>CM033717.1:37737550-38188360 GCA_019671005.1 Hibiscus mutabilis | reverse complement strand
GACAACAAGCAACAAGTTGTCACGGATCTGAAAAAAGCAAGATGCAACTTGCACCAAAACAAAGACAAGGATATATATGAAACGGGGACTTTTGTAATAGAGGAGAGTTGTAATAGAGAGGTAGTAATAAAAAAAAAAAAGCAGGAGAGAATAGAGATCTGTAAAAAAAAAAAAAAAAAAGTTGTAACCAAATAAGTGATAATCGAAAAGACAGTCAGTGGTAAACACTTGTTTCTTTTTTTTTCTTATTTGTTTTTACATGCATATACAAAGAGATAAACACAAAAAAAAAGAGAGAGGAGAAGTCTTACCGTCGCCGTCCGTGTGTCTCCCTTCCTCAGTGACAAGCCTTTCGGCTTCCCCAAGCCAGAGATGGTGAACTGAAGGAAGGGGAAGGCCCCTGGTAGTTTTGTTTTAGGTTTAAAAGTGTTTTTTCTGGTTCGTATTTCCTAGATCTAGGGCGAATAGAGGTGTATCCTCTGAATCCAACCTCGGATTCGTGTCGAGGATGGAAAGGGGGTTATTTTGGTGTGTTTTGGAGGCTCCCCGGCGCCGGTTAGCGGCGGCCGGCAGCGGAGAATACGGCGGCCGGCCGCCGGATTCTGGGTTTCATGGGGATATTTGAGAGAAAATGAAGAACGGTTTGGGATATGAAAACTGAAAATGAAACAAAGAAGGGGAAAATGGGTTTCTGTCTAAAAATAGGCTTTTTATAGTTATTATTATTTTTGAAATGGGTAAATCACAAACTTAATCCCCTCGCGTTTTCAATATTTTCGTTTTTGTCTTGCCGCATGGTATAATTACAATCCCAGTCCCCCTGATATTTCAAAAGCTTACAATCTAGTCCCTAAATTATACTGAATCAGTTTTTAAATGATAAAATTACGCCTTTAGCCATCCCGCGTTTTTGAACTTTTCATTTTGGGTCTGCCCCTTGGTCTAATTACAGTTTTGATCCTTTTAGGTTCTGTTTGTTTCGCATTTTCGTCCCTAAATTACATATTATTGTTCTTTAATTTCTGCCACTGACTTTTATTTTTCTTTCATTTCAGTCCTGTTTCTTTGTAAATACTCATGTTCGTTTTATAATCGTATATGTTGATGTATTCTATTGTTTTATTTTATGTCCCTCGTATATGCCTCGTATTTTATGTTTAAATGTATATGTGTATTAACTTACGATAATTATATATTTTTTTATCCAGTTATTCATATTAAGCATGTTATGTTTTAGTTGATTCGTACATGGCATATTTTGTATTTTTGTATGTATTGTATGTTTACTTGGCTTTTAGGTTACGTGTTAGTGTGTCTTCTTTTATGTATAATATATTGTTCCATATATGTTGAAATATGTTTTATTACTAGCATGTATGTCTTTTTGAAATATTTGTTCGTCTATATACGTAATTATTCCTGCCTTGTTATTCTGACTTGTTAAAGTTGTTTTTATCTATTATTTAGATTAATATGTATATATGCATGTTTTAGTCTAGTATATTATTTATGTTAGATTAGTATTCTGTTATGTCAATATTTATTGCATTTAAATATTTTGCCATGTTTTATATTTTTGCCACTAAGATTGCATATCGAGATATAAATTGTTAATGCGGTGCCCTTTTATCCGAGCGTAAACGGGGCCAGTATCAGGCGTAGTGATAGCGGTTGGGCGTTTATTCTCGGATAACGGGGCCCTTAAAATTTATTAGCAATTATGACCGAATTTTAAAATAATCGTCACTTTAATCCGGAAAATCAAATATTAATAAAGCGGTAATTATTAAGTACCAATTTTGGGCGGTGTGGGGGTGCTAATCCTTCCCCATCCGTAAATCGACTCTCGAACCTAACATTTTTGAATCTCTAGTTTTATGGTGTCCCTACCTAAGTGGCGGTGGCGACTCCATTTTTTTAATGCGGTTTTTTTAAAAACCCCACGGAATAAATATTTTATACCCAAAAGATTCACAAACACCTTTCAAAAACACTTTGAAAACCCTCGTTTTTTAGCGATGATAAAAAAAAAAGGATATAAACCCTCGTTTTTAACATTCGGTCATAATTGCGCGTTTATTTTAACGCATTTAAAATATGGCATATAAACCCGTCTTTTTCTAAGTGGGGAAAACGCTAATGCTTTCGTGGAGATATCGTTCTCCCGTATGGGCCTAGCAAGTACCTTCGGGGCTCGAGTACCTTATGCTTTAAATATGATATCGCTCCTTCAGACGGGCATAAGCGAATGGGTCCCCCTGAATTGAACCCGGTTGAAAGGAGCCTATAATGGGTGATGATCGGGGGCCTTCCTACTCTTAGTAGAGGACAGCAAGGACAATTCGGGTACCTCCTAGCACCAACACTGCATGTAGAGAACATAGAAACCCACCCTGTTAGAGCCATGCGGATAACCTTAGGTGTTTTAAACGAGATAAATAGGGTTGTTTTGTGTGTTTATTCTGTTTAATTTTGTCCTTTTATTTACATATTTTTTAATTTTGTCTGGTACTGACTTGTTTTCTTTTTTGTTTTTTTCATACATCATGCATTTGCATCACATAAAGGTACTGGATCAAGTGGTTTGCCTGATCAGAAAGTCTTTCACCATGGAAAAAGGTGTCTTAGGAAAGAAGAGCTTAATTTGTCGATCGGACATTGGTCGAGGTCAACCAGAAAAATCCAAGGGGACAGTTTGCGAACGAACGCAGCGTAATAGCAGGTACACCTATGTGAGTCTCCAAATGCGACCTATGGGATCTTCAAAGCATTTGGGAAAGATGGGACCGAAGACTACAAGACTTGTTCTGCGATAGTTATGGCGACATTGCACAGCTGTTATATGTTCGGATTAACCAACCCCTACTCCGAGCTATAGTCCAGTTCTGGAATCCGGCTTTTTGCTGCTTCACCTTCAATGGGCAGGACATGATGCCTACGGTAGAAGAATACACTGCTTTACTTAACCAAAAAAATATTCAGGAAGATTGGATTTACGCGAAGCCTCTGAGGAATCAGAATTACACTGCGAAACTCAAAACCTTTGCGGGAATGAGTGACGATTGGGTTAATGGCCTCCTTCAGATCCGAGGAGACAATACAGTCTTTGCATGGGAAAGTATTCGGGACATCATACCGACACATCCAGACGAGGCAAAGAAAATGGACTTGTTCGCCTTAGGAATATATGGCTTGGTGATCTTTCCAAGAGTACTCGGGAACATTGACATAACCATTCTGGATTTATTTGAGCGGGTAAAACGGAAAGCAAACCCAGTACCAACAATCTTGGTCGAGACTTTCATTTCCTTAAATGCTAGCCGGAAACATGAAGAAGGACGTTTTTGAGGATGCGCACAGCTGTTACAAGTATGGATTCAGAGTCACATGTGGAAGACGCCGACGAGGGTTATGCCGGGGATATCCTTCCAAGGTTTTTCGGCTTTACGAGAATACTTAGCAAAGGAATGGCGAGAGGATTTGAAAACAAAAATGTGGACCAGTTTCTTTAGGAACATTCAAGATGAAGACATAGCATGGAGGGTCCCATGGCTCGGTAAAGTTAATTATTTTCTATACAGTTGTGGGGATTTCAACTGGCTGATGATGTTAGGATTGCATGGAGGGATCGCCTGTGCTCCGCTTTTAGTGTCTCGGCAGTTCGGGTCACGATAGTTCATTCCCAATACCGCCGGATTAAGCCAAACTGAATTTCTTTTCAAAGGGGAGTTCAAAGGAAAAATTCAAACCATTATGAGGGCCTGGGATCATTGTTACCGTATCAGGGTGGAAGGAGATACCGAGCACATGACTACCCCAGATTATGATCTTTGGAGATGTTTGAGGGTTAATAATGTGATTCCCGAATCTGATCAAGGACCAGCAGTGTCACTTGAAGAGCTTACAAGGGTGGTACCGTCTGAAGCCGACATCTTAAGGAATGAACTTGAAGAAGTTAAAAGGAAAATGGACATCCAACAGACCCAACATGCGAGCGAACTCTATAAGGCAAGCTTAGAGGTTGACGAGCGGGACGGGATCATTAGACAATTGAAGAAATTAAATGCAGATTTGAGCGACAAGAACACTCTTTATTAAAAAGATGCCCTTCTATTACAAGCAAAAATACAGAAGGCCGGCCGGAGTCAGTTCATAGCTGTGAAAAGAGAAAGAATGAACGGCATCCGTTTGGTGGAAGAAGAACGAGAAATTAACAAGAGAGCGATCGAAAAGAGATAGAAAGCTGCCGTTTGGCTATGGAGGAAGAAAAACGGTCCGCCAAGAAGGCCATTGATCAAGAGAAAGAAAGATTCAGGCAAGAAATCAGCAAGGGAAAACAAGCTGTCCATCATGAGAGAGAAAGCGTCGCCGTATGGAAAAGAAAATCCATGAGTAGTCGAAATAGACTGTTAGAAATGCAAAAATTGTACGATGATACTATTCAAAGGCTGGAGCAAAGCCAAAGTCAAAATGGCGAATTAAAAGGAAAGGTGGCGGAAGTCGAACACTCACTTCAATGTATCGCCCATGAGAATAACTTCACGAGCCGCAAGAAAGAGAATGCGAAGTGGGTGTGTTACAAGCACGAATTGGGTCCTCAAGCAACCAAGAGAGGATTACAAGGAAAGAATTAATGTGTTCGAGGAGGCTGCAGCCGGAGGGACACCTATTGGCGTAAGAGACTACGCGACGCTGCTCGAATGGTACAGAGATGAGACCAAGATTACGCAAACCTAATGGTGGACATACAGCGAGTCGCCAGCATGTGAATGATTTAGCTGTCGAGGCCGAGACACTCCGACCTTTCATAGCCCCGGAATGGAAGAAGCTCCTAGGTTCCTCAAGCTGCTCAGGGCAATTGGAAAATTAGGAGATAGAGCTAGAGCCTATCTATAGGACTCGTGTTGTAATTAGATCTTTTGTACTAGGGATCTTTACTTTGTAACACGAACTTTGTTGTAATCAAGACCCTTTAATTCCCGTGGAAGTAGTTCAAAAGGGTGATTACCAAATGAATCGAGTACCTTATCTGCATACATTCTTGCATTTGCATCATAACATTCGCATCATTATACATGCATTTATTTTTTGCGACCATATTAACAATATGAATATTGTGGCGTTGTGTGTAGTTAACCCGCAATCATTCATCACCCATACTTTATCCGGCTACAAAGAAAGCTCATGGAAGAAAGGATAATCAGTCTAGAAAGAGGGCAAAGAGAGCTCGAGACAAGGCTTGAAGAGGCCCAGAGAAGCCTTAGTGATCAGATTGCGCAGTCGCAAACATCTATAGTATCTGACATAACCGCATTGCTGGCAAAGAGTCTTGGAAAAAGAGTAGAAGGAGAAAATGTTCAAGAACCAGAAGGTACCCCGGCTCACTACAAGGTTCAATCAACTGCACCAAACCAGGCTAGGAAGGTGTATATTGACCCTGTAGGAATGTCTTCTAGCTTTCAAGTAGGGGCACCTGAGACTCAACCCCTCGATACTGAAGCACTCTATGAAGAAGAAGTGTCGGACCTGAACATGGTCGAAAGAATCAGGAATGAGGTAGAAAAAAAGTGGGAGGAAAGATTTCGTCTCATGGAGGAAAAATTTAAAGCGTTACAATCAAATGAAGAATCAGGAAATGACGCTAGCGACTTAAGTCTGGTGTCTGATCTTGTCCTACCGCCAAAATTTAAACGCCAGAGTTCGATAAATACGATGGAACCACATGTCCTTCTGCGCACATAACAATGTACTGTAGAAAAATGGCGGCCTACCATAAGGACGAAAAGCTACTGATCCATTGTTTCCAGGATAGTCTAACTGGAGCGGCGTTACGTTGGTACACTCAATTGAGCAAGGCAAATGTTAAGACATGGAAAGATCTATCAAAAGCATTTACTGAGCAATACAAACATGTAACAGACATGACCCCTAGCAGAATTATGTTAGAAAATATGGGGCAGAAGTCCAACAAAAGCCTGCGACAATACGCCCAAAGATGGAGAGAAGTGGCCGCCCAAATCCAGCCACCCATTCCGGAGCATGAAATCACGCCATTATTTGTCAATACTCTGAAAGGGGCACTCTTTGATCGCCTCATTAATAACACAACGCAGTGCTTTGCCGACTTAATCAGGACTGGGGAGTCCCTCGAACTGGCAATTAAGAGCGGTAGAATTGATGGTGGGGAAGGGTCTCGAAAATATAACAAGAGAAATGAAGTAAACACCACCAGCACCTATTCCGCCCCGAAGAACTTCACAGTCTCACAGCCACAAGCACCTGTGGGAAAAACACAAAACTCGAATCAAAGAGATGAGAGAGTCACCAGAAAAGAGAAAGAGAGGAGAAGTTTCACTCCCCTACCTGTTTCAGTACTCGAACTTTATTCCCGGTTGTATGAAGCGGACACTGTCGAACCATACATCGTTACTCCTGTCAATCCGCCCTTCCCGCCTTGGTATAATCCAAGCGCGCATTGCGACTATCACGGCGGTACCCCTGGACATCCCACTGAGAACTGCCTTGCCTTCAAAAAGCTTGTGCAGAACTTAATCGATTCCGGGATATTGAAGTTTGAAGAGCCGAGTGTAGCCAACAACCCGCTGCCTAATCATGGGAGCAGAGGGGGTAAATGTTATTGAAGAATACTTTACCAAGAGGATAAAGGATGATGTGTCAGAAATCAAGTCTCCTTTACGGTGGGTATTTCAACAGTTATGCATGGCTCGTGTGATCGACAAAGGCAGAAGGAATGTGGAAAGTATTGCGAATTCCACCAGACTGAAGGGCATGATATCCAAGAATGTGACGAGTTCAAGAAATTGGTGCAGAAATTGATGAATGAAAAACAAATAGAATTCTTCGAGGAGCCCATGGGGAAGAAGGGGTCGGACGTACACATGACGGATAGCCCCAAAACTAAATACGGGAAGGATAGACCTTTTATCATCTCTCCCAGGCCAGGGAATGCAGGTGTCTCCCAAGGAGAAACCAGCAAAATAAGTCCCAAGATCATCATTTCAGCACCATCTCCATTCCCATTCAAAGATATGCGACAAACTCCCTGGAATTATGCGGTAAATGTGACCACGCCAGAAAAACCAGAACACGATCAGGTAAAAGAGCCTACGTTGAAAGACCAACAAAGCCAGAATGATGTGAACGTTGGTGAGGCAGGCCATTTCACAAGGAGCGGCCGATGTTATTCCTCCGAGGCTTTGAAGGCGGCTGAAAAAGATAAGGGGAAGAGTACAGCAGCTAGCCCTACGCAGATATTTGGAGAAGAACCTCCCCCAAAGATAAATGAGCCGGTAACTAAGGCCCAGGCCAAAGAATTTCTAAAGTTCTTGAGACATAGCGAGTACAGCGTAGTGGAACAACTACAAAAGCAACCGGCCAGGATCACAGTGCTGGAATTACTCTTGAGTTCAGAGAAGCATCGGGAGACGCTATTGAAAGTGCTGAATCAAACTTTTGTGCCCCAGGACATTTCTGTATCAAACCTGGACATGATAGTGGGGCATATTACTGCCTATAATCATATCACGTTCAGTGATGATGAGATCCCTGAGGGAGGAATGGGGTCTACCAAAGCCCTTAACATCACTACCCACTGCAAAGGGTATGTATTACCAGGCGTTCTGATCGACAATGGGTCAGCATTGAATGTGTTGCCTGTGGTAACCCTGCAAAAATTACCAATAGATGGTTCGTACCTAAAGCCCTGCCACAACTCGGTAAGAGCCTTTGATGGTACGTAAAAAGGAACAATGGGGAAAATTGAGGTGCCCCTATTGATCGGACCAACTGAATATGTGATCGATTTTGTGGTGATGGACATAAAACCATCTTACAGCTACTTGTTGGGAAGACCGTGGATCCACTCCGCAGGAGTTGTCCCATCATCATTGCATCAAAAATTAAAATTTGTAGTCGAAGGCAAATTGGTTACAGTAGAGGCAGAGCAAGAATTTGTTGCTTCAGTAACATTAGACGCCCCCTACATTCAAAATGATGAAGATGCTGCGGAATGCTCGTTCCGAGCATTGGAACTAGTAAATGCCACATTCATTTCAGAGGGAAGTCGGATCCCCTACCCCAGGTTATCTAATTGTACCAAGATGACCGTTGCAGAAACTCTGGACCGAGGAGCCAAAATAGGAAAAGGGTTGGGGAAGAAATTACAAGGAAACCTGAGACCCAAAAATATGATAACCAAGAAGGATCATTTCGGGCTGGGTTACCAACCAAGTGTCCAACAGAAGAAAGAGGAATATAAGAGGAAGGAGAAGCAAAGAAAAGCCAGATCTAAAGGAGAAGACATTCCGTGGAGGCCGATGCCCTTTCCTAGTTTGAAAACCACTTTTGTCTCCGGGGGGTTCTACCAGCCAGGTCAAGATATTGGAGAGGCAATGAAGAAAAATGATGAACTTAACCAGGAAGAAGTACTCAGTGAATCATTTAAAGGGATGTACATCAACATGATAGCTGAAAAGGACCGAGGCAGCAAAATGTTGACTAACATCCGCCCTTGCCGTCCCGGGGAAACACTCGATAACTGGAGCTGCATTGATCTACCTGTAGTTTTTAGGAATAGATCAGAGTAATGCTCCGAATCAACTTTTTTTTTTGCCCATAAACAATGGGGATCTCTTGTACGGGGCACCTATGTTCACTTTTTGATTGAAATGAAAATATCTCCACTTTCTTAAAAATGACCAAAGTTTCATTTATTTCATTCATACATTCTTCATATTCATTCCCTTCATATAAAGCCGTCTCTTTCCCAATACAATTCATTCTCATTTAATGCAGGTCGCTCATGATTGACGATATGAATGATACCGGATCCAATCCTGGAGTGAATTTCGAATGCCCTGAGGTCTCAGAGGAAATTGAGGAAGGATATGATGAAATAGAAATTGAGGTCCCGGAAGAGTTAAAGAGAATGGTGGACGACGAAGAAAGGCAGATCATGCCCCACCAAGAAGAAACAAAAATTGTCAACTTGGGGACTGAAGAAGAGAGAAAAGAAATAAAAGTAGGAACGACGATTTCCTCAAAAACCAAGCATGAACTGATAGCCCTACTTCAGGAATTCAAGGATGTCTTCGCCTAGACTTATCAAGATATGCCAGGGTTGAATACCGACATAGTGGTGCACAAATTGCCAACAAAATCGGAGTACAAACCAGTACAGCAAAAACTTCGGAGAATGAGACCAGATATGTTGTTAAAGATCCGAGAAAAAGTGAAAAAGCAATTTGATGCGGGATTCTTGGAGGTAGCCAAATACCCTGAATGGGTTGCAAACATTGTACCAGTACCAAAGAAAGACGGGAAAGTTCGTATGTGTGTAGATTATAGGGATCTGAACCGAGCCAGCCCTAAAGACAACTTCCCTTTACCACATATTGACACGCTGGTTGACAACACCGCAGGACATTCATGGTTTTCCTTCATGGACGGCTTCTCAGGGTACAACCAGATAAAGATGGACTCTAACGACATGGAGAAGACCACATTCATAACCATGTGGGGGACTTTTTGTTATCGAGTGATGCCGTTTGGGCTAAAGAATGCAGGGGCAACATACCAAAGAGCAATGGTGACTCTTTTCCATTACATGATGCACAAAGAAATAGAAGTATACGTGGATGATATGATTGCCAAATCCCGAACAGAGGAAGAGCACCTACAAAACTTGAAATACTATTCCAAAGACTACGAAAGTACCAACTGAGGCTCAATCCTGCCAAGTGTACCTTCGCCGTTACTTCTGGAAAACTCCTAGGGTTCGTGGTAAGCAGAAGAGGGATTGAGATTGATCCGGATAAAGTGAAAGCCATCCAGGACCTTTCACCACCCCGCACGCAGAAGGAAGTCTGTGGTTTCCTGGGGAGGCTGAATTATATCTCTCGTTTCATTTCCCAATTGACCAACCAATGCGACCCGGTCTTCAGACTTCTTAGAAAGAATAATCCTGGCGTGTGGGATGAAGAATGTCAAAGAGCCCTAGAAAAGATCAAAAAGTACCTGACAAATGCTCCAATTTTAGTCGCACCAGTACCTGGTCGACCACTAATTCTCTACTTAACAGTCTTTGAGAATTCAATGGGATGCGTACTGGGGCAACACGATGAGTCAAGAAAAAAGGAGCAAGCCATCTATTACCTAAGCAGGAAATTCAATGATTGCGAAACGCGGTACCCGCCAGTGCAGAAACTGTGTTGTGCTCTAGTTTGGGCTACCAAGCGGCTTAGACAGTACATGCTGTACCATACTACTTGGTTGATATCCAAGCTAGACCCATTGAAGTTCTTAATGGAAGAGCCAGCACTAACGGGAAGGATGGCCCGATGGCAGATGCTCTTATCCGAATTCGACATCGTATACGTTAATCAGAAAGTCGTAAAGGGGAGTGCCATAGCAGATTTCCTAGCTAGTCGTGCTTCAGATGACTATGAGGCATTGAACTTTAGTTTCCCAGACGAAGACTTGATGTGCATTACAACCGAAGAAGAGGTTTCAAATGATAAGTCATGGAAACTTTACTTCGATGGAGCCTCCAACGCCCTCGGACATGGGATAGGGGCAGTGCTAATTTCTCCTGAGGACGTCTATTATCCTTTCACCAGCAGATTGGAATTCTTCTGCACAAACAATATAGCTGAATACGAAGCTTGCGTCATGGACTGAACTCAGCCATCGAGAGAAAGGTTAAGGAACTTCGAGTGTTCAGAGATTCGTCATTAGTCATTTACCAATTGCGCGGGGAATGGGAAACCAGGGACCCGAAGTTGGTCAAATATCACGAATTGATCCAAGAGCTCACCAAAGAGTTCGAAAAGGTCAGCTTCAATTACCTACCCCGAGAAGAAAATCAGATGGCAGATGCATTGGGAACCTTGGCATCCATGTTTAAAACAAACACCGGGGCAGAAATGAAGCCCATTGAGATGCAGACGTTTGAAAAGCCTGCTCATTGTTGTAATGTACAGGAAGAGATTGACGGAAACCCATGGTACTATGACATCTTGCAATATGTCAAGCTTCGAAAGTATCCAGAAGGGGCAAACGACAATGACAGAAAAATGCTCAGAAAAATGGCAACAAAATATGTCCTAGATGGAGAGATCCTATATAGGAAAAGTCATGATCAAACATTGCTGAGACGTGTGGATGTCCGGGAGGCGAAGGAAATCTTAGCCGAAGTACATGACGGGATCTGTGGAACGCACGCCAACGGGCTGTCTATAGCCCGAAAAATTATGAGATATGGTTATTTCTGGCTGACCATGGAGGGAGATTGCATCGATTACGCCAGGAAATGCCAAATCTACGCTGACAAAATTCACGCACCCCTATCGCCTTTACACACCATGAATTCTCCGTGGCCTTTCGCAGCGTGGGGCATGGACGTCATCAGGCAGATTCATCCGAAAGCTTCCAATGGATACCGTTTCATTTTGGTCGCCATAGACTACTTCACTAAATGGGTAGAGGCAGCGTCTTACGCCAATATCACCAGGACTACAGTTTTTAAGTTCTTAAAGAAGGAAATTATTTGTCGATACGGATTACCAGAAAGGATCATCACCGACAATGCTTCCAATCTGAATAACAAAATGATGACGAACGTGTACACTCAATTCAAGATAACACACCATAATTCCACAGTCTATCATCCTAAAATTAATGGAGCAGTGGAAGCAGCAAACAAGAACATAAAGAAGATCATAGCGAAGACTACGGATACCTACAGGGATTGGCATGAGAAGTTACCTTTTGCCCTTTTCGCCTATAGGACGTCCATTCGCACATCAACAGGGGCAACACCCTACTCCTTGGTGTATGGTACCGAAGCAGTACTCCCAATTGAGGTAGAGATCCCGTCTCTCTGGGTCTTAAACGAAGTAAAATTGGAAGAAGCTGAATGGGTGCAGGCCAGACTCGACCAGCTAAATCTCATTGACGAAAAAAGACTAAAGGCCATTTGTCATGGTCAGATGTACCAAAAGCGGATGGTGCAGGCATACAACAAAAAGGTGTGCCCAAGAGAATTTAAAGAGGGGGATCTAGTGCTCAAGAAAATCCTCCCTATCTAGAAAGATTCTCGAGGAAAATGGATGCCCAACTGGGAAGGACCATACGTCGTAAAAAATGCCTTCTCAGGAGGAGCCCTGATCCTAACAGAAATGGATGGGGACGAGCTGAAAAATCCCGTAAATTCTGATGCCGTCAAGAAGTACTATCTCTAAAAAAATGATGATGAAAAATAAAAAATATAACAAAAATGGAGAGCTCAGGGCGAAAACCCGAAACCGGGCGTCTTGAAGCAAAGGAAGGACCCGAGTTGAAAACCCGTAAAGGACTACCCCATGAACATCATGAAGAAGAGGCTTCAGGCAAAAAAAATCTACACCGGTTGACAGGATCATGTATCATTCATATCGAAGATAATGAGGGATCTTGTATTTCATACTTAACTTTTCTTCTTTCTCATGTTATCATACTTTTATCTTTTTAAGATATCCCAAGCCCTTAATCGTAATAAAACCGTGTTTTTGAGCATCCATTTCTGGCCTTCTTGTCAATTTCAGTTAAATAAGTTAACATAGGCTTATAATGAAACAAGAGATTTCGGAGCATTATTGTGATTTAACCTTGAAAATGCAGGTGATCAAAGAAAATGATGTTAACTCCGTCCTCTAGTTCCCTACATAATGGCTGTCGATAGGGAAGGCGGGAAGCTTCAAACAACCAGGTAGGATGACCAATGGCGCACGTCCTATCTATTCAAGGGAGGCATACAAGATAACAAAAAAGATCTCTTGGGTGAAAACCCAGAAGGGCACCCCTAAAAAAACGCTCTCTAAAGTGAAAACCTGAAAGGGCACTTTAGAATTCCAAGTCGTAATTGGAGAAAAAGAAAGGTTGAGATGGTTGAACCTGACAGTGAAGCGGGGTATCGATGCCCGTAAGAAAGGAGAAAGTGAACATCAAGATCAAATAAGGACCAAAACAAGCCCACCAAGATATTGACACTCATGCATCATGAATAGTCAGACATCACTAGGATTAGGAGCATGTCAATTCATTTGTCATAGCATTTTGTTTTCATCTCAGACAGGTATCTGCAGATTCAAAGAGACATCGATGGCCATCGCGGTGTTAATCCCGAATGAGAAGACAATGTTTTTACATACAAAAGGCACATGTTTCAAGCTCCAGAGAGAGGTTCTATATAGGAAGAATCCTCCGCTCCGAGGCTTCAGAAGCTGAAAGTTCTATATAGGAAGGACTGACAGCTCCAGGGTGAAGACTAGCAGTTCTATATAGGAAGGACTCCCAGTCGAAGGAATTCACCCATGACACGCAAGATTATATAGGAAATCCTGCTGTGTCGAAAGCGAAGAGTTCTATATAGGAAGGGCTTCGATCTTCAATGTCTTAGAGTGAAAGATTCTATATAGGAAGAATTCGTAACTCCAAGATTTCAAGACGCCGAAAAGTTCTATATAGGAAGGACCGACGGCTCCAAGGTAAAGACTCGCAGTTCTATATAGGAAGAACTCCCAGTCAAAGAAATTCACCTATGACACACAAGGTTATATAGGAAACCTGTTGTGTCGAAAGCGAAGAGTCTTATATAGGAAAGGCTCTGAGCTTCATTGTCTTAGAGTGAAAGGTTCTATATAGGAAGAACTTGTAGCTCTGAGATTTCAGACGCCAAAAGTTCTATATAGGAAGGACTGACGGCTCCAGGGTTTGAAGACTAGCAGTTCTATATAGGAGGAACTCCCAGTCGAAAGAATCCATCAGTGGCGCAAAAGGTTTTATATAGGAGAAACCAGCGTTGAAGGCGAAGAGTTCTATATAGGAAGGACTCCAAGCTTTACTGTCTCGAAGTGAAAAGTTCTATATAGGAGGGACTCATAACTCGAGGTTTCAGAGCGAAGGGTTCTATATAGGAAGAGCCTGTAGCTCCAAGATCGGAAGGTGACGAAGCTCTATATAGGAAGAACTTACGAGCCTGAAGATTCAGCCAAGGAAGAGCGGAGATGTCCAAAAGAACACGTTTTTCCAAAGCTACAAACAGGGAAGTCTGATAAAAATGAGTGCTTATGAATCTTTGCTATGTTTCCCATTCCATGAGAACAAGCAAAGAGGGGCAACTGTAATCACTCATTTTCGCTTGTAAATACATATTACTATTGCATGTATATTTATTATTGTTTGCATGAGTATTACTAATATATATAAGGTATGGTGTGCATGTATATTATAAGCTATGTATGTATACGTATTAAGGGTGTATGTATGTCGCGTACGTATCTATTTAGTACGAGTGTATTTCTTTAATGTGTATAGATGTTAAGTCAATTATGTGTATGATTATACGTACGTATGCTAGAATGTTATATTAATTAATGTTTGTATAATATAAGTATACATTTGCGTATGTATGTGTATTGCTATTATAATACTAATTATATTATTATTAATGGGCTGATATATGAAATGAAATAAAAAAAAAAATTAAATATATTAAACCCAAATAAAAATAAAGTCCAAGTCCAATTACAAATAAATTACAAGGCCCGGTTGGCCCAAACCCAAACCTTATCTAATTACAATTATGGTGTGCAGGTGACTGTGGGTCGTTGGATCAAGATCTGATCCAACGGCCACGATCCAACCAAGAAGTAAAAAATATCTGCCAGCCGCGTGTTCCACACGTATGGACCGTTCGAGTGCCACGCGCGCGTGTGATCCACGCGCGGACGCTTTGATATCCCACGCGCGCGTAAGATCCACGCGCGTCGACTCCTCGATCGCGAGCTCCACGTGGCAAGATCCGAGCTGTTTCATCAAATCGAGGCTTCATCCGGCCGTTCGCCCTTCAAGCCATCTCGACCGTTAGATCGGATCGATCTAACGGCCGAGAACGCTGCGTCTGGCACGGGCGAAATACCCATACCGCCACCATGCCGATATTTCAACCACCGTGCTCGTAACATGCCAAAGACAAACAAGCAACAAGTTGTCACCCGGATCTAAAAAGCAAGATGCAACTTGCACCAAAACAAAGACAAGGATATATATGAAACGGGACTTTTGTAACAGAGAGAGAGTTGTAATAGAGAGGTAGTAATAAAAAAAAAACAGGGAGAGAATGTAGATCCGGTAAAAAACAAAAGTTGTAACCAGTCAAGTGATAATCGAAAGACAGTCCAGTGGTAAACACTTGTTTCTTTTTTCTTATTTGTTTTTTACATGCATATACAAAGAGATAAACACAAAAAAAAGAGAGAATAAGTCTTACCGTCGTCATCCGTGTGTCTCCCTTCCTCAGTGACAAGCCTTTCGGCTTCCCCAAGCCAGAGATGGTGAACGGAAGGAAGGGGAAGGCCCCTGGTAGTTTTGTTTTAGGTTTAAAAGTGTTTTTTTTGGTTCGTATTTCCTAGATCTAGGGCGAATAGAGGTGTATCCTCTGAATCCAACCTCAGATTCGTGTCGAGGATGGAAAGGGGGTTATTTTGGTGTGTTTTGGAGGCTCGCCGGTGCCGGTTAGCGGTGGCCGGCAGCGGAGAATACGGCGGCCGGCCGCCGGATTCTGGGTTTCATGGGGATATTTGAGAGAAAATGAAGAACGGTTTGGGATATGAAAACTGAAAATGAAACAAAGAAGGGGAAAATGGGTTTCGGCCTAAAAATAGGCTTTTTATAGTTATTATTATTGTTGAAATGGGTAAATCACAAACTTAATCCCCCCCCCGCGTTTTCAATATTTTCTTTTTTGTCTTGCCGCATGGTATAATTACAATCCCAGTCCCCCTGATATTTCAAAAGCTTACAATCTAGTCCCTAAATTATACTGAATCAGTTTTTAAATGGTAAAATTACGCCTTTAGCCATCCCGCATTTTTGAACTTTTCATTTTGGGTCTGCCCCTTGGTCTAATTACAGTTTTGATCCTTTTAGGTTCTGTTTGTTTCGCATTTTCGTCCCTAAATTACATATTATTGTTCTTTAATTTCTGCCACTGACTTTTACTTTTCTTTCATTTCAGTCCTGTTTCTTTGTAAATACTCATGTTCGTATTATAATCGTATATGTTGATGTATTCTATTGTTTTATTTTATGTCCCTCGTATATGCCTCGTATTTTATGTTTAAATGTATATGTGTATTAAGCTTACGATAATTATATATTTTTTATCCGGTTATTCATATTAAGCATGTTATGTTTTAGTTGATTCGTACATGGCATATTTTGTATTTTTGTATGTATTGTATGTTTACTTGGCTTTTAGGTTACGTGTTAGTGTGTCTTCTTTTATGTATAATATATTGTTCCATATATGTTGAAATATGTTTTATTACTAGCATGTATGTCTTTTTGAAATATTTGTTCGTCTATATACGTAATTATTCCTGCCTTGTTATTCTGACTTGTTAAAGTTGTTTTTATCTATTATTTAGATTAATATGTATATATGCATGTTTTAGTCTAGTATATTATTTATGTTAGATTAGTATTCTGTTATGTCAATATTTATTGCATTTAAATATTTTGCCATGTTTTATATTTTTGCCACTAAGATTGCATATCGAGATATAAATTGTTAATGCGGTGCCCTTTTATCCGAGCGTAAACGGGGCCAGTATCAGGCGTAGTGATAGTGGTTGGGCGTTTATTCTCGGATAACGGGGCCCTTAAAATTTTTTTCGCAATTATGACCGAATTTTAAAATAATCGTCACTTTAATCCGAAAAATCAAATATTAATAAAGCAGTAATTATTAAAGTACCAATTTTGGGCGGTGTGGGGGTGCTAATCCTTCCCCATCCGTAACCGACTCCCGAACCTAACATTTTTTGAATCTCTGGTTTTATGGTGTCTGGCCTACCTAAGTGGCCGATGGTGACTCCATTTTTTTTGCGGTTTTTTTAAAAACCCCACGGAATAAATATTTTATACCCAAAAGATTCACAAACACCTTTCAAAAACACTTTGAAAACCCTCGTTTTTTAGAGATGATAAAAAAGGGACATCGCTACACAACACTTGGAAATGACTTTTATAACCTTTATATATCATATGGAAAATTTTCAAAATTTTCCAATTCGGTTCGGGTATCCGAATTCCATTTAAACTTTAACTGCAGTTTTCCCAATATTCAAAGTATCAGATCGAACCAATAATTTCGTATTTGATTCACACCCTTAGGTGATCTGTTTATTTATGAAATAAAAACCCTTAACTTTTGGGAAATTACAACTTTAGTCCCCAAACTTTTCCAAAGTTTATACTTTAGCCATAAAATTTTCAAAATTTACATCTTGGTCACTACCTTTTTAAACTTCAATTCCCATTCCAATTTTTCTTGTAATTCAACCAAACTTTAAGAATACCTTATTCAATTCACTATCTATCACATGAGACCTTTAAACCTTAGAAATTTCCTTTCCAAAACCCATAATTAAAGAAATCTCAACTTTCGCATGTTTGTCATTTTAGTCACTAAGTTAGCTTTTAAGCTATTATCTTAGTACTAAATGAACCTTAATCAACTTAGTAAATTTTGGTGTATTATAGTTGATGACCTATTCGATCAGCTTAAGGATGCCTCTATGTTTTCAAAGATTGATTTAAGGTCTAGGTATTATCAGATGATAGTCAAAGAATGTGATGTACCCAAGACAACTTTTCAAATAAGATATGGACCCTACGAATTCTTGGTGATGCCTTTTGGGCTAATCAATGCACCAAAAGCTTTTATGGATCTGATGAATTGGGTTTTCAGGCCCTATCTTGATAAATTTGTAGTGGTATTCATTGATGATATCTTGATCTATTCAAAGAATCCTACCGAGCATCGAGATCACCTCCGCTTTGTGCTTCAGACCTTTCGGGAGAAACAATTGTTTGCCAAGTTCTCTAAATGAGAATTTTGGCTCACCGAAGTTGCCTTTCTCAGACACATTGTGTAGGCTTTGGGCATCTAGGTGGATCCGAAGAAAATTCAAGCCATTGCTAAGGGGCATTCACCGAGGAATGTTGGTGAAGTGAGAAGATTCCTTGGCCTTGCTGGTTATCATAGGAGATTCGTTAAAGGATTCTTTATTATAGCCGCTCCTCTAATTAAGTTACTGAGGAAAGAAGTTTTGTTTGTTTGGACCGAGGAACAACAAAGACCTTCGATCAATTGAAGCAAGTGCTAACCCATGCACCGATCCTAACCCAACCTGAGTCTGGAAAAGACTACATCGTCTACAGTCATGCATCACATCTCGGGTTAGGATGTGTATTGATGCAAGAAGGCAAAGTCATTGCTTATGCTTTGAGGCAACTAAAGCAACATGAGATGAATTATCCTACTCATGACTTGGAATTGGCTGCAGTTATCTTTGCGTTGAAAATCTGGAGACATTATCTCTATGGAGAGAAATGTTATCTCTTTACCGATCATAAAAGACTCGAGTATCTCTTGACTCAGAGAAACTTGAATCTTGGCAACGGAGATGGATGGAACTCCTTAAAGACTATGATCTTGTTATCAATTACCATCCGGGCAAGGCCAATGTTGTAGTTGATGCACTCAACCGCAAACCTTTTCCTGGTAAGTATCGTTATCAATCATTGAGTTCAATACATTGATTGGTATATCGACTCATTGTAAATATATGGTATTGTAGCTCCTTGAGCTATTAATGCTCACTTCTGAGTTCGGAAGCATCATTTCTTTGTAGCTGAACTTCAAGTTCAGTCTACTATTGTATCAAGGATCAAAACATTGCAATAGAAAGACCCTGAAATTCAATTTATTATTACCAAGCTACAAGATAACCTTAACTTCAGATTTAATCTTGAAGGACTCTTTTCCTTTCGTGAACGGGTTTACATGCCCAACGATGAATCTCTTCATACCGACATCCTCAAAGAGGCTCATTCGAGCTCTTTCTCTATCCACCTGGGTTCGGTAAAGATGTACAAAGACCTTCGGGAGCTCTATTGGTGGTCGGGCATGAAACGAGCCATAACTGACTTTGTATCCAAGTGTCTTACATACTAGCGTGTTAAGGCTGAACATCATGTCCCTACTGGTTTATTACAACCCATTGATCTACCACAGTAGAAGTAGGAGATCACTATGGATTTTGTTAGTGTTCTGCCCTTGACCTTTGCTAAACATGATGCCATTTGGGTCATTGTAGACCATTTCACTAAGTCAACACACTTTTTACCGGTTAGGATGGACTGCGGTCTTCCTAAGTTGACTGACTTGTACATCAAGGAAGTTATCCGCCTCCACAGAGTGCTACAGTCTATTATCTCTGATCGGGAACCACGATTTGCTTCTCGATTCTAGAGGTCATTGCAAGGAGCTCTGGGCACCAGAGTTAACCTCAATACTGCTTTACACCCTCACTCTGACGGCCAATCAGAAAGAGTAATTCAAATTCTAGAAGATATGCTATGTGCATGTATTATCGATGTTGGAGGCTTTTGAGAGAAATCCCTACCTCTCATCGAGTTTTCCTACAACAATACTTACCAAGCTTCCATTAAAATGACATCATATGATATGGCAGATGTTATAGAACTACATTGTGCTGGTCTGAACTCGGTGAAGGCAAGGCTTGGGCCCTAACTTACTTCGGGAAATCAAAGAATGGGTTACCATCATCCATGATCGTTTGAAAGTCATCTTTGACTGACAGAAGGCCTATGTTGATTTTAAGCAAAGGGATATACATTATGAAATTGGTGAGAGAGCCTTCCTCAAAGTTTCATCGTGGAAGAAAGTTTTGAGATTCAGCAAAAAGGGGAAGCTGAGTCCCCGGTTCATTGGACCTTTCAAAGTTATTGAGAAAGTTTGCCTGTGGCTTACTGACTATTGTTTCCCTCATAACTTAGCAAGATTCTTTATTTATTTTATGTATCGATGCTTCAAAAATATTGCTCTGACCCTTTCACATATCATTCAGTCTGAATATGTAGAAATCCAACCGGGCTTGTCCTATGAAGAGAAACCGGTCTGAATTCTTGCAAGGGGAGTTAAAAAACTTTGCAACAAATCTATTCCATTTGTTAAAGTGCTCTAGAGGAGCCATTTTGTTGAAGAAGCAACCTAGGAGCTAGAAGGGTCGATGAAGAAGCAATATCCTCATCTCTTCGACTCAAGTAAAATTATAGGACGATTTTTTCTTAAGGGGCGAGAGCTGTAACACCCCAAAAACCGATCTAGTTGGAATTGGGTTCCAGCGATCGAAAACCCTACACTGTAAAGGTCCAAATATTGCATTGATTTTGACTGTAGAGTCAATTACATTGATATTGGACTCTAATTGAGTCGATTTATCGTTTAGGAACCTTATTGAATCCATTGAAAGTCAATTAGTGACTAAATTATGGGAATTGGAAGTCTAGGGGCAAAAGTATAAAGTATACCGAGTTGAGGGACTATCCTTGCGATTAGCCCTCCCCAATTATAATCACCGCATACGTGGGTGATCAGACATAGCTTTCTTCACCTTAAGGAAACCTTAAGGCTTTAGCAAATATTAGATTGAAAGGAAAGAAAGAATTAGAACCCTACCTGATTGAGAAAGAAGCTAGCACCTTTCTTGTTTCATCATCTTCAACCAAGCAAGCACAAGCATTGGTGACTTTCAAAAAAAGCTTATGTTTTTTCGATTCACTGATATCAAATTATTGCTATCAATCGGGTAAGCTTAATTCCTTAAGCAATTGTTGAAATTCATGGATATGTTGGGTTTAATCTCAAGTTAGGGTTTGGCCATATATGGTAATATAGGACTTTCAAAGCTCTAATCCATGGATATCCTATAGCCAATGGCTATATTGAATTTAGATATTGATTTTGATATCGTTATATTGATTTCGATATCGAATAGTAATTCTAACGATTTCCTATTATTTTACCTAGCTTAAGAAATGGAGAACGATCATCCACCATCACTGTCGAAAGCTAGGAACAAAGGAATTTCAATCCGAGAACCATAGAAGCCTTGAAATATTGAGGTGAGTGTATTTGAGTCTCGGGATTAGGCTAGGTGCCTTTCCTGATCTCATTTTCATTGAAATTAGTATTGCTAACCCATTTTAAGGGATATTGCATCAAACCACTTAGTGGAGAACCTTGGTAAGCATCGATAAGCTGTAGTATTGTTTATTGAGCACTGGCATTGTCATTGTCATTGTTATTGAACATCGCCATTGATTTTGCCACGGTTATTGTCATTGAGTTGTGGAAGTATAGAATATTGGTCATGGAATAAAGCCATTGTTATTGTTATAGTCATTGTCATTAAGCATTGATATTGACATAGTTATTGTTATCAAAACATTAGAAGTGAAGCATAGTCCATTGGCATCGTCATTGAGATCATTAAACATTTCTATCATTATTTTTATTGCTATTGAACATTGATATTGAAACATTTCCTATTGATAAGAACATTGGAAATATCAAACATTGTTATTGCTATTAAACATTGATTATTGATATTGTCACCGGACCTTGGATTCGAAGGACATTGGATACAATTGGCATGCCATAGAATTCATGAGCTTAGTGTACGGGTGGACTACGACCTATATTATGGCGAGGCAGAGGGATGTTTGTGTTATTGGTCATTTTGGAGAGCTGAATGGACTAGACCATTCATTAATTTGGCGAGGCGTAGGAATTCGCGTATCCACTATCCCAAATAGATCCAAGGGTTACTATTAAAATATGATGTTACTGGTATTGAACATGATCATTGCATTGTTATCAATAATCCATTGCATTTCTATTGCTAATACATAATTTGGAATGCATTTCATTGTTACCATTATTGTCCGGGACTACCTCACTAGGCAATGTATGCCTAATGCATTTCATTTCATACATTTCAGGTTAAGGAGTTCGTGGTTGGAGATCGGAGAAGTGGGAGATTTTGGCAAGTCACAACCAAGCTAAAGTAATGTATATCGAATCTATGAACTCCTACTATGGCGGCAAAGTACTCGGAATAGTCACTTATGGCCTTTTTTGTATGTTTGTATTGTCCTTGGTTTGTAACTATGCCTTAGGCCCTAAATGGCCCATTTTGGTAAGCTTAAAAGTGACCTAAAATGTATAATTGGCCTAAAAGAGGGAAAACGTAGTAGATGGAATCATATGGCGATAAAATTTGACATGCTAGTAGATTATATTGTTATAAACTTACTGGTAAACTTTCATCGAGTTTGGATGTTGTTTAATAGGTTAGAATGATTAAAAACCAGACAAAATTTGTTATTATAGTGCATATCGTATCGATACGGGTGATGGCGTATCGGTACAGGTGTACATATTTAGACATGGTCTATAACAACCCTTTCCCAGCCTGGTCGAAGACCTGGTCGGAGTATTTTAGCGATAGACTAAGCGGTGATCGGTACGATAATTCCATGCAATAAATGATGAAATTAGGCTTAACATACAAGAAAAGGCATTGCACCCAAGCCATCAATTTGTCTTGAGTCAATGATTAGCCAATTAGGACCAATTTACAACATTTACAAGCTTTAGAGACTTAAACATAAATTTAGTATTTTAGTGGCCCTTTTTGGTAATTAACCTTACCACAATGATATTCATCATTCAAACAGTGAGTAAACAGATTTTCATATCAATCGAAGTTCATTTGTCCATTCAATTAAGCCTTGCATTAATCAGTGACTAAAATGTAAACAATGCAAAACTATATTCTTCACCTTTTAACCGATTTAATTGTCACCGTACTGATACCCCTATAGCTGTATCGGTATGACTTAACCTAATTCCCAAATTCAGATTCAATTACAATACACCTATACCGATACGGTTGAGGGCCGTACCGATACTGGTTGACCATGTTGACTTCGTATCGATACACCATGACCCCGTACCGATACCATTTTTTCTCCCAAATTTCCATAGTCAAAACTCGTACCGATACGCTATCGGTACTCCCCTTGTTGACCAACGTTGACCTGACCAAACATGCAAGGCCGTATCGATACACCATCCACCGTATCGATACGCCCTGCACTAAGATAACATATTTTTGCTGGTTTACATTCGAATTGACATATCTATCATGGTCCAAATGTAATGAAACTTTACCAACAAGTTTTAACCAACATAAACTACTAGCATGCCAAATTTCGTGTTGAACCGAATCCGTTTACCAAGTTTTTACCTTTTTGAGCCCAAAATGCATTTTAGGTCCTTTTTATGCCAAGTAAAGAGTTCATTTTAGGCCTTATATACTAACATTCCACAAGCACATAATATACATAACAAAAGGACCTTATAAGACTGTTCTAGGTACTTTGCCACTCTACTAGGAGTTCATAGGTATGATATACATTACTTCAAGTTTGGTTGTGACTTGTACAACGCAACAGCTTCTCCAATCTCCGACGTTGAATCTCTCAACCTAAAAGGGATGAAATGCAATGCATTAGGCATACTTTTCCTAGTGAGGTAGTCAAAATAACACAATGTCATGGAAATGCAATACAATTCATATCTCTCCAATAACAATGCAATAGGCCTATGATAGCAAAGCAATGTTCATGTTCAATAACAATAAGTCCATATTTCATCAATAACCCTTGGATCAATTTCGGATAGTGGATACGCGAATTCCTACGCCTCGCCAAATCAATAAATGGTTTAGTCCTTCCGCCTCACCAAATCAATATAGGCTGTAGGACCGTAGTCCACTCGTACACTGAGCTCATGAATTCTATGGCATGCCAATTGTATCCAATGTCCTTCAAATCCAAGGACCGGTAAAAATATCGATAATTCACGTTCAATATCTATAGCCGAGTTCAATGTTCATAACAATAAACAATATCTCGATGTCTATGTTCAATGGCAATATCATTAACAATGACAATTTTCAAGGGTCTCAATGATATAATAATGCTCGATGCTTCATTTGCAATGTTTCGATGACAATAGCGATGCTAACATCGATGATCAATGAGAATGGCTACATGAGTGCTATATCATTGCTATATCGATGCTATGCCAATATCCTATACTTTCATGGTTCAATGACAATGGCGATGGTAATGACAATAAAAATTTCATTGACAATAACGATACCTATGTTCGATGTTCATTAGCAATAACGATGATAGTGACAATGTTCAGTACTCGATGCGATGGCTTACGAATGCTTGCCATAATGTTCGATAGGTGATTCGATGCAATAATCCTTAACAACAGGGTTAGCAGTGATAATTCTATTAATGATGAAGTCGAGAAAGGCACCTAGCCTAATCTCGAGACTCCGACTACACTCACCTCGATATTCCGAAGCTTTCAAGGTTCTCGAATAGAAATCCCCTTGTTCCTAACTTTTGTTGGTGACGGTGGATGATCTCTATCAACTTCTTGAGCTAGGTAAAAATAATAGGATTCGATTAGATTCAATAATATGATATCGAAATCAATATAACGATATAAAAATCAATATCGAAGCTCGAAATATCTATTAGCTAGCAAACTCCATGGATAGCCAAACCCTAGCTTATGATTAAGCTTGATTTATCCATGGATTCAAACAATGGTTTGGGGATTATGACTTACCCGATCGATTACAATGATTCGAAGAAAAAGAGTCAAGCTCCAATGGAGGTGCTTGCTTAGGATGAAGAAGATGACAACTTGGTGAGGAGCTTGCTTGAAGAAATAATCGGGTAAGTCTTCCTAACTCCTAATTCTTTCCTTTTTAATTAGGATAGCTTTCCTTCATATCAAGGAATTGATTCTGCTTATCCCATGTAGAGAAATTTTAATTGAGAAGGGGCTAATTGCAAGATTAGTCACTCAACTCTCAATGGTCTATAGTTCTATCCCCAAACTTCTAATTCTTACGATTTAGCCACTAAAAGATTCCCTATAATCCTATTAAGGTCTTTTAAACAATAATTTCTCAATTAAAGTCCACTATCAATACTATCGACCTTGTGGTTAATATCAATACAATATCTAGACATTCCCGAAATAGGTTTCTGATCGCCGGAACCCAATTTCGTCTAGGCCAAATTTCAGGGTGTTACAACTCTCCCCCTTAAGAAAAATTCATCCTCGAATTTTACCTGAATCGATAAGGTGAGGATTTGCTTCCGCATTGTCTCCTCTAGCTCCCACGTTGCGTCCTTATTGGTATGGCTCTTCCAGAGCACTTTAACCAATGGAATAGTCTTGTTATGAAGCCTCCTGACTACCTTTGTAAGAATTTGAACTGGTTCTTCCACAAAGGATAAGTTGGATTGAATTTCCACAAACTTGGGTTCAATAATGTGCGAAAGAATAGAACGATACTTCCGAAGCATGAATACATGAAACACATCATGGATTTTGCTCATTTCTGAGGGCAACAATAAGCGATAAGCTACAGGGCCAACTTTTGCCGTAACCTTGAAGGGTCCAATAAATCGAGGACTTCGTTTCCCTTTCTTACCAAACCTTAAAACTTTCTTCCATGGTGAGTCATTGAGAAAGGATTTTTCACGCACTTCATATTGAATATCCCTTCGCTTAAGGTCAACATAGGCCTTCTGTTGGTCAAAGGCTGCTTTCAAATGGTCATGGATAATGGAAACTTATTCTTCAGTTTCCCAAAGTAATTCAGGGTCCAACATCTTTCCTTTACCGAGCTCAGATCAGTATAAAGGAGTTCAATAACGCCTCTCATACAATGCTTCATAGGGTGCCATCTTAATAGAAGCTTAGTAACTATTATTGTATGCAAATTCAATAAGGAATAGGGATTTCTCCCATGACCCGCCAAAATTGATAATATATGCTCGTAACATGTCTTCCAAAATTTGTATTACTCTTTGTAATTGACCATCAGAATGTGGGTGAAAGGCAGTACTAAGATTAACTCTAGTGCCTAGAGCTCCTTGCAACGACTTCTAAAACCGAGATGCAAATCGGGGATCTCGATCGAAAATGATAGATTGAGGTATTCCATGGAGTCGAATGACTTCCTTGATATACAAGTCAGCCAGCTTGGGAAGACCATAGTCCATTCGAACTGGTAAGAAATATGCTGACTTGGTCAAACGATACACAATGACCCAAATCGCATCGTGTTTAGTGGGAGTCAGAGGCAGACCACTGACAAAATCCATGGTGATCTTCTCCTATTTCCATTGCAGTAGATCAATAGGTTGTAGTAATCTGGTAGGTACACGATGTTCAGCCTTAACACCCTAACACGTGAGGCACTTGGACACAAACTCAACTATGGCTTGTTTCATGCCCGGCCGCCAATAAAGCTCCCGTAGGTCCTTGTACATCTTTACTAACCCCGGGTGAATGGAAAAAAAGCTCGAATGAGCTTCCTTGAGGATATCAGCGTGAAGAGGTTCATCATCAGGTACACAGACCCGATCACGAAAGCATAAGAGTCCTTTAGAATTCATTCTGAAATCAGGATTATCTTGCAGCTTGGAGATGATGGCTTGAAGTTTAGGATCCTGTCCTTGAAATGCTTGAATTCTCGATGTAATGGTAGACTGAACTTGAAGTTCGGCTACAAAGCAACGATGCTTTCTAAGACGGAAGTGAGCGTTGATAGCTCCATATCCGTTGTCGAAGATTCAACCCTTTTTTAGTTAAGAGATATTTGAGGCTCTTATGATCGGTGAAAAGGTAACATTTCTCCCTGTAGAGGTAATGTCTCCAAATCTTCAAAGCAAAGACAACTGCGGCCAATTCTAAATTGTGAGTCGGGTAATTCATCTCATGTGGCTTGAGCTGTCTCGATGCATATGCAATGACTTTGCCTTCTTGCATCAATACACATCCTAAGTCAAGATACGATGCATCACTGTAAAGCATGTAGTCTTTACCTGGCTCAGGTTGGACTAGGACTGGTGCATGAGTCAAAACTTGTTTCAATTGATCGAAGCTCCTTTGTTGATCTGTAGTCCAAACAAACAGAGCTTCCTTTCTCAATAACTTAGTCAGAAGGGCTGCTATCATAGAAAATCATTTGACGAAACTCCTATAGTAGCCAGCAAGACCAAGAAAACTTCTTACTTCACCAATATTCTTCGATGATTTCCAATCAAGAATGGCTTGAATCTTTTTCAGGTCCACTTGGATGCCCGCGGCCGATACAACGTGTCCAAGAAAGGCGACTTCAGTAAGCCAAAACTCACATTTTGAGAACTTGGCTAATAACTGCTTCTCCCTAAGGGTTTGAAGCACAATGCAAAGGTGATCGCAATGCTCTGTTGAATTCTTAGAATAGATTAGGATATCATCAATGAACACCACCACAAATTTGTCGAAATATGGTCTAAAAACCTGATTCATTAGGTCCATAAAAGTTGTCGATGCACTGGTTAGCCCAAATGGCATCACCAATAATTCATATTGACCGTATCTTGTACGGAAGGCATTCTTAGGCACATCACATTCTTTAACTCTTATTTGGTAATAACCAGACCTTAAATTGATCTTGGAAAACACGGTGGCATCTTTGAGTTGATCGAATAGGTAATCAATTCTTGGAAATGGATATTTGTTCTTGATGGTCACTTTGTTCAACTGTCGGTAACCAATGCATAACCTTGTGGAACCATCTTTCTTCTTTACAAAGAGAATCGGAGCTCCCCAGGGTGAGGAACTCGGTTGAATGAAGCCTTTATCAAGCAAATATTGAATCTAGATCTTCAATTCTTTCAGCTCAACGGCTGTCGTTCGATAAGGTGCAATAGACACTGGACTAATTCCAGGTTGTACGTCAATGACAAACTCAACCTCACGGATTGGGGGTAACCCTAGGAGTTCATCAGAGAAGATATTAGGAAATTCGCACACAGTGTCAACATTCGATAATTGCGGCCCATCATTAGCCTCAATTATCAAAGCATACAAGGACGGATTCCTAGAATTCATCAACACAATGCTCTCCTTGCCAAGGCCTCGAAGATACAATCTTCGTTTATTACAATCCACCCATGCTTGATGCTCACTAAGCCAATCAAGACCTAGTATCACATCAAATTTATGGATAGGTAAAGCCAATAAATTAGCCACAAAAGGAATCCCTTGCATTACCATAGGGCAATTCTTACATACGAAATTTATGGTGACACAATCACCAAGTGGGTTAGTTACAGAGATCTTCGATGTTATAGGTTCACTAGTCATTTTGTGTTTCTTAACCAATTCAGTGCTTATGAAAGAAAAAGTAGAGCCAGGGTCAATCAATGCATATAAAGGATGAGAATACAGTTCAATGGTACCTGCAATAACATCAGGCTCATCTTCCTCCTCCCTGCTCCTTACATGATACATTTGAGCAGAAGTCTTGGATTCTTGGTTGCTTAGTGCCTTGCTAGAGCCACTAGGTTTCCCTGTAGCTCCTGACGAACCTTGCCTTGACCCTTACCTCGGAAGGATTGGGTAGGTGTTACAGTATTTGTCGGTGTAGCCATAGACTTGGTTGCACCCAAGGGACAATCACGGATAAAATGACCTTACTTACCACAATAGAAGCAGGCTTCAGACTGCTTGAGACACTCACCTGCTGGGTGTCGTTTCTGGCAGTTGTTGCAAACTGGGTTTTGTGTGTTTCGATTGGAGCTCCTGGTGCTTTCAATTGAGACCGTCTTGGCAAAGGACTAGGTCATCACTTGAGGTTTCCCGATATTCCCAGAACGGGAAGGTTGAGAATACATATTCTGCTTGGGGCCTTGATTCTTACTCTTTTTATTCCACCTGAGAGGTCGAGAATCATCCCTAAACCTCTTTTCGGACCTGCTAAATCCACCTGGCCTCAAGGTCTTCTGTGCAGCTTCGGTGGCCTTGACTCGGTTCACGAGATCTTGGAAATCAGTGATCCCCAAAGCAGTAAACATTGGGCGTAATTCATCACGAAGCCCATTAATAAACATCCTGCACTTGTCTTCTTCTTTCTTAATGTACTCTGCACCATATCGGCAGTACTTGCAGAAATCATGAATGTACTGCTCAATAGGTCGACCACCTTGCTTCAAGTGGAGAAAGATATTGCGTATTTCTGCGAGATAATACTCGCTAATATACTTCTTTCAGAATTCTTGAAGGAAGAACTCCCAAGTAACCGATTCTTCAGGGATGGTAAGAATCGTGGTCTTCCACCACTACAATGCTTCATCAGCTAGCAATGCAAGGGCGCACACCAGCTTGTGCTCATCCTAACACTGTAGTTGTTTGTTCAGGATCCTTAGCGTGTTGTCTAGCCAGTATTCCGTAGTCTCAGAACCGTCGTCATTCTGTCCAGTAAAGGTGTAGGCTCATAGTGATACCAACTTATCAATAGGGGCTCGAGTGTGCTGGACAACGGGTGGGATCGGTTGCACCACCGTCTCGGACCTCATAGATGCCATGAATTGCTTGAACATGTCAGCCATGTTCTGATAGCATTCTGCTATGCATCAGGTACCACTGGCTCATCAGGCTGAGGTGGGTTCAATGGGTTTCCCCCTTACTTCCTCGCTATGGGTCGAGGAGCCAGTGGCATGCTCGTGAATGTGAGCCTCATTCTTTTCTGACATAACTATAACATAAAAAGATCGGATTAGTTAACAAGTCACAATATACACAATGTAAAACTCCTAGGTGGCAAAGTAACACAATAACAATGCAATTATGACCAATTTACAAGCTTTAGGGACTTAAACATAAATTTAGAATTTTAGTGCCCCTTTTCTGTAATTAACCTTACCACGATGAAATTCATCATTCAAACAGTGAGTAAACAAATTTTCATATCATTCAAAGTTTATTTGTCCATTCAATTAAGCCTTGCATTAATCAATGACTAAAATGTAAATAATGCAAAACTGTATTCTTCACCTTTTAACCGATTTAACTGTCACCGTACCGATACCCTTATAGTCGTATCAGTACGAGTTCACCTAATTCCCAAATTCAGATTCAATTGCAATACACCTATACCGATATGGTTGAGGGTCGTACTGATACTGGTTGACCATATTGACTTCGTATCGGTACACCTTGACCCCGTACCGATACCATTTTTGACCCTAAATTCCTATAGCCAAAACTCATACCGATACGTCTAGGTTGTATCGATACTCCCCTTGTTGACCGACGTTGGCCTGACCAAATATACAAGGCCGTATCGATACACCATCCACCGTATCGATACGCCCTACACTAAGATGGTAGATTTTTGCTTGTTTACATTCAAATTGACTTATCTATCGTTGTTCAAATCTAACGAAACTTTACCAACAAGTTTTAACCAACACAGACTACTAGCATGCCAAATTTCGTGTTGAATCGAATCCGTTTACCAAGTTTTTACCGTTTTGAGCCCAAAATGCATTTTAGGTCCTTTTTATGCCAAGGGAAGAGTTCATTTTAGGCCCTATATACTAACATTCCACAAACATATAATATACATAACAAAAGGACCTAATAAGACTATTCTAGGTACTTTGCCACCATACTAGGAGTCCATAGGTACGATATACATTACTTCAAGTTTGCTTGTGACTTGTACAACGCAACAGCTTCTCCGATCTCCGACGTTGAATCTCTTAACCTAAAAGGGCTGAAATGCAATGCATTAGGCATACTTTTCCTAGTGAGGTAGTCAAAATAACACAATGTCATGGAAATGCAATATAATTCATATCTCTCCAATAACAAAGCAATAGGCCTATGATAGCAATGCAATGTTCATGTTCAATAACAATAAGTCCATATTTCATCAATAACCCTTGGATCGATTTTGGATAGTGGATACGCAAATTCCTACGCCTCGCCAAATCAATAAATGGTCTAGTCCCTCCGCCTCGCCAATATGACTAATACCATAACACATCCCTCCGCCTCGCCAAATCAATATAGTATGTAGGACCGTAGTCCACCCGTACACTGAGCTCATGAATTCTTTGGCATGCCAATTGTATCCAATGTCCTTCGAATCCAAGGTTCGATAACAATATCGATAATTCACGTTCAATATCAATAGCCGTGTTCAATTTTCTTAACAATAAACAATATCTCGATGTCTATGTCCAATGGCAATATCATTAACAATGACAATGTCCAAGGGTGTCAATGATATCAATAATGGTCGATGCTTCATTTGCAATGTTTCGATGACAACAGCGATGCTAACATCGATGATCAATGACAATGGCGATGGTAATGACAATAGCAATATTCATTGACAATAACGATACATATGTTCGATGTTCATTAGCAATAATGATGACAGTGACAATGTTCAATACTCGATGTGATGGCTTACCAATGCTTGCCATAATGTTCGATAGGTGATTCGATGTAATAATCCTTAACAAGGGGGTTAGAAATGATAATTTTATTAACGATGAAGTCGGGAAAGGCACCTAGCCTAATCCTGAGACGCCGACTACACTCGCCTCGATATTCCAAAGCTTTCAATGTTCTCGGATAGAAATCCCCTTGTTCCTAACTTTTTTTAGTGACGGTGGATGATCTCTACCAACTTCTTGAGCTAGGTAAAAACAATAGGATTCGATTAGATTCAATAATACGATACCGAAATCAATATAATGATTTCAAAATTAATATCAAAGCTTGAAATAGCTATTCGCTAGCAAACTCCATGGATAGCCAAACCCTAGCTTATGATTAAGCTTGATTTATCCATGGATTCCTACAATAGTTTGGGGACTATGACTTACCCGATCAATTATAATGATTCGATAACAATAAATCAAAGAAAAAGCTATCTTGAAGTCAAGTTCCAATGGAGGTGCTTGCTTATGAAGAAGAAGATGACAACTTGGTGAGGAGCTTGCTTGAAGAAGTAACTGGTAAGTCTTCACAAATGTAACACCCCTTCCCGACCTGGTCGAAGACCAGGTCGGAGTATGTTACCGATAGACTAAGCAGTGATCGATATGATAATTCTATGCAATAAATGATGAAATTAGGCTTAACATACAAAAAAGGCATTACGCCCAAGCCATCAATTCGTCTTGAGCCAATGATTAGGCAATTAGGACCAATTTACAACATTTACAAGCTTTAGGGACTTAAACATAAATTTAGTATTTTAGTGGCCCTTTTCTGTATTTAACATTACCATGATGAAATTCATCATTCAAACAGTGAGTAAATAGATTTTCATATCATTCGGAGTTCATTTGTTCATTCAATTACGCCTTGCATTAATTAGTGACTAAAATCTAAACAATGCAAAACTATATTCCCTTTTAACCGATTTAACTGTCACCGTACCGATACCCCTATAGCTGTATCGGTACGACTTAACCTAATTCCCAAATTCATATTCAATTGCAATACACATGTACCGATACGGTTGAGGGTTGTACTAATACTGGTTGACCATGTTGACTCCATATCGATACACCTTGACGTCGTACCAATACCTATTTTGATCCCAAATTCTCATAGCCAAAACTCGTACCAATACGCCTAGGCCGTATCGATACTCCCCTTGTTGACCAACATTGACTTGACCAAATATGCAAGGCCGTATCGATACACCATCCACCGTATCGATACGCCCTGCACTAAGATGACAGATTTTTGTTGGTTTACATTCAAATTTACTTATCTATCGTGGTCCAAATGTAATGAAACTTTACCAACAAGTTTTAACCAACATAAACTACTAGCATGCCAAATTTCGTGTTGAACTGAATTCGTTTACCAAGTTTTTACCTTTTTGAGCCCAAAATGCATTTTAGGTACTTTCTATGCCAAGTGAAGAGTTCATTTTAGGCCCTATATACTAACATTCCACAAGCACATAATATACATAACAAAAGGATCTTATAAGACTGTTCTAGGTACTTTGCCACCCTACTAGGAGTTCATAGGTACGATATACATTACTTCAAGTTTGCTTGTGACTTGTACAACGCAACAGCTTCTTCGATCTCTGACGTTGAATCTCTTAACCTAAAAGGGATGAAATGCAATGCATTAGGCATAATTTGCCTAGTGAGGTAGTCAAAATAACACAATGTCATGGAAATGCAATACAATTCATATCTCTCCAATAACAATGCAATAGGCCTATGATAGTAATATAATGTTCATGTTCAATAACAATAAGTCCATATTTCATCAATAACCCTTAGATTGATTTCGGATAGTGGATGCGCGAATTCCTCCACCTCGCCAAATCAATAAATGGTTTAGTCCCTCTGCCTTTCCAATATGACCAATACCACAACACATCCCTCCGCCTTGCCAAGTCAATATAAGTCGTAGCCCTAGGACCGTAGTCCACCCGTACACTGAGCTCGTGAATTCTATGGCATGCCAAAATTATCCAATATCCTTCGAATCCAAGGTCTAGTGACAATATCGATAATTCACGTTCTATATCAATAGTTGTGTTCAATGTTCTTAACAATAAACAATATCTCGATGTCTATGTTCAATGGCAATATCGTTAACAATGACAATGTCCAAGGGTGTCAATGATATCAATAATGGTTGATGCTTCATTTGCAATGTTTCGATGACAATAGCGACGCTAACATCGATGATCAATGACAATGGCTACATGAGTGCTATATCAATGCTATATCACTTTCATGGTTCAATGACAATGGCGATGGTAATGACAATAGCAATATTCATTGACAATAATGATACCTATGTTCGATGTTCATTAGCAATAATGATGACAGTGACAATGTTCAATACTCGATGTGATGGCTTACCAATGCTTGCCATAATGTTCGATAGGTGATTCGATGCAATAATCCTTAACAATGGGGTTAGCAATGATAATTCTATTAATGATAAAGTGAGGAAAGGAACCTAGCCTAATCCCGAGACTCCAACTACACTCACCTCGATATTCTGAAGCTTTCAGGGTTCTCAGATAGAAATCCCCTTGTTCCTAGCTTTTGCCGGTGACGGTGGATGATCTCTACCAACTTCTTGAGCTAGGTAAAAACAATAGGATTCGATTAGATTCAATAATACGATACCGAAATCAATATAATGATATCAAAATCAATATCGAAGCTCAAAATAGCTATTAGCGAGCAACCTCCATGGATAGCCAAACCCTAGCTTATGATTAAGCTTGATTTATCCATGGATTCCAACAATAGTTTGGGGATTATGACTTACCCGATCGATTACAATGATTCGATAACAATAAATCGAAGAAAAAGCTATCTTGAAGTCAAGCTCCAATGGAGGTGCTAGCTTAGGAAGAAGAAGATGACAACTTGGTGAGGAGCTTGCTTGAAGAAGTAACCGGGTAAGTCATCCTAACTCCTAATTCTTTCCTTTTTAATTAGGATACCTTTCCTTCATATGAAAGAATTGATTCTGCTTATCCCACGTAGGGAAATTTTAATTGAGGAGAGGTTAATCGCAAGATTAGTCCCTTAACTCTCAATGGTCTATAGTCTATCCCAAACTTCTAATTCTTACGATTTAGCCACTAAAAGATTCCCTATAATCCCATTAAGGTCCTTTAAATAATAATTCGACTCAATTAAAGTCCACTGTCAATACTATCGACCTTGTGGTTAATATCAATAAAATATTTGGACATTCCCGATATAGGTTTCCAATCACCATAACCCAATTCTGATTAGGCCGGATTTTGAGGTGTTACATGGTCAACATCGGTTAACAGGGTGTATTGATACCTCAAAGGGGTATATCGATACGAAAATTCAACACTGGAATTTGGAAAATTAAATGCATCGATACTGTCTCAGGGCGTATCAAAACGGGTCAACTTGGTCAACTAGTACTGGTATGGTCCCTAGTCATACCGGTAGAAGCTTTGGACATTGAAACTAGATAAATTATAAACCATGTCTTATGTACCAATATAGGCAAGCATCGTATCGATACAGGCTTATTGATTCTTAACCATTTTAACGGTCATGACACAGGCGTATTGGTACGGCCTCACGAGTACCAGTACCGATATAGGTAAATCAGTTATAAGTTAATTGAATCAAGTTTGGAGCATTGCACATTGTTCACTAAACATTGTGTAGTTAAATTGATGAGGCAATTGATGTCAGAATAACACGAAAACTAGTAAGCTTATTGTTTATGAATTGAATTTCATTACGGTATGGTTGATTTCATTAAAGGACCCCTAATTCTCTAAATTTACAAATTAGTCCCTAAAATTCATAAAAGTTTGAAATTGGCCATAAACTGATTAAAGTAATCCCATAATAAATCATTGCTTCTATATATTGACATAGTATCGCATTGTATTGCCTTGCATTGAATTTTGAGTGAGAAATATTACATCCTTTGGCTTGGATTGGACAGGGACCAAGAGCTTCTTCTCAACAAGTTTTGGAAACAACTTAGTGTAAGTTGTAGGAATCAGATGAAGCACTTTTGATGGCTTTGCAGACCATGACAATTGATTGAGGGGACCGCCTTGAGGCTGACTGGTTGAGTGCGAACCCACCATATAAACATGAGAGTCTTCTCCCTTTTTGGGGGTAGCGCTGTAGGGATCTATTATATTCCCTTTCTTAAAGGCATATTTGATGCGTTCTCCAGTCATAACCATGTCTGCAAAGCTGACGGCAGGGTGGCTTGTCAAGCGATCATATAGTACTCCCTTCAGAGTATCCACAAACATGGGAGTGATTTCATATTCTTGAATTGGGGGTTGTACTTGAGCTGCCATTTCTCGCCATCATTGAGCGTATTGGCAGAAACTCTCGTTAGCCTTTTGTTCCAAACTTTGTAGCAGGAACCAGTTCGGGATCATATTTGTTACATGCTTGTACTGATCAATGAAGACCTTTGATAGGTCTCTTCATGATTTAATATTGACTCGACTGAGCTAAGTATACCAACGAATCATCGACCATGTCAACCTATCCTAAAAACTATGGATGAAACTTTTCATCCTTTATAAAGGCTGCCATTTTCCAGCAATACATGGTGATGTGAGCAAAGGGACAAATAGTCCCATCGTATTTGTCAAAGTCAGGTACTTTGAATTTTGGTGGGAGGACTAGATCTGACACAAGGCTCAAGTCACTAACATCATCCTGTTCATTCACCCCTTTATGGTATTAGACCTTTCTTCAAAAGAACGAAACTTCTCCTCATACACTTCACCCATATCGGCCTTGATCCTCTTATCTACCTCATTCATCATACTTAGATCAGACACTTTACCCTCACAATTTTCCCCCAAATTAACAGGCTGACTCATAGATGCTCCTATTGGATGCGTTGTAGATGCCTAGTGGTGTCGATATAGATTTTCTCTTTAGGGTTCACCATTTCTGGTTGACCCTTAACGTGAGCTGTGGTCCCCTCTTGTTCTTTGGCAGAACCATCTAAAACCTTCTCTTTGTTGTCTCTTTTTGCAAGCAGAGTAGTCATTTGAGCAATAATCGCAACTTGCGACTGCGCAATCTAATCGTTTATGCTTTGTTCGGCTCGACTGAAACAGATCTCAAAGGTCCTTCTGACCTTTCTCTAAGTTAGCCACCCTATCTTCTATCACTTTAACTTACAAACGAGTATTGTAACAATGCGGAATGATTGCAGTCCGAAGTTAAAGCTTATGCCATGATATTTCCCCCAATTAATTTCATTATTTTATTAATTAATGCATGGTATGTGTCATAAGAATGCACAAACTAAGAAAAATCATTAATAATACGACAAAATAAATACGAGAATGAATGCAAACAAAGGCGTTGATCCCCTGGGTGATCACTCTAGAACAACTTTCATCGAATATAAAAAAGGTTCTATTTACAACGTGTTCTTCTACAGATAGGCTTCAACTCTAATTTCTAATTCCTTGATCGCCTCAAGTATAAGAAAGAATCTCGGTCTCTCTTCCGTCTCCAAGGGATGAATAGACGAAGAGCTTTAGCTTTCGCAGCTAACATCTTCATGGGCTAGGCCATTTCTTGCACTTGGACCATCAAAGTCGTGCATTCAGTCTTCATATTCTTTCTTGAGACACCTTCCATTCATGGTGAAAGATTTCAATTTTGGGTGATCAAATTGAGAATCAACCCTTTATATCGAGTCATGTAAATGCAAAAGGATATGCAAAAAAACAAAAAATAAGAAAAGGGTTAGTAAACTGAATATAAAATAACAAGTCGGAATAAAGCACATAAATAAACCTAACCGCATGGCATCTAATTCTCTAGGTTGTCCACATGTCTCTAGAGGGTGGGTGTTGATTGTGCTAACGCTTGGCAAAGACTCAGGATTCAGTGTAAAAGTGCAAGTAAATAATGCCAAGGGTGAATCTTTTGCATGCAAGTATACACAATCAGCAAGTAATACAGCAGTGAGTTGAGTATCGTATCTACAAGGATTGTCTATGAATTTAAATGCTCAGTATTTTACTTGTTGATAAGAAATAAAAGTATTTGAAATGATTTAGGTTTTCTAATAAAAAATAGCAAAAACAAAGTAGTGAAAATGAAACATTTTGGCAACGGAAGTATTCCAATGAATGATGAGCTTTGGCAAGGGATGTCTGGATTTCACGCTACTTATGCCAGCCTTTAATAACGTCATGCCTTGGAATTATTGCCGAGCATATTCAAGGTTGGCATTACCTCTGTCGATGGCAATGCCTGAAATTAACCATGTTAAAACCTCTATATGTCTTTAGTGAAGTTTTTCATAAATTAATTTGATTAAGTTTCAATCTATACTCCTAAGGGATAGGTTCACTTTAGAAGTAAGCTCATCTACTTGAACATCTTCTTCCGAAGCTTTTGTCCTTAGTATCTGGCAACTAATCATTACCTCTCAAGTCTGTCAAGATATTAAGGTATAATAAGCAAACAATGCCTGTAGTCGCATGGTACATAATTTAGAAAACTGAAGTACATGCTAGATGGAGAAAATAATGCCAAGGCATTTGTATTATTAAAAAACCAACATAAAACTAGCGTTAAACACAAACATCCCCCAACCAACTGAAATAAATTAGTTCATGGTAGAGGTATCCAACCAAAAAACATTATCGTTTTTAAACATCATCATTCAAATAGAAATTAAACAAAGAGAATGGGCAAGGAAGGAGGTCTAAGGGTGGTCAAACCACCCAGTCTCCGTCCCTTCACTTCACCACGATGCAGCCTCTTCCAATCCGATCTCCAATCATTATTCTCAAGTGCTTGCTTGATCTCTTTAAATAGGCGTGTGTGGGAAACCTTAAGATAAGACTTTGAGTTTGAATTTTGAATTCGGAAGGGATAAGATGTGTGATCATCTTATCCATATTTGAATTTGAGCTGGTCAGGTTTTGACTAGGGCTGATGTTATCGGCCTTTGATCCTTTGCGCGCCGAGCTTGGCATTGTTTGGTCTATCTGTGCCAAACAAGCTTGGCGTCCTATTTTTTCGGAGTTTGATCAAATGCTACTTTTTTGCACTCTGATCTAGTCCTATTTTCTCAAGCTGGTATTGCCAAGGGTTATTGGCAAAACTCTTCTGGCATCCTATTGCCAAGGGTGCTTGGCATTTCTCTTCTGGTTCTCTTGCTCTCTGCTCCTGCGCTGCTCTGCCATGTCTGCATGCCTGTGTCCTACATCAAAAACCAGCAAAATAACCCTTCACACTGGCAAAACAAACGACTCCTAACTCCTTAATGCAAATGCATGATTTTAACAATTAAATGCAACTGAATGTACTTAAAGGCAAGCAAAAGCATCGCAATATATACATGAAAATTAGTAATTTTGAGGAGAAAACAGTGGGTTTTCTATGTTTTCTACATGTAGTTTTGGAACTAAAAGGGTACCCAATTTGTCCTCGTTGTCCCCTACTAAGGGTAGCAAGGCCCCCGACCATCACCCATTATAGGCTCTTTTCAACCGAGTTTAATTCGAGGGGACCCATTCGCTAAGTCCATACGAGGAAACAATATTCCCACAAAGACATAGGGTACTCAAGCCCCGAAGGTACTTGTTAGGCCCATAAGGAGGAACAATATCCCCACGAAAGCACTAGCGTTTCCCCCACTTAAACGGACGGGTTTATATGCCAAATTTTAAATGTGTTAAAATAAACTCGCGTTTATAAACAAATATTAACTTAATTGTTAGCTTAACTCGCAACTTCCGATATTAATGAAGCCGTAATTGTTTTTAGACCCGTCTCTCTTTTTTTGTTAAAACAAAAAATTCGGTCCCCAGCGGAGTCGCCATGCTGTAGCGACTAAAAAAATCCGAATAGGTATCTCACTTTTCTTAAAAAATGATTTTGTGGATTTCTTTAAAAATTTGTATTTTGGAATAAAAATTGGAGTCGCCACTAGTCGCTTGGGTTAGGTAGATCGGACACCAAAAAACTAACTAGAGATTCTTTTCCTTTTGGGTTTGAGAGTCGGTTACCTGTGGGGAAGGGTTTGCACCTCCCACCACGCCCAAACTTAGTACCAAATCAATTACCATTTTATTAATGTCAATTTTTTGCGAGTTAAAGTGATGATTAAATTAGAATTTGGTTATAATAAGAGTTCATTTTAAAGGGCTCCGGTGTTTGAGGAATAAATAAAAACCACCACCTACCTCTTAGATACTAGCCAAGTTTATCATCGAAAAAGAGAGCACCGCAATGACAGTTTATATCCCAGTACGCAACGTAAATATAAAACATAGCATGAAAAATGCGAATAAAGGCACAAAACAAAAGCATGCATAAATAAAATAAAATAAAACAACTATATCTATTTATCTGTGTGTATAAAATAAAACAGAAAGCTACAACATATATCTAAGTAATAACTAAAACCATAATATATATGTACGGTTATATATATAATAATATAATAAAACGATATATATATATAAACACACTTATAAATGGACTGAACCTACATTATAAAAACATATACATAACATGCTATGGGGTACATGAAAAACAATACAAACCAAATATTGATGACATATTTAATACCACATATATTATAACATATGGTTAAAATCACCACATTTACTATATACATATAACACTATTTATTATACAACATATATATGAAAAAAGAGCAGCAAATAAAAACCAGAAAAAGAATATATACAAAATTAAATAAAGTAAAGAAGGCGGAGATTGATTGAGTAAATACCACTGGTCTCGGACCAAATTGACAAACGAAAGGGACGAAATTAAAAAGCTCAAAATATTTTCAGGGACCAGGGAAAACATTAAACCATGTGGAGGGACTGCGAATGAATTTTTAAAATGACAGGGATTTAATGAGCTAAATAACCTATTTTTAAGGTTAGGCATAAAACCCACAAACGAAAAACATATATCATGTTCTTTATTTAAAAAAATCGATCAACCCCCCCCCACCATGAAACTCTCTGAAAAGTTCATGTGAGTTCATGAAGAATTCAAGAACGTCATCGCGGTTTTTAGAATCCGACAACATTCTACCTCCTCGGCCACTGCTGGCCGCCGCTCGTCGACACCGGTGGACTCAAAAACTCACCCCAAAACGTTCGCCTCCCCCTCCTAAAGCCGAAACTGACCACCAATTATCAGAAAAATAATGCCTTTCACATAGATCTGAAAATACTGAGATAAAAACCCAATCTTTAAAATCTTTTTTTAAAAACCCTAAACCTTAAAATTTCATTGGCATAAAAGAAAGGGAAGGCGAAGAGACATAAAAGCGGAGGTGTCGATCATCGGCAGCACCAACCTCGGCCACCATGTGGCAGCGGTCCGAGACCGAAACAGGTAAACTATAATCCCTTTGTTTTTTTATTCGAAAAGAATAAGAAAGATGTACCTCTAAAGCTCTTTTTTTATTGATATGAATCTGAGTACAAATAGTTTGTTTTACATCATATATATCTCTCTTTTTGTTTACATTATTCATAAGCAAACATTGAATGGATAACTGTTGATGATGCTTGGCTGATTTATTTTTGATATCCTTGCTTTTTTATTTTTGGCATGTTCGGTGGTTGGGGAAGAGACGGTTGCCGTACGACAGCAGCACATTTTTCGGCCACGATGGAACTGTCGATCTAGACACATGGTGACCATTGGTGAGGGCATGTGGGAGAAGAGCGGCCCAAGCGTGGGCTTCATGCAGAATATGAAGGGGCTCTCGGGTTCAATCAGGATCGTTGGATCAAATTTAATCCAATGGTCCAGGAGTGGCTACGCATGAAAGGGAGAACATAGTATTAGATAGGGCTTTTAGGTTTCTGATTTTAATTACTGGGCCCAAACGGGCTAATGTAATGTTATAATTATTTTGGGCTTGTAAATAGTTTAAACATTTAATTTAATTGGGTTATTTCTGATCTGTTTTTATTTTAATAACGAAAAACGTCTATTGGCTGCAAATGGGAATAATGAACTAAATATAATGCCCCTAGTGAAGTTGAGCGATATAAGGCTCATTTAGTAACAAACGGCTACAGTAAAAAAGAAGTGAACTTTGTAGAAACTTTTTCCCTTTTTGCAAAGATAGTTACTGTTAGAACTAACCTTGTCATTGCCTCCATTTTTCAATGAAACTTTTATCAGATGAATGTATACAATACCTTCTTACAAGGAGATTTACTTGAGAAAATATACATGAAATTACTTGGTGGAGTTTGTAGCCCATGAGAAATCTAAATTACGTAGGCTACAAAAGTCATTATATGGCTTAAGCAAGCCTTTAGGAAATAGAATGCAAAGTTAACAGAAGCTCTGATTTTTGTTGGATATGAGCAGAGTAAATATGATTATTTACGTTTTACAAAAATACAGGGAACCAAGATAGTCATAATGCACGTTTATGTAGATGACTTGCAAATTACTCTGAATACTGAATCTCTCTTTATTTTGAATCAAAATTTTAAGACAAAAGATTTAGGTGGTTTAAAATATTTCTTAAAATTTGAGGTTCTTTGATCTAAGGATAGAATATTGTTAAATTAACGCAAATATGCTAAATTAATAAAAGATATTAAAGATATTTCTAGTGCCATGAGACAAAGGTTGACTACTTCTTGCTCTTCCTCATCTAATGAGTCTTCATTGCTCCAAGTAGAAACATGAGCCTTGAGCTTCCTCTTCTTCCTGAAGCTCTTCTTTTTGAGTTGGGGATAATTAAACTTGATGTGTCCCGGCTTCTTGCACTCACAGCATACTATTTGGTCATTCTCTTCCTCCTTGTTCTTGTTCTTGAAACCCTTTCCCTGATGGAACTTTATTCCTCGGTTGGATTTCATGAATCAGGTGAATCTCTTGGCTAGCATTTCCATTTCTTCATCTTCTTCCTCACTAGAATCGTTCTCCTCTTGTGAAGCTTTGAGAGCAATTCCTATCTTCTTCTTCTTCTCCTCCATTTCTTTCTTTTCCATCTTCTTCTCTTCCTTTCTTCATGATCTCATGAGTGAGAAGAGACCCCAGGATGCATCAAGCTTCAAGGTCTTGAGATCCTTGGCTTCTATGACGGTGGTTCTCCTTCTATCCCATGACTTGGTAAAAGAATAGGTAAGCTTTCGAACAAGCTTGTCTTCTGAAATGATTTCTCTGAAGCATTTAAGTCCATTGTCGATGACAGAGAATCTATCGAACATCTTGGTGGTGTCCTCATCCGGTTCTATTTTGAAGTTCTTATAGCTCAAGTTGAGGAGTCCAATCTTGGTCTCCTTTACATCGTTGGTGCCTTCGTATGTAACTTCGAACTTGTCTCATATCTCATTTTCACTTGTGCAAGAAGACATCTTGGCGTATTCATTCGGTCCAAGAGCGCAAAAGAGCATATGCATTGCTTTGTCATTGACTTGCACATTCCTCTGATCTTCATCAGTGTACTCTTGCCTTGTCTTGGGGATACACTGGTCACCTTCTTCTTTGATTGGAAAGAATGGCCCATCTTCCACTACATCCCAAATGAGGTAGTCATTGGATTTGATGAAGAGTCTCATTCTATTCTTCCAATAGAGGCAGTTATCCCCATTGAAGAATGGTGGTTTGGAGATGGATTGTGACTCGTAGAGGTTGGTGTCGGAAGTAGAGGTCATGGCTTGATTGTAGAATGATTGAATCATTTTAGGATTGACTCAAGAAGGTGTTAATCCTTCCAATGAGTACAACTCTGATACCAATTGTTGGGATGACCAATCAATGGTGAAAGCCAAGAGGTAGTGAATTGACAATTTAAAAAATTGGTAGAAGCAAAAAAGTAAAAAGATTGGGACACAAGAATTTATAGTGGTTCAACCTTCTAACAAGGTCTACATCCACTACCTTAGCTATCCACACTAAGGATTTTCTCAAATCCACTAGATTTGCTTTCATTTAGGCTAATGGAGATAACCTTACACTCTCTTAAGACTTATACCCCCAAAGTCTTAAGAATTCCTCACAAATGGAATTACAAATAAAGCAAATTGAAAAATCCTCTCAAAGGTAAAATGTTTGCACAATTCTAAGTTCACTCAAGCCCAATACTTGAATAAAAAAAATTACAAATGAGCTCTCTCAAGTGGGTTACAAGATTTGACTCTAAAATGCTCAAAGATTATTGGATATGTGCTTGAATGCTTTAAACTTGATGATTAGTTGTTGTTGAAGCTTTGGAGACTTGTTTATATACCCTCGCATTGATTTCTAACTGTTTGGGTAGCTGAGATATTAATTCTAGCCGTTGGGCTGCATTTTTCTGCAATAACTATTGTTTGGTGGCCAGGTGTATCAGTACTCGAGCAAGAGTATAGGTACCTACCATAAGAAGAAAGAGTTGTTGTACAAAGGAGTATCGATATGCGGGAAGCCGTATTGATGCAAAGAGTTTATTTTACAAAGTTGTATCGAAATAGTTTGTATCGTATCCGTACCAAATTCTTTACTCTCTTATTCTCAACGTATCTTTTTGTGAGAACCCATATACTTGGTTGACTTTTAATCTCTATAATTCATTTTTAAATAATTTGATATTTCTATTTTTTATAATATTATCAATAGGGTCAAATTAATAACACGATTAATTTCTTTCATTAAGGTGGTGACACTTTTTTAAATAATCATTAAGTATTCGATTGACTTGTAAATTTAATATTGATTGAGTATGGTTAATTGCATTTCATGTGGGCTTTATTTTTAGGGTAATCTTTACTGTGATCTCTTTTGTTTAGGGTATGTTTTATTTTGGTTACTAAATTTGACAAAGTATTGTTCTAGTTACTTATATTTTCGACGTTTATCATTTTGGTCACCCAACCTTTAGCCTCTATTTACCCCGTTAATACGAAGATATGACACGTTAATAAAAGAATTAATTTTAAATTTGACCCTCAAACTTTTAAAACTTTATTTTTTTCACTATTTTCACCGTTAACTCAAAACAGTGTCGTTTTGTTAGAGAAAAAGTAATAAAACTTGTAAACTACGGGGGGTTTTAACCCAATTCCTTAAGGTAAGCCTTAACTACTAAACCAACATAAAATTTTATAATATTTACAATAAATATTATACATGTCAAACTACACTTGAGATTAATTCAAATTATTTTTATTAAATAAATAATACTATAAATAATATTAATATATAAATAATATAAAATATATTATTTACATATATCAATATATAAAAAAATATTATTTTTATATATTATTTTATAAATATTTATATTATAAATAATATATAAAAAACATAAACTCTAAACCACAAATCCTATCCCTAAACCTAAAACAACCCTAAATTTTAAAGTTTGTGATACGGGGTTTTTATATTATTTTTAATAAAAATATATTATTTTTACAAATGTTTTGGGTTTTTTAAATAATATATTTATATTATAAATAATATATAAAAATATAAATTAATATATTTATATTTAAATAATATAAATTTATACAGATGGTTCAACCAAATTATTTTATGAAAAAAATAATACAATAAATAATATTAATATAAAAAATATATATTTTTACATATATTAATATATAAAAATGTTGTTTTTATAATTTTCATATATTATTTATAATATAAATATATTATTTTTAAAAAAAGTTAAAATATTCATAAAAATAATATATTTATATCCCTGCACCCTAAACCTAAACCTTAAAATTTAGAGTTTAAGATTTGAGATTTAGGGTTTAGTGTTTAATGTTTAGGGTCTATATTTTTATATTAATTATAATATAAACATATTATTTTTATGAGTTAATTAATATAAACATTATTTTTATGAGTATCATGGGTGTTTTTTAAAAATAATATATTTATATTATTTTAATAGATACTTTTGGGTGTTTTTTAAAAATAAAATATTTTTATATTATAAATTATATATAAAAATAATATATTTTTATTAAGGGTGTTAAAAAATACCCGGCCTGAACTAACCGACCCATCGACCCCCTACCCGATTGAAAATTACCGGGTATTTATTTGGAAATACCCGAATTTTTTGGGTCGGGTACTCGACCCGTAATTTTTCTAGGGTAGTCGGGCCGAGTCAGAGCCAATTTTTTTTATAACCGGGTACCCGACCCAACCCGGTAATTTTAATACTTATATGTTTTATATTTTAAATTCTATTTTTATTTTATGTTTCTTACTATTTTCCCTAAAATTAATTTTAAATCCCTAACTTCTTTTTATACTTATATTATATACTTTTAAGTTTTAAAATTTTCAAAATAATTATATTAATTTGTCAATATGAGATTCGAAAGAAAAATCATGTTCGAGATTAATATTTTTAATACCTTCTTTTGTCGATAAATTTTAACGCACGAACGCCTGCCCGCCCGCATATATATATATTCAAATATTTATCTCTTAAAACTCACCCCAAATCAATAATTTTTGTGTTTGAAATATATATCATTAAATTATGTTTCCTATGTATTTTAAAAAAAATAGATTTAAAAAATATATAAAAAAGTAAACCGAGTACCTGATATTCAATTTTACAGGTACCTAGTTTGTATGGGCCGTGTAACGGGCCGAGATTTCACTATCCAAAAATTTCGAGTACCCGAAATTTTAGGTACCCAAATTCCCAAGTATCCGGATTTAAACACCCCTAATTTTTATATTATTTGTAGTATTATTTATTTCACAAAATAGTTTTATATATATAATATTTGTGGTAAAATGTTATATAATTTCATGTTTTTTTAGTGGTTAATGTTTACTAGAAGTTTTGGGTTCAAAACCCCCAAATTCATGGGTTTTATTATTTTTCCAGCGGAGTGACATAAACGAATCAAAAAGTAAAGTTCTATCTTTTTGAACATTTTTAAAGTTCAGTAACATTTTCGAGTCAAAGTAGCATCTGGTGTAGTTTACCCTGATAATAATAACCTAACAAATGAATCAATAGGTCCCAATAAATGGGAAATCCAATGCTGTGTACTCTTGAAAAGATGGGGTTATAATAGGAATTATAACTGGAAACGCAAAATTTCCATCAAAAACCGTTACACCACCTACCACCAAATGCATTTAAAGAAAAATTCCTATAAACATAGAGTTCACAGTAGACAGTAAAAATTGTCCAAGCATTAAACAAGAATTTCAACATCTCTACATTGTTAAAGGTTAAATGTTAAAAGCATTTTCTACAGAGGCATGCCACTAAGACACCTCCGGACCAAATAAAGGAACCGACTAGCCTGGCCTAGACATGTAGGACATGGCTCGCTGGAATTCTAGAGATTTTGGAGCAGCACCTGGGAAATGTTTTCCATCTGGTACCCATAATCCACCTGTACTAGGCAGTACAATCTGAGGTTGACTGCTCCCTTGGCCTTCTTCACCAGCTTTACTAGATGAGGAGAATTCTTTCTTTTTCTTGACAAATTCAAAGAACTCTGCAACTTGGCGTGCATACCTTCACCAAAGCCAGTTCAGGAATAAATTAAATGAAAAAGGCACTTTCAGTTTATGGTCTTCTCAATTAAACAAGTGAAGAACATCCAGATTTATTTCCCCTTTACACAATAATAGTGTAAGAACAAACACTACAACTCATGAAACCGATCCATTAGACATTGTTATTTCCCCTTTACCATGTGAGTGCTTAGAACTTTGATATTTCAGAACACTCTCAAGCCTATATCCATTGTATTCAACAATAGAAGTCTAGATGCTCTTAAATATGATATGATCAAAAGCTTATTTTGTAAGGCTTGCTCCCAAAAATTGGCCTCACTAGTGTGTATTAGATCCATCCTTTTTCATTAAAACAAAATAAAATGCAAATCAAGAATCACTCTTAATGGCTTCAGGAACGGGAGATGAAACAAACTAGAAATCAGCCATGTGCCACTGAAGAAGCTCTTCTATTTATTTATTTATTGGATAACTGACAAAACTCATTAGATAAACAAAACGATGCCAGGTCCTCGTGATTGTCATTCCCTTTTAAGATCGAGGCTAAGGTTCAAATCTTTTCGTTCCATTAGTCTTCCTCAAATATATCCCACTTGTAACTAGTAAAAGATCTATCTATATACCCATCAAGACGGCTTTCAAAAATTACTGATATCATATTCAATGAAAAGATTCAAACCACGCTTGGCCCTAGTGATTGTTATTCCATTTAAGAAGGTTGAGGTTAAGGTTCAAACCCTTTCGGCCACATTAGTCTTTCTCAAATATATCCCACACTTGTAACAAGTAAAAGACATATATACCCATCAAGTGACAGCTTTCAAGATTGCTGATAAAATATTCAGTGAACTGCTATCATTTAAGTGAATATGACAGAAATTGAAGGTAAAGTTTATCTTACTGTCTCTTCGCTTCAATATCTCTGCTGAAATCAATGTTGGGTTCACAGTCGAGAACCAAAGCAGGAACCTGTTTATAAACAACGAGCATAAGATGCAGTAGAAAAGAGGAAAGTAATCTACATTCCACAATAAGGAAACCATCATACCTTCTGAATGCTAGAATGCATATGATTACCCTCTAAAAAGAACACTCGATTTCTGATGTCAGGATGCAAAGCGCTATCCAAATGGATGGGTAACTTACTAACAGAAAGTACTCCATGATTTCCGCTTTCAAAAGGTAAAAGCCAAGTCTCATGCTTTTCATGCAAGTCACGGAGATAATCTAGACTCACACCACCCTCTTCTTCTCTTTTACGCAGCATCATCCTCTTATGGCATGTATCAGGACTTGCCCTTAGATAGATAAAAGCATCAGGAATAAGCCCCGGCAAGCATGATACAACTGGATCAAACCACGAATCATAAATACTGATCTCCATCTCATTCATCCAATTTGCTTCATGAACAGCTCGTACGAACACCTGAATCAAGAAAAAATAGATAAGTTGTCAGCCTTGACACTCTTAGGGTCAGGGCTTTCTTAGGTAAAAATGAGATAAAAGTTATCATCCTTGAAACTCTTAGGTTAGCTTTCTTCCTCTTAATTGGAAAAAAAAAAAACACAAAGGTGAAACGAGAGAATTGCAAGGATACGAATCCAATGGCTTTGGTCATTGTTGAAGAGAAAAATCATAGGAACTTCTACGATCCTTTGTTTTCATACCGGGACAAAAACCTATTTTACAACCCTCAAGATAATAACATAGATTAAAGAAAACTTCTTGAAATGCAGATGGCAACAAAGAGAATACTAATGTGCATGGGAAAAAATTAAAATATTAAAAGTTATTCAATTCTTACCATTCTGTCACTGAAAACGCTCCTTTCCATTAACCTGAGCGGCTTAAGTCCTCCAGATGACTCTCTCTCCTGCATAACCCTTGTAACAAAGACATAATTTTGAAAGGTATAGGCATACCTTTGTGGTTCAGCATAAAATGCATCTAATATATTGAAGTGGTCAGGTCCAACATTTTGCCACTTATCAATAGGTTCTGGAACAATCTCAACAAGATCACGCAGCTCCAGTGTTTCATTAGCTATTCTTTGAAGGAATGTTGTCTTTCCAACACTGATATTCCCTTCAACACAGAAGGTCAACCGTTTCTTTGCCGCTAGCTTTGTATTTGAGTCTGAATCTTTCAGTTCTTCATCCACACTCTCCTTAATAAAAGTTGTTATACTCTCAGCATGATTTCTGTGGATAATCCCAACAGAGCTTTGTAAATACTCAACCATCTTCTGACTAGCCTTTCCAAAAAACTGCCCAAAAAAAGCATAAAGATTAACTCAACAAACAAAATGTATCACATAAAAATGGTTTCTACCATACCAATAAAAACACAAGTTTGGACATGTTCTTAGGCTCAATTAAATAAAAATTATGTTCTTGGACATTTTCTGACATATAGATTAAGGAAAGAAAAATAACAACCCATTATCTGCAATACTTAAAGCAACAAATAAGAAAGAAAGCAACAATATGGCAATATAAATAACCAAGAAATCATTTAGCTCCAACAATGTCATGAATAACTGGGAAAATATCACATTTTAAAAACTAAACGCTTCAAGCAAATGGAGTTTAATGAACAAAAACCACTATTTATACCAATTTCGACATATCAACTTGAACAACAAAAGAGAAAAAAATAGACATTAAAACCAGGATAAAAACTAGAAAAGAAAAACCTAAATCTCGACTCCATGTACACAGTTCTATCCCGATAAACTTCCCGTATACTATACAATGACAAATTTCTGAGGAAAAAGAAAGAGAAAACCTTCTCCTTGTACAATTGTTTGAGCTCGGCAACACCTTGAATCCCATTCTCAACAAGCTTCCTCAAATTTCTAGGTCCCACGCCTGGAATCGTCAACAAATCCGGACTCCCCACTAAAACCCCAGAACCCTTTTGCCTTCTATTTAACCTTATCGGCTTATCTTCCACTTCTTTATCTTCATTTTCACTCAAACCCTTGGACCTTTCAATTGGACTCAAACGCTCCTCCATCACATTCGAATGGCACCAAGCCGGTCGGGTCCCAACTCTACCGGGCCAAGCTCGTATAGTGGTTCTTGTATTTAAACGGGGCTGGGGAATACAACTAGCATTGATGTAAAACCGCCGGAAAAGTGAAGGGTTTTTATTGGTAAGAGCGGCGGCGGTGGCCGAGCGGCAGGCTGGGAGAGTGGCAGTGGGCATCCCGAAAGAAGTAGAGTTAGCAGCAGTAGCAGAAGCAGCAGAGGTGAAAGAAAGGGAAAGAAAAGGAAGAGAAGGTCTAAGGGAAGAAGTGCAAAGAAGGGGAGGGACAGAAGGGCTTCTTCTTATCAGTTTCTGCATTCCTCAAACGCATTTCACTTTCTGTTCAGTAGAAGAGGCGGGAAGAAAAGGGAAAGGAAGGGTTTTGCTGTTGTTGCTGTTAACCTTTTGTTAAATAGGGTTTTTGAGAAGGGTTAATTACACCGATGCTACATGAATTATAACCAATTATTTAATGTCATGCATACTATTTTAAAATTTTTGATTCTATACATAAATTTTTTGTGTTAATAAATTTACTCACTTTCTTCACGGAATTTGATGTGATATGTATGGAAAGTATAAAAAATTAATACATTGTATTTTCAAAAAATTAAAATTTACTGAAATTGCAGAATAGTTGGATCAATCTTCAATGTTTTATTATTTTTAAATTTCAATCTTAAAATTTAAAATTCAATATTAAAACATTTATGTTAAAAATATATTAAAAAAAATACTCAAACAAACCAATGATTGACACATTATATAATATTAATTAAAAATAAATTTAATTTCACGTCAAAAGATTCAATATTCAACCAAGTCTAAAATTCATAGAGCTCACAGTCAATCACCGCCATTAGTCACCACGATCGTCCTCCGTCAACCATGTCATAACTGCCTTCTCAAACATTTGACAAACATTACTCAGAAACATTTGACATACCCTAAACCATATTCATAAACATTCAATTGTTATATTTTATATTTTATCTCTAAAATAAATATTTAATTTTTAAAATTATTGTTAAATAATATAATGCCATTGGTTGGTCTGGATATTTTTTATATATCTTCCAAAATATTTAATTTTTAAATTTTAAAGGTGAAATAAAAAAATTAATAAAATATTAAGGACTAATATTGTTATTATATCTTAAGTATATGGAGAATTTTTTTTTAATACATCGTGTTATTTTTTTATTGGTCCAAGGATCCATGTCAGCTTTCGTGAAGAAAATGAGAGTGTCTAACAGCGAAAATTTTCATGTATAAAATCTAAATTTTTAAAACATTATGCATGACATTAAATAATTGAGTATTGTTCAGATACCGACGGGTAACTAACCCTTTTGAGAACTAGTTTTACATTACTTTTGAAAAGTGTAATGGGAAATTACTTTTAAAAAGTTAAATGTAAAATATAAGTGTTTAACATTACGGTCAAAAAGTCTTTTTGAAAGGATAAAATATTCATTTTAGATATTGGCTCTGTTTGGCAATTAGCGGATAGCTGATAGAGGATTACATTAGCTGACAACGGATAACTAATTGCATTAGCTTATTTGACTAGTAGATTGTATTAGCTGATTGTATAAAACTGTTTGGTAAAACTAACTGATAGTTGTTTGATTATTTAAACAAACAAAATAACATATAACGACATGACTATATTATATACTTATTTAATTAATTTGATTATAAAAAATAATTTTTTAATATAATATTACTAAGCATATTTGAAGAATCTATATATTAATTTATTATTTATATAATTATTTTTAATAAAATTCCGTTAATTATTAATTTTTTGAAAATAATTAATTATTAAATGTAAATACAAATATAAATGTGTGAGAATAAAAAGAAAAAAACAAAAAGTATTGGGTTAAAATTTGGGTTATTAGGAGATTTTTTATAATTATTAAGGGTAAAATGGTATTTATAACTCTTACGTCAAAATCTCTAATTTCAAAAAGCTCATATTATCAACTTTTTCAAAATTAGAGGTTTTATCTCAATCCGCTATTCACCAAACATCCAAATGAGTGAATTTGACTGGTCAAACCTTTAATATTATCTCAAACCTCTAATTTTGGCTCAAACCGATATTTACCAAACTGGGCCATTATGTTGTAAAATTCAAAATATATTAATTTAATTATATTTAAATTCATTAATCTTATAAAATATGAAATATATTAATTTAAACTATAATAAAAATATATAAAATATTTTATGTAATTCTATTAATATTTTATATATATATATAAATTTCTTAAAAAATATATAAATTGTAAATAAATTATAAAAAATAATATAATTATTTTATAAATTTTAATTTAAATAAATTACATACAAACATAATTATTATCAAAATTTTATTTGATCTCCAACATATAAATTTTCCAAATTATCATCATTTTACAATTCCACCATATATTCATTTATCATCGTAATAATTTCATCATTTTTCTAACAATTTTATTAAGAAGTGCATCTATGTCTTTTGACATGTTTTCTCTCTGTTTTTCTACACGTGTTCTATTCTTTCGGTTTTTTCTCTTTGTTTTTCGAAGCTCTTTTTGTAGATTACTATAAAGGATATAATTGATGAGTTGGTTGGTCTCGAAATTGACACAAGAGAAAATGATGCTTTTGTAAAGGAGGAGGAGAACACGGAAAACACTTAAGAATTGTTTGACTACTGTTTTGTAGGGACTTTTTTGACTTCCAGTGTTGTCAATTTTCCAGTCTGATGAGGGCTACATTGGCAAACGCTTGACACCCTATAAGAGGTATTACTATTTCGAATCTAGGCAACCTCATAGCTACTGAGATCTCTGCCAGTGGTAATGCCAGTCCAACCAGTCCAGCCAGTCCAGTTATGCTAGCCAGTCCAGCCAGTCACACATCCGATGCTACAGTTCCACTGTCTCCAGTTTAGATCGATTCTGACAGTACAAATTCCTCATCTGAATCAGAGGAAACCAAAGTCAAAACACCCAGAGCTAAGCCATTTACACTACCAGTTGAACCTGCCAAGACAAAGAAGGATGTTGGAGCCTCCACTGCTACTTCAAAACCGAGCATGGAATGAAGGAAATGAATGACCCATGATCGTGGAAGCTTTGTGAAAAGAAAGACCAGCGTTACACAAGAAGAAGTCTCCGAAGAGGAGTCATCTTCTTCTTAAACTCCTTTGTGTTACATTTCATTTCATTTACATGATCATGCATTTTAATTTTTCTGTTTTAATTTTATATATGTGTTGTTTTCATGCATTGAGGACAATGCACATCTTGGGTTTGGGGGTGTGCATTTCCTCACATTTATGCCATGTCATGCAATTCATGTTTAAATTTTGGTTGCCATGCCATGTAGGTCATATAGATTAGATGCATGCCGAACCACTAAAAAAAGAAAAAGAAAATTTTGTCTCGACCAAATTTTGAAAAATGTTAACACTTGTTAGGCAAGTTTAATTTGATCTAGGTGTCTGTTCGATGAAGAAATTTTAATCTTTAGTTGTCATGCCATGCCAACAGAGTAGTATGCCAGGTTAGCTTGGCAATTGATCTCTAGCTTAGGGAATTGAATTTACACTTAACACGTGATATGTATCTAGTTCCCTAGCAAACTTAGACTATTTGAAACTATGCTCAGATTGAAAAAAATTGAAAAATGATGCCAGGGTAAAAAGAAACTAATATGGTAGCAATGTTATGTCAAGGCAATAAAAAAAGAACTCTCCTCTACCTAGGGATAATAAGTTACTTGGGGCTTCATGGTTTTCTCCCTCTTAGTTCTCAAGTCCAAAACCCTAGGGTATGAGTTGAAGAGAAAGCTTAGTGATGTCTGGATTAAGGTGAGGATTCGTGGTATGCTCCCTCTTATCACTCATGTTAAACAGTGTCACGAAGCAAGCTTAAATTAATGCCAACAGAACCCTTGGCAAGAAAGAAAAAGAAAGAAAAAATGATGAAAATAAAGATATGAGTTTAGGTAGTTAAATTGGCTAAGAGAGTGAAAGGATATTGGATGCATATTACCTACACATCATGCACTCTAAAATGAACTTGGACTAGAGTTATATTGTTGCACTTGAATTACTACCTCTTGGCATTATTGCACTGAGATACGGAGGACAAAAATAGAGCCAAATTCTGCTTGCCAGAACTTGTTGGCATTCCAATCAAACTTTTGTCGAGGTAACATTTTCACAGTTTTTTCTTTGTTTGCATTATTTGAGGACAAGCATTGAGTTAGGTTTGGGGGTGTGTTACCTCTCCAAGAGTAATATTTTTAATGCCAATCTTACAATGTTTTTTCTTGTTTTTAGGTACATTTAGTTGCATTAGGATGATAAAATCATGCATTTACATAAGAAGTTAGGAATTCTGTCTATGCCAGTATGAAATGTTGTTTTGTTGGCAATTTTGCAGGTTTGGCATAGTATTTGGCAAAGAAAAACAACGCAAGAAGGAATGCCAAGGAGAATGCCAAGTGCTGTTGGCATAGAAGGACCAGATAGTGCCAAGCACTTGTTGGCAGAGAAGTTTAACCTTGATGCCATACCAAGAGGCTATTGAACACCGAAAAAATAGGATATGGTTAGGCTCCTAAAAGATCGCAAATGGATCAACTTCTGAAAAAATAGCGGATAAGGTGATGCCAAACTATGTTGGTAAGGACATGCCAAGCTTGTGTGCCAAGGCAACATCGGCATGATGACGTCAGCTGTAGCCTAATCAGCTTATCACCTTATCACCTGATCAACCTTGCACTGCAAACAAAGGATAAAGTGATCACAAGCCTTATCCTTTATGCATTCAAATTCAAAACGCCAAGGCTTATCCTAGGGCTTCTACACAAGCCTATTTAAAGAGGAGATCGATCATCACTAAAAACGAATTAGAGAAGGAGAAGAAGAAGATGAAGAAGATAAAGGCTTGAACTTAAGAAGCGGTCTGCAACAATGGAGAAGGAGGAATCGAAGACAACAAGATCAAAGGCTTGAAGATTCCATGAGACATCGGGAATCCATTAAATGGCTGCATCGAGAGACCTCCTTTCTTGCTTTAGTTCTTTGTTGATTTTTATATTTCTTTCATGTGTTTAAGAATGATTTCAAACTATTATTTATTGTGTTTTATGTTTATTTGTTAATAATTCAATTGCCTTGACGTTGTTTGTTCTATCTAGCATACTTTACTGTTTCCTAAATACTGTGCCAAGTGAGAGCTGGAATAGTTGGCCTATTGCACCTCAATATCTTAACAGACTTGGGTGGCAACGATCAAGTTGTTGGGTACTAAGGCGAGATGCTTTGAGAGAAGATGTTCAAGTAGATGAACTTACTTCGAGAGTGAAATCTACCCCTTAGGAATATAGATTGGATCTTAATCAAATTGGTTTATGAAAAAAACATGCACTATAAAGATATATGGGTTTTTACATGGTCGATTTAGGGCAATGACCATTAAAAGAGGCTTTGCCAATTTGAATATACTCGGCAATCAATGCCAATGAAGGACATTATTACTAGCCGACATTGCTAGCATAAAATTCAGACATTCTATGCCAAATCTTTGTTATCATTCTTGCATCTATTGCTTTCCAGACTGTTATTATTTCATTACTATAATCTTCACTTTACTTCAATTATTTTTATCATCATTGTTTCTTTAATTATTCTATTTTACTCATTCCCTCAATCAATTGCCATCACTTTTATTTTCTAGTTCACAAGTATTAATCGTAACAATTAATTCCCTAAGCAATCCCTGTAGAGACGATACTCAACTCAATACTATATTACTTGCTGACCGTCTATACTTGCACGTAAAAGGCGTATTCTTGGCATTGTTTTTACTTGCTTATTTACATTGAATACTTAATCTTTTGCCATGCAATATTACGTCAACAACACACAAGACTTAGTGAGGAGAGCTCAAAACACACACCATCAATGCATTTAAAACCAATTTCCAAAACCACATTGAAATCACCATTTCAATCATCACATAAAACATCATGCCTTGAAAACCATGCACTTAACACTTTCAAAAACCAACATATTAAACCATATGCAACATGTATCATGGATCAACAACAAATCCCATTGCTAACCCTTAATTTAAGCTTTCCCATGCATAACAATTCATATGCAAAGCTTAAAGAGTTAACATGTATAAACCGACATTATACATCAACATCCATCACATGATACTTTAACAATTATATTGGCTTTCAAGTGATCATAAACCAAGTCCCACTTTCACAAAATAGTTCATCGGATACACGGATTCAACAAGTGTCCTCTCAACACTTCATGCCATCTCAACCGGAATTTAAGGGTACATTCACAACTTGGGGACACCAACCCCAATCATCGGTTAGACGCATAATCCACTAACGGGAGTTTCAGGTACCATATAACCCCTCAACCATTAGGGTACTTGGATGGAGTATTCGGTACACCGTATAAACCCCTCGACATCCAAGGTGACTTTTTATAGTGCACTATCAATCCTATGGCCGGTCAACTATATTCGATAACATTTTAAACCACATCACTTGCCAATACAATTCATTATTAACCATGTACCTCACTGTCTTTTTATATGCATCAAATCAAAACCATTTCCAAAGCAAGAAACCATAGTTTAAAACAAGTATCTCACATACTTACATGGATCATTTACCAAAAGCATCTAGCATCATTATATGATCAAAAAAAATATTAATCATACTTAAAATCATGCTCAACAGTAAGTACCATGTAATTCAAAATAAGTGCATAAAAACCATTTCATTAAAGCACGAACGACAGAGAAATCTCTTTATACTTACTTCTGAGTTTAAACCAACATTTCAAGCTAAGATTAAACTCCCAAAACAACCTTTAGACCATTTCAAAGATGAAATCCATTGTAACACCCCATACCCGAGTTAGTAGTAACTCGGTTCGGGAGTGTTACTTAGTAAGCAAGCAAAGACAAGACAAGGCATGACATTCGAACTATACTAGAACATAGACAAGGCAAGGACAATACATGCATTACACATTCAAACTTGATTAGATAATCAAGCATTGCATTCGCCATTCAACATCCAAGAAGAAACAATCATTCATACTTGTTTACTTAACTAACAAGAAAGCTCACACTTGACTCCTAAGTCATCCTAACATTCGAACTAAGCAAGCAAGGAGGAAGAATGCATTCAACCAAGGCATAAGCAACCATTCATGCATTTCTTTTCATGCAAGTAATCTCAAATGTATCTTCAAATTTCATTCTAAGCATTCGGCTATACTTATAATACCATTAGATTAAATCCTTTCATGCTTACATTACAAGATTCTACTTTCATGTTTCATTTTAAAACACTTATACATTGATACCTATAATATTTGAACTACTTAGTATTACATGCTTCTTATTCAATTTGATGATTCTTATCTAGTATACAATTAGTCATTTGACTCCTTCATTTACTAAGCAAAATTATCTAACCTTTAATAGCTTGCAACTAGTTCCATTCAAGCCTAATTCAATAGACTACTATTCGGCCAATCATACCAAACAAATACAAAGCATAAAACTAGATCATACCAACCTTATCCTACTACCATGCATTCAACAACATGAATTAAGCACATAAGACCATTCGACCATACTTCAAAACCATCACACAACAATTATTTCAACATGGTAATTTCATACAAAGCATGAAGCATTCAAATGGTTGGTCATACAACATGGTTCATCTTAATCTACATTTGTTTCAAGCATACTCAAAAGCATGACAAGGTTATCAATCTATTTCATAGCCAATTAGATCATCATATGATCATTCCATATCATCCAAATATGCGCAACAAATCATTCAACCATTATAAGTTAATTAAGTTCATTACAAACCTTAAACTATATACATAACATAGATAGGCCATCAAGCATTATATACAATCTTTCAAAATGCATGTTCAAGCTACTTAGATACATCTAGTGCCACCATTCTAGGAGAATACAAAACAAGTATGGAATCATACTTTAACAAAACTTGTGTAGGATGCTTCTTGCTCAAGGAATCAAGCTTCAAGATCAAGCAATGTTGAGTCCTTTAACCTATAGGTTGGGAAGAATGAAACAAGAGTGATAAGTACAAAAATGTACTTAGTGAGGTGGTAACTAGTCTATCCATTTTGTTATTTCATGATTCATGTCTTTTAGATCAAGTGTAGACCTAGCTAAGGCTTCCAAGAATTAGAGTAGTCTTAGCCAGTCTCTCAAGTATCAATAGTGACCTTATCTAGTCTTTCAAACGTCAAGAATATCCTATCTAGGATAGCATGCATTCGGCCAACAAGATTAGGCATCAAGAAATCATAATTCATAAATCAAACAACATGCTTGCAAAACAAGAAACCAAGGAGTCATGATTTTGAATCAAGCAACATACATTTCATGGCATACAAGACAAGTATCATGTATAATTGAATCTTATTTCATATGTTATTTCATTAAACGACCCCCTTGGTACTTAGTTTGTATAGGTAATCGAGTCTCCAACCAACTGTCGCCACAATATGCACCATTGTGCTGGTCAACCCTCCTACTATCGCCAAAGACCACATACGTACCCTCTGTCTATCGCCAAATAGGGGCCTTAGCCCTAGACCGTAGTCTAGCTGTACACAATGAGCTCTAGACTCTAAGGCATGCCTTTCTACCTAATCCAACTAGCTACCAATGTTGTTTGAATTACCATTTATTCAAGTTATCAAGTTCAAGATCATGTTCATGTCAATCAAGATCATTTCATGTTAAGCCCTTAGGCTATTGAGCCTTAGTCACAAGTCAAGTGGTTTCAAGATTCATTTCATCAAATGAGATAACATCATATCTCAAACAAGTCATTAGCATTCAACCATGTTGCATCATAACACATACATGCATTCAAGCTATCATCAATCATGCTTAGCAATTCAAAATAGACATGTACATAAGACTAGGATCATGCTTCATGTGTTTCTTTAATCATCCTTCCCTTATTAAGTCAAGTTCAATATTAGATTCATTTACATGTCAAGATTGAAACAAGAATGCATTGTTTAGGACCTAGTCCTAACCCTAGAAATAGCTACACTCACTATACAATCCAAGAAAGCTAGAAATTGTCTTGTATGGCTATCCCCTTGTTCTTAGCCCTTGAATGATTTCCTTTTTCTTCCTCCAACAAGTTCAAAGCTGGTTCTAAAACATTGTACAAGCAGATGCATATTAAAACAAGTCTTACATGACCATTCAAGCATGGCAATATTGCTAGTACTTATCATACACAATTATGGAAGCAAGATTATGCTCATATAAGTACAATTCAATCAACATTTCATTAAACAAGGCTAGGCAGAATTCATTTATCCCAAGTTGTTACAAAACAGTCCAATAAAAATGTGCACAAAACAGTTTCAAACTAGCTTAAGTGCTTCTGCCTGGCAGCTTGCACACTACATGCTTAAATAGGCATATCTTTCAATTCCTACGTTGGAATTTCGATTAATTTATACCGTTGAAAGGCTAACAAAATTGTATTTAAAACCATCATAGGCTTGCATTTAGTTCTTATCCAATTAATACAGTTTATTATTCAAAGACAGGGCATTTTACACTGCCTGGACAGTTTGCACTGTCCAGATATTTCCAATCACAGTTTCCAGTATAGGACCGAGTTTTCAGTTCTGTTTTCACCTAATGAAAGTAGACATACTAAGTATTATGTCATTAAAATTTCAGCCCAGAATTTAATCTCTACAATTTTTGGTGAATTTTCAAAGTGACTGCCCAGAACAGAGCAATTCTGGGCAGCTTACTCTAGGTTGCAATTCTAGTTCTTTATTTCATTCTAGCAAGGTCCTATCATGACAATTTCATTCATAAACATGTTCATACATATTTAGGCCATCATAATTCACCTAACAATGTTCTCAAAACAGGGCATAGTCATTTTGAACCTAGTTTAATCCATTTGATCACAATTACACATCAATTCATCAACTAGGCAGTCCATTACCTAATTTACTAGTTCAATTAGGTGTAGTCATTTTTCCAGAAAGTTAACAATTCAATTAAATCTCCATTTTACTTATCAACATGTTCAAAACAGAGTTTTAAGCTCATTTAGCATGCTCACACAAATTTTCAATCAAAACAGTCCCGTAATCTAAACTGTTTTGAGCCATGTTCATGTTTCTAAGTTTTCCAGCAATTACACATGGGTTTCACTAGCCATTTGATTTCTAGCAATCAATTTCCAGATTCTAATTGCACATAGCATGACCTTAACACATAAAGAAGTCATCTAATTCATCAATACAATCAAGAAAATCATCAAACAATCATTCAATCAATCTATAACATGTTCATCACATTTTCCAGCATCTATCCACTTCAATTCACATTTCCATTTCAATTCAAACAATTCAAACATGAAATTTAAAAAGAAAACAAGTAATCACCTTAATCACTAAGCTATCTAGATTTAATTTGGAGCGAATTCAAGATTGTAGAGCATGAATTCAAGCTTTCTTTCTCTCTTTTTCTCTAGTGATTTTCGGCTATTTGGTATAATGGAGAAGATGACAACATCTAATCCATGTAATTGATTTGTGCAAAGTCTAAAATGTCCCTTAATTAATCCTTAATATTAACTTAATCAAGGGCATTTAAGAGATGCAGGAATTTTAGCATGCATTCCTTGGAATTGTTGGAGTTTGCAAGTTGGTCATCTTAATTTGGTCACTTGTTCTTTCATTCATTCAATTAGACCCTTGTCTAATCAATTTAGCTTAATTTCTAGATTCAATTAAGCTACCAACTTAAGCAATTGATTTCAATGCTTCTAGGCTAGGATTTAGGGTGCTACAATTATCCCCCCTTAAAATAAATTCGTCCTCGAATTTACCTAAATCAAATAGATGGGGATATTGCTTTTTCATGATTTCTTCATATTCCCAAGTAGCTTCTTCTATCTTGTGGTTTCTTCACAAAACCTTGACAAGAGGAACAATCTTGTTCCTAAGTTTTCTTACTTCCCGATCAAGAATCTGAACAAGCTCTTCTTCATAGGACAAGTCAGGGTTCAACTCAACTTCTTCCGGTTCAAGAATATGGGATGGATCCGATCTGTATTTTCTGAGCATAGATATATAGAATACATTGTGGATTCTATCAAATTCTTTAGGGAGAGCTAATCGATAGGCCACCGGTCCAATTCTTTCAGTGATTTTGAATGGACCAATGAATCAGGGACTGAGTTTCCCTTTTCTTCCAAATCGAATGAATTTCTTCCAAGGTGAGACCTTTAGGAAGACTTTGTCTCCAACAACATACTAGATATCTCTCCTTTTCAAGAGAGCATATTCTTTCTTTCTATCGAAAGCTGCCTTCAATTTATCATGGATGATCTTCACTTGTTCTTCAGTTTCCCAAAGCAATTAAGGCCCTAGCATTTTGTTTTCCCCTAATTCAGACCAGCATAAGGGAGTTCTACACTTCCTCCCGTATAGAGCTTCGAATGGTGCCATATGAATAGATGCTTGATAGCTATTGTTGTAGGCAAACTCTACAAGGGGTAAAGATTTCTCCCAGTTCTTCCTGAACTCTATAACACAAGCACGAAGCATGTCTTCTAGTACTTGAATAATCCTTTCAGATTGTCCATAAGACTGGAGATGGAAAGTTGTACTTAGGTTTACTTTGGTTCCAAGAGCTTTCTGTAGAGACTTCCAAAATCGCGAAGCAAATCTAGGATCACGATCAGAGATTATTGCTGTAGGTACACTATGTAATCGAATTACTTCACGGATGTACAACTCGGCTAAGGTTTCCAAGCTCATGTTCATTCGAACAGGGATGAAGTGAGTAGACTTTGTGAATCTATCAACAATCACCCATACAACATCGTTCTTTCTTGGAGTTGAATGAAGACAAGTAACAAAATCCATTGTAATACGATCCCATATCCACTGAGGAAATTCGATTGGCTGAAGTATTCCAGTAGGGACTCGATGTTTAGATTTAACTCTTTGGCAAGTCAGGCACTTTGATACGAAGTCTGTGATAGCCGATTTCATACTCGGCCACCAGTATAGTGGCTTTAGATCCTTGTACATCTTAACAGATCTCGGGTGAATCGAGAATGAGCATTGGTGAGCTTCTTGTAACATTTCTTGTCTTAGTTCCTCATTGTTAGGAACACACACTTTATCCTTGAAATAGAGGAGTCTATTTGACTTAAGGGAGAAGTTATAATTTGGCTCAGAGTCTAACTTGGATATGATCTTCTGAAGATCTGAATCAGTTTGCTGGAGTTCTTTAATTCTTGAGATTAAGCTGGATTGAACTTGAAGTTCAGACAAGAATTTCTGTCCTTTGGATAAACGTAAATGAGCATTGATAGCCGGAGTAGCTACAAAGAATACATAGTATCATTAAGGAAAAAATTCGAGTGATTACTTGTAAAACAAGTAAGTGTTCAAATAGCTTTCTTGTGACCCAATAAAGTTCAAATTCGATTGAAATAGACTAGAATTTAGATTTAGGAGTTTACTCGAGTATGGTTTGCGACTAAGGGCATCAGCAACCATGTTTGCTTTCCCTGAATGGTAGTCGATAACCAAATCATAGTCTTTAAGCAATTCAAGCCATCTTCGTTGTCTCAGATTCAAATCTTTTTGAGTCAGGAGATATTTGAGACTCTTGTAGTCTGTGAACATGTTACATTTCTCCCCGTACAAGTAATGTCTCCATATTTTGAGAGCAAACACGATAGCTGCCAATTCTAGATCGTGTGTTGGATAGTTTGACTCGTGTGGTTTCAGTTGCCTTAAAGCATAAGCTACCACTTTTCCATCTTGCATTAGGACACATTCGAGTCCTAAATGAGATGCATCACTATAGACAGTGAATTCTTTACCCGATTCTGGTTGGATAAAAACTGGTGCATGAGTCAGGGCTTGTTTAAGTTGATCGAAGCTTCGTTGTTGGCTTTTCGACCAAACAAAAGCTGTATCTTTTCAGGTTAAATTTGTCAAACTTGCGGTAATGGATGAGAATCCTTTGACAAATCGACGATAATACCTGGCTAAACCGAGAAAGCTTCTGATTTCACTAACATTCCTCAGAGTTCTCCAATCCATGATGGATTGAATTTTCTTCGGGTTTACTTTAATCCCTTCTGCCGAGATGACATGGCCAAGGAACGAGACTTCTGATAGCCAAAATTCACACTTAGAGAACTTTGCAAACAATTGACGTTCTCGAAGAGTTTACAATACAATTCTGAGATGTTCAGAGTGTTCTTCCTTGTTCTAGAGTAAACTAGGATGTCATCAATGAAGACGATCATGAACTTGTCGAGATAAGGCTTGAACACTCGATTCATGAGATCCATGAAAGTAGCCAGAGCATTCATTAGCCTGAATGGCATTACGAGAAATTTATAGTGGCCATATCGAGTACGAAAAGCTGTCTTGGGCACATCTTCTTCTTTTACCTTCATTTGATAATATCCCGATTGAAGATCGATCTTTGAGAATACCAAATCATCATTGCGTTGATTGAAGAGATCTTCTATCCTTGGGAGATGATACTGATTCTTAATCGTAAGCTTATTTAATTGTCTGTAATCAATACAGAGTCTCATAGTCTCGCCTTTCTTCTTCATGAACAAGACTGGAGCACCCCAAGGAGATTAACAAGGCCGTATAAAGCCTTTATCTTGCAACTCCTAAAGTTGCTTCTTTAATTCTTTCAACTCAACATGTTCCATTTGATAAGGTGTGATGGACATCGGAGTTGTTCTGGGTTGAACTTCAATTCCAAACTCTACTTTTCTGGTCAGAGGGATACCAAGGAGTTCCTCGGGAAAAACATCAGTGAATTCAGAAACAACAGGCATGCTAGGCAAACCGAATTCAATTTCATCTTGAAGAATCATCTTAGCAAAGATTGAAGTTGGTTTCTTGTCTATTAAGAGAATGGATTCTTTCCCTAAACCCCGAAGATATAGTCTCCGATTTTGGCAATCTACCCAGCCTCGTGTTTACTTAACCAATCTAACCCCAAAATCAAGTCAAATTCACAATATGGTAAGAAATAAAGATCAATGGGAAAAGCTATGTTTCGAATTGTCAAGGAAGCTTTCTTGTGGCGGAAGTTAATGGGTGTTTTTCCCCATAATGGATTTGAAACTACAAGACTAGATTCAATAATTTTGGGTTTCAATTTTAGCTTGTTGATCAAGGCAGAAAAAACAAATGAATGGGTAGACCCCAAATCAATTAAAGCATATGCAGGACTGAAATTTAACTCAATAGTACCTGCAATAACATCGGGAGCTTCTTCATCATCTTTACCACGAATATGGTATATACGAGCAAAGGCTCGGGATTCTTGATGAGTTGGAGCATTCGAATGGTTCCCTCTGCCTATCCCTTGATTTCCAGACTGGGCTTGTTTAGGACCCTTGTTTCGATTGGAGAGAGCTGAGCTTGCATTTCTAGGAGTTTGACTTGGAACCTTGTTGGGATTCTGGGGACAATCCTGGATATAGTGATCTGAGGCTCCGCGTAAGAAACACAAGTTTTGTTGAGTTCTGCATTGCCCGGTGTGGTGCTTCTGACAGAACTTGTAGGTAGAATACTAAACAACTTTACCAAAATTCCCCGTACTATCAACTGAGATGATCGAGGCTGAGGATTTGATTACCGATTGAGGTTTCGGTATATAATTGCTCTTCTGGACATAAGTATAATTTGAAGAGTGATCTTTAGAGTGTTTAGCTTTCTTTGACTGCCAGTGTGGCTTGTCATCATTTCTGGATCGCTTATCCTTCCATGAGTTTCCACTCTTACGTTTCTCTGAGGCCTTCATCTTCGCCTCTGTAGCAATGGCTCGGTTTACCAAATTTTGGAAGTTAGTAATACCTAGAGTAGTGAATATAGGGCTTAATTCATCATTTAACCTGTCAATGAACATTCATCACTTGTCGGCCTTGGTTTTGATATATTCTAACCCATATTTGCAATACTTGCAGAAGTCACTTACATACTGTTCAATAGGACCCCTTGCTTGAGGTACAAAAAACATTTTCGGCACTCAACCAGATACTATTCACTGATATACTTCTTCCTGAATTTATCAAGGAAGAATTTCCACGTCACGGCTTATGCAGGGGCAGTCAGTGTAGTAGTTTCCCACCAGCTTAAGGCTTTATCAGCTAACAAAGCTATAGCACATTCTAGTTTGTGTTCATCGGGACAAGGTAATTGCTTGGTAAGGATTCGATTAATGGCTTCTAGCCAGTACTTAGCTACTTCTGGGTTTGCTTCATCGGTGCCAGTGAAGGTATAAGCCCGATGTTGAGCCAGTTTGTCAATCGGGGCTCGGTTTAGCACAACAATTGTAGGAGCAATTGGATGATCTTGTTTTAAATCAAATACAAGATGATTGAACATCTCCTTCATACTTAAAAGACATTCTTGCTGCACAGGATTGATAGCAGGAGCTTCTTGTTGAGCAGTAGCTTGAGCTCGATGTTAAGCTTGATGTTAGGAGGAATTTGTTCCATCCTCACAATGTCTCCTTCATTTGAGGAGCCTTCAGGACTTTCGTTATCCCGACCGAGTCTTGTTTCAGACATTCTACGTTCAAATAGAACAATTAGGGGTTTAGTTTAATAAGCAAGACACAAGCTATTCAATTCAAGTCTCCTAGGTGCCACAAGTATCCTATATGATGCATGATAGCCCAGTTTAGTCCAAGAATCGACTAAACCTAAAGCTTTGATTACCTATTTATATGTAACACCCCCTACCTGAGTTAGTAGTATCTCGGTTCAGGAGCGTTACTTAGCAAGCAAGCAAAGACAAGACAAGGCAAGGCATTCAAACTATACTAGAACATAGACAAGGCAAGGTGAATACATGCATTACACATTCAAACTTGATTCAATAATCAATCATTGCATTCGACATTAAACATCCAAGAAGAAACAATCATTCATACTTGTTTACTTAACTAACAAGAAAGCTCACACTTGACTCCTAAGTCACCCTAACATTCAAACTAAGCAAGCAAGGAGGAAGCATGCATTTAAACAATGCATAAGCAACCATTCATGCATTTCTTTTCGTGCAAGTAATCTCAAATGTATCTTCAAATTTCATTCTAAGCATTCGGCCATACTTATAATACCATTAGATTAAATCCTTTCACGCTTACATTACAAGATACTACTTTCATGTTTCATTTTAAAACACTTATACATTGTTACCTATCCTATTTGAACTACTTAGTATTACATGCTTCCTATTCAATTTGGTGATTCTTATCTAGTATACAATTAGTCATTTGACTCATTCACTTACTAAGAAAAACTATCTAACCTTTAATAGCTTGCAACTAGTTCCATTCAAGCCTAATTCCATAGACTACTATTCAGCGAATCATACCAAACAAATACAAAGCATAAAACTAGATCATACCAACCTTATCCTACTACCATGCATTCGACAACATGAATTAAGCACATAAGACCATTCGACCATACTTCAAAACCATCACACAACAATTCTTTCAACATGGTAATTTCATACAAAGCATGAGGCATTCAAATGGTTGGTCATACAACATGGTTCATCTTAATCTACATTCGTCTCAAGCATACTCAAAAGCATGACAAGATTATCAATCTATTTCATAGCCAATTAGATCATCATATGATCATTCCATATCATCCAAATATGCGCAGCAAATCATTCAACCATTATAAGTTAATTAAGTTCATTACAAACCTTAAACTATATACATAACATAGATAGGCCATCAAGTATTATATACAATCTTTCAAAATGCATGTTCAAGCTACTTAAATACATCTAGTGCCATCATTCTAGGATAGTACAAAACAAGTATAGAATCATACTTTAACCAAGCTTGTGTAGGATGCTTCTTGCTCAAGAAATCAAGCTTCAAGATCAAGCAATGTTGAGTCCTTTAACTTGTAGGTTGGGAAGAATGAAACAAGAGTGATAAGTTCAAAAATGTACTTAGTGAGGTAGTAACTAGTCTATCCATTTTTTTATTTCATGATTCATGTCTTTTAGATCAAGTGTAGACCTAGCTAAGGCTTCCAAGCATTAGAGTAGACTTAGCTAGACTTTCAAGTATCAAGAGTGACCTTATCTAGTCTTGCAAACATCAAGAATATCCTATCTAGGATAGCATGCATTCGGCCATCAAGATTAGGCATCAAGAAATCATAATTCATGAATCAAGCAACATGTTTGCAAAACAAGTAACCAAGGAGTCAAGCTTCCAAATCAAGCAACATACATTTCATGGCAATACAAGACAAGTATCATGTATAATTGAATCTTATTTCATTAAAAAACCCCTTGGTACTTAGTTCGTATAGGTAATCGAGTCTCCAACCAACTGTCGCCACAATATGCACCGTAGTGCTGGTCAACCCTCTTACTATCGCCAAAGACCACATACGTACCCTCCGTCTGTCGCCAAAAAGGGGCCTTAGCCTTGGACCATAGTCCACCCGTACACAATGAGCTCTAGAATCTAAGGCATGCCTTTCTACCTAATCCAACTAGCTACCAAGGTTGTTCGAATTACCATTTATTCAAGTTATCAAGTTCAAGATCATGTTCATGTCAATCAAGATCATTTCATGTTAGGCCCTTAGGCTATTGAGCCTTAGCTCACAAGTCAAGTGGTTTCAAGATTCATTTCATCAAATGAGATAACATCATATCTCAAACACGTCATTAGCATTCAACCATGTTGCATCATAGCACATACAAGCATTCAAGCTATCATCAATCATGCTTAGCAATTCGAAATAGACATGTACATAAGACTAGGATCATGTTCCATGTGTTTCTTTAATCATCCTTCCCTTATTAAGTCAAGTTCAATATAAGATTCATTTACATGTCAAGATTGAAACAAGAATGCATTGGTTAGGACCTAGTCCTAACCCTAGAAATAACTACACTCACAATACAATCCAAGCAAGCTAGCAATATTGTCTTGTATGGCTATCCCCTTGTACTTAGCCGTTGAATGATTTCCTTTTTCTTCCTCCAACAAGTTCAAAGCTGGTTCTAAAACATTATACAAGCAGATGCATATTAAAACAAGTCTTACATGACCATTCAAGCGAGGCAATATTGCTAGTACTTATCATACACAATTTTGGCAGCAAGATTATGCTCATATAAGTACAATTCAATCAACATTTCATTAAACAAAACTAGGCAGAATTCATTTATCCCAAACTGTTACAAAACAGTTTCCAACTAGCTTAAGTGCTGATGCTTGGCAGCTTGCACGCTACATGCTTAAATAGGCATATCTTTCAATTCCTACGTCGGAATTTCGATTAATTGATACCATTGGAAAGCTAACAACATTGTATTTAAAACAATAATAGGCTTGCATTTTAGTTATTATTCAATTAATACAGTTTATTGTTCAAAGACATGGCATTTTACACTGCCTGGACAATTTGCACTGTCCAGCTATTTCCATTTACAGTTTCCAGTAAAGGACCCAGTTTTCAGTTTTGTTTTCACCTAATGAAAGTAGACACACTAAGGATCATGTCATTAAAATTTCATCCCTGAATTTGATCTCTACAAGTTTTGGTGAATTTTCAAAGTGACTGCCCAAAACAGAGCAGTTCTGGGCAGCTTACTCTAGGTTGCAATTCTAGTTCTTTATTTCATTCTAGCAAGGTCCTATCATGACAATTTTATTCATAAACATGTTCATACATATTTAGGCCATCATAGTTCACCTAACAATGTTCTCAAAACAGGGCATAGTCATTTTGAACCTAGTTTAATCCATTTGATCACAATTACACATCAATTCATCAACTAGGCAGTCCATTACCTAATTTACTAGTTCAATTAGGTGTAGTCATTTTTCCAGCAAGTTACCAATTCAATTAAATCTCCATTTTACCTATCAACATGTTCAAAACAGAGTTTTAAGCACGTTTAGCATGCTCACACAATTTTTCAATCAAAACAGTCCCCTAATCTAAATTGTTTTGAGCCATGTTCATGTTTCTAAGTTTTCCAGCAATTACACATGAGTTTCAATAGCCATTTGATTTCTAGCAATCAATTTCCAGATTCTAATTGCACATAGCATGACCTTAACACATAAAGAAGTCATCTAATTCATCAATACAACCAAGATCATCATCAAACAATCATTCAATCAATCTATAGCATGTTCATCACATTTTCCAATATCTATCCACTTCAATTCACATTTCCATTTCAATTCAAACAATTCAAACATGAAATTTACAAAGGAAACAAGTAATTACCTTAATCACTAAGCTATCTAGATTTAATTTGGAACTAATTCAAGATTGTAGAGCATGAATTCAAGCTTTCTCCCTCAAGCTTTCTTTCTCTCTTTTTCTCTAGTGATTTTTGGCTATTGGGTATAATGGAGAAGATGACAACATCTAATCCATGTTATTGGATTTGTGCAAAGTCTAAAATGTCCCTTAATTAATCCTTAATATTAACTTAATCAAGGGCATTTAAGAGATGTAGTAATTTTAGCATGCATTCATTAGAATTGTTGGAGTTTACAAGTTGGCCATCTTAATTTGGTCACTTGTTCTTTCATTCATTCAATTAGACCATTGTCTAATCAATTTAGCTTAATTTATGGACTCATTTAAGCTATCAACTTAAGCATTTGATTTCAATACTTCTAGGCTAGGATTTCGGGTGTTACATCCTTGTACTCACTTACAGACAATGGAAAGCATCATCCACCGACGCGAATCACTCCTCCCAAAACTTCCGAAGCGACGCCTCAAGCTTGAGTATCAACCTATCCTAGTTTCACCACACAAAAATAGAGGATCCAATGCATCAAAATGCATTCACAAACCCAGCAATATCAATCCACAACAATCCTCTACAAACACTAGCCGAAACCTTTCCTAAAATTACCGAAATCAACATCAAACATATTCCAAACTTAACCCAGGCAAAACCTAAAGGTTTAATCCATCAATTATCTTCAATTACATCCAAAAACAACCTAACACCATCCTCGTTCTCCAGCATTCATTAAACAACCAAAACTCGCCAAAAACACAACACTAGCAACCTAGGAATTTAGAGATTCACATAGTTTCAGGATTCCAATGTTAAAACCAACTTGTTAACGTTATATAATATCAAAATCATGATTATAATCAATCAGGAATTCATCAAAACATATCCGAAGTGAAAATCACTTAATCTCATCAATTAAACCTTGATTTAACCAATTTCCATAATTAAATCATTAAAACTCGTTAGAAAACATTTATAAAGAATCAATAACTTGGGAATTTTAGTAAAGAACCATACATTAGAGGAGAAGGACGAAGCTCACCTCTAATGTTGACTTTCCTCCTTAATTGTATTGATTTACATGAGAAAATAAGATCAAAACAATAAGGTTTTGATAGGAAACAACTAAGAACTCATTTGACATTAAAAGATTGAAGAAATCAAGAAGTTACTTGAAGATTTTGAAGAAGAAAAGAGTATTTGGCTGAAGAGAATTCGAGAGAAAATCTTTTAGAGAAAAGTTAGTTACATTAAGTTTGTTTAGGAAATTAATTATAAAATTAATTCCCAAAATCTATTTATACTCTTTCCAAATCTTTTTAAAATAGCCAATTAATGAGAAAATTCCGATATTATACTTTGGGCAAATAGCTCCCTAAAGATTCAAAGTTTTGATCCTTTTACAAAATAGTCACTAAAATAGTTTTCATTCTTTATATTTTGTTCACTAGCCAAAATGTCACATTTTCAAATTCTATTTTTCAAAATTGACTTTACCAAAAATATTCATATATTAAATAATGATTTTTAGATATTTTTCCTAAATATTTTCTCACTCAAAAATATTTAACCCGATTTTAATCCCGAGTCTGACTCTAATCTCTAACCCGATCAACCGAACTGTCTAATCACCCTATAAACCGCTAGGCTCAAAACCAATGCGTTACACCATGAGTAGCTCTTTTCGATACAAGTGTTTCAAGCTCAAGCTAGATAAAGCTTGAGATAGCCCCATCCTCATTGTTGCCTTCAGGGTGATAGGAAAGTTTTTCGGTGCTAGCTTTTTCTTCATCATTGTTTTGAACGGGAAGATTTTCCTCAAGATGGGAAGCTTCCTCATCATCTTTAGTGGCAACATCTTCACGTCTGGCTCCACCCCCTTCTGATTCTTCATCTACTTTTTTGAGGAAGCATCCCAATTTAACTTTTTTGGAAACATGGGATATTGAATTGTTGCAGCAACTACACTCTAAAGAGTTTTTTTGAATAATGGAATCCCTTCTCTTAGTTTAGCACCATAAAGCCCATTATTGAATGGTCATTGTTGTGTTTTCCTTTTCCATTTGATTAATTTGATTCAGCAACTCGTCATGGGATTGCTTCAAAATAGACACCTTTTTTCCTATCTTCATCAGGGTATCAAGAATGAGCTGCCCTTGTTGCTCCTCTATTGTTGGTTTGAAAGTCGAAGTCTCGGCTTTAGTTAATCTTAATATTAGCTCTCTAGGTTGGTTAATAAGCATAGGTGGTACCTGTTAGGGTTTATTTTCTTCTTCCGAAACTAAAACTTTCCCCTTGTTTTTCTCAACAAGAGGGGCTAGTGCTTTGATTGGGCCAACGTTGTTAACTACAATATCCCTAGGTATTGTCGGCACAGAGAAATGAGCACACATTGTCGTGATCAAAGAAGGAAACTAGAGATCCCTTGATGGTTGTTGGGAATGGCGGTAAAGGGCATTGGCAATAATTCGCCCAACATTGATTGTTCTCCCAAAAATAATCAAATGAGTCAACATAAGCTATCTTTGTGAAAATAATCAGTTTTTGTAGTAGGTAATAAGTGTGATTGAACAAATTCAATCCATACATGGGCAATTTTTGCAAAGTGCGATTTGTGCCCTTTGACGTACAATGGTTTTGACACCTCTAAGCACCATGTAGACTTTGTATATTTGAAATGGAGTGCTCATGAAGGCCATCTTGCAAAAGTAGTCCATATGGTGTCATGCTCTCTTGTGGAAACAACTAGGGATGTAAAAAGCTGACCCGACCTGAAAACCCAATTGAAACCTGCTCGAGTCAAAAGTTTGACCCGAGGATTCGATGATCCGAACCCGATCTGTAACCGACTGTTGTTGACCCAAACCCGAGTTAGACCTGTGACTGTAGTAACCGAACCCGACCTGCATCTGACCGAGAATGACCCGAATCCAAATTGGACCTATTACTGTGGAACTGAAACTCGACCTATACCCGACTGAAACGAACCTGAACCCGAGATTGACCTGGCAGATAACCGATATTACCTGACCTGTTTTGAACCCGACTTGATATTGGCCTGACATGTAGTTGAGGAAGTCTATGATTTGATGAATTTAAAGTGTTGATAAATGTAAAGTATTAAGTGTTGATAAATGTAAACTATTAATGTTTTAAATCAATTTAAAGTGTTAAATAATCTTTTGTTATATATAATCAATTTAATATATATATATATATATAAGAAAGATTGTATTTAGATATTCATTTCACACTACTAAGTTTTAAATTTTATTGAATAACTCAATATGCTTAGTACCAACTCATTCAATATAAATTATTTGTGAAGTTAATAAGAATTAACATACTTAAATTTGTTCTATTAAAAAATTATTCAAAAATTTAAAAGTTTTATTAAATTAATAACTTGTGATGGATGAATTTAAAACAAATTATTCAAAATTTAAACCAATTTGTTAATTATGATCATTAAATTAAAAAATTCATTTTATTAAAAAAATTAATTATAACTATTAAATTAATGGAAAATACTTTTTAGTTTAGGGGGAAACTTTTTTTTAATTGATAGGGGGAAAGCTGCCACCAAACGAAGCAATTGGAGGGGGAAAGCTTCTGCCTTTTTTGTTTAGGGGTTAATCACCCTTTAGGTCCTTCCTTAATTAGATGCTTAGGGTTTACGCTTTTTAGGTTTTAGTTTGTTTCTTTTTAGTCCTAACTTTTGGTTTAGTTTCTTTAGATTTCATTCAATTAGGTCATGCTTCATAAATTGATTAATTATCAAGCCTTTTGATTTGCTTTAAATTTGATTTGTCCTCGTATAAAGATTTGGTAATTAATTGGCTTTAATAATTTGATTAATTTGTAAATTGGACTCTAATTAATAATTTAGTTTTAATTTATTTTCGGATTTGTCCTTTTTATGTTTTGATTTATTTCGTTTGTTAGATTTATTGGTTCATGTTTGGGGTTTAGGGGTAAATGAGTCAAGTTGATTGTTTGGGGTTATAAGATTAGATTAGGGATTATGTGATTAGGCTTGCACTCTAATTATTAGCGAATAGTGCTTGTAAGATTTAGAGATTCATGTTTGGGGTTTAGGGGTAAATGTGTCAACTAGATTATTTGGGTTTATGGGATTAGTTTAGAGATTAGGGGATTAGGCTTGTACTCTAATTATTATTGATTGTAAGATTTAGGGGTTGAGGTTTATGGGTATAGTTTAGGGGTATACATATATACATACATACATATATATGTAAGTTTTAGTATGTATATGTGTGTGTATATTTATACGTATATATATATAGAGATATACATACTAAAACTTACATACATACATACATATATACATATATACATATGCATACATACATACCTACATACATACCTACGTACATACCTACATATATACATACATACATACATACCTACCTACATACATACATACAAACTACTTGAAATTGTATACAAAACACTACACAAAATTGCATTTAAAGCTATTCGAAAGTGCACAGTTTTACACACATGTAACAAGTCGACCTTAACATTTCTTAATGTTACTTAAGTTTTCAAGCATATAATTTCACTATGAGTATAACAAAACCATGGACTTTACTCAATATCACACGAAATAGTCTTTCATGGAAAACATATTTTCACTTACAATTCATTCCCAAATTTCATGGCAAAACAATCAAATGTACACATGTTTTCAATTATACAAACCAAACAATCCAATGCACTTAATCTATTTAAAACAGTCCAATGGAATTATATATATACTTACTTATATATTCAAACAATCTTTCAAACATATACATGTTAGTAACAGTTCAAGAATGCACAGGAATTTCATTTTTATCGATCAAGATAGATTCGAGCACTTCTAAACTGATGTAAAATAGATTTTTACTCATAATTCTGCAGCTATATGCTTCATTTCAACCCCCTTAAGGTCCCCAAAAATTGTTGCAAATTCTGCCATGTTACACTTGTAATCTTGTCTATTTCAACACATCCCAAAATGAGATCACTCTCACACAAAATAGTCCCCTTTAACAACTAAACAGTTTTTCCCTGTTTTAAGACACAAAAACAGTTTATCTTCTCACTCAAAAATGACTACAACTGTCCAAATCTCATGTACACATAAATGTTCTCACATATTCAATAAATTAATCCCATACTTAAAATCGAAACAATCTTGATTTCCATACTCATGCATTTACATTCTCTAACAATTCAAATATGTAATCTAACATGCTATGACACATAAAACTTATAAAGTTCCATCGATCACCAACAAGTATTTCAACCATTTCAAAATTTCTTTCATGATCTTAAAAGCAAGAAAACATATACACCATAAAAGCATAGAGCTAGAATTCATAATCTATGCTAGAATCAAATTGTGAGAAAGGAAGGAGAAGTACCTTTACCTTCCTCAAAAACTAACCAAATTGATATCCCAAAGATCTCGATCAAAACTTAGCCAAATTTCAAGCATTCGTATGTTTCACTCTCACACTTTCTTACAAGGTAAATCGGATGAATGCTCAAGAAAGGGGATGACTCATGTTTTGCTTAAACAATGCCGAGTTTACTCCCTCCCTTACACCTAGTTGTCTAGCAATTTGACAAGTGTAATGATCCTTTTAACTCTTTTATTTAGCATGCAATCCAACATCTTGTCAAAATTTCTTTTTGGTCATTTCTACAAGAGTTCTCAACTTGTTTGGATTTCTATTTACATCCTAATTTTCTAATTTAAATACTCCAAGAGATGTTTCCATCAATTCTAGCCATATTGAAATATCATTAAGATTCTAAGGCATTTTTGGGGTATTAGAATTCCCTCCCCCTTAAAATAAATTCGCCCTCAAATTTTACCTGAATTAAACAAGTGAGGGTACTGTTTCCTCATTATTTCCTTTGATTCTCACGTTGCTTCTTCCATCTTGTGGTTTCTCTACAAGACTTTAACAAGTGGTATAGACTTGTTACGAAGCTTTCTGACTTCTCGAGTTAAGATCCGAATTGGTTCTTCTTTATATGACAAGTCGGGATTCAATTCGACTTCTTCAGGTTCAAGGATGTGGGATGGATCATATCTGTATCTTCTTAACATAGATACGTGAAACATGTTGTGAATCTTATTGAACTCACTAGGGAGAGCCAAACGATAGGCCACTAGTCCTATCCTTTCAATGATTTCAAAAGGTCCGATAAATTAGGGACTGAGCTTCCCCTTTCTTCCAAACATGAAGACCTTCTTCCAAGGAGATACTTTAAGGAAGAATTTGTCTCCTACATTGTGCTAAACATCTCTCCTTTTCAAGTCTGCATAGGCTTTTTGCCTATCAAAAACTGCCTTCAATCGGCTATGAATAATCTGTACTTGTTCTTCAGTTTCTCTAAGCAGTTGAGGTCCTAAAACTTTGTTCTCTCCCAATTTAGACCAACATAAGCGAGTTCTACATTTCCTCCCGTATAAGGCTTCAAATGGTGCCATCTGAATAGATGCCTGGTAGCTATTATTGTAAGCAAACTCTATTAGGGGTAGAGACTTTTCCCAATTCTTTCTAAAGTCTATTACACAAGCACGCAACATATCTTTGAGCACTTGAATTATCCTTTCTGATTGTCCATCATATTGAGGATGAAAAGCTGTGCTAAGATGCACTTTAGACCCTAAAGCCTTTTGCAAGGATTTTCGAAACCGAGAAGAAAATCTGAGGTCTCGATCAGAGATTATAGCTATAGGTACACCGTGTAACCGAATCACTTCACGATTAAATAGCTCGGCCAAGACATCCAAGCTCATGTTCATTCGAACATGGATGAAGTGTACAAATTTTGAGAATCTATCAACGATCACCCATACAATATCGTTCTTTCTTAGGGTTAAAGGAAGACCAGTAACAAAATCCATAGTTATGCGGTCCCATTTCCATTAAGGAAATTCGATAGGTTGAAGCAGTCCTGTAGGGACTCTGTGCTCGACTTTGACCTTTTGACAAAGTTAGACACTTTGATACGAAGTCTATAATAGCTAACTTCATGCCTGGCCACCAATACAATGGTTTTAGGTCTTTATACATTTTGACTGATCCCAGATGTATCGAGAAAGAACTTTGATGAGCTTATTGTAACATCTCCTTCTTGAGTTCCTCATTATCGAGAACACATACTCTATCCTTAAAATAGAGAAGTCCATTCAGCTTAATGGAGAATTTAGGATTAGGTTCTAAATCTAGCTTTAACATGATCTTCTCAAGATCTGGATCAGTTTGCTGGAGATCCTTGATTCTAGAGATTAGACTAGATTGAATTTGGAGTTCAGATATGAATTTTCGTCCTTTGTATAAACGAAAATGAGCATTGATTGCCAAGGAAGCTACAAAAGAATTCACAAGGTTACTTATACGAGTTAGGAATGGATTGTTTCAAGATAACGTCTAATATTTAGAATCGAGGGTTTACCCGAGTATGTTCTGCGACTAAGGGCATCAGTAACCACATTTGCTTTCCCTGAATGGTAGTCTATGATCAAATCATAATCTTTAAGAAATTCTAGCCATCTTCTTTACCTTAGATTCAAGTCCTTTTGAGTTAGGAGGTACTTGAGACTTTTATGATTCGTATACAAGTTGCACTTCTCTCCATACAAGTAATGTCTCCAGATTTTGAGTGCAAACACGATGGCTGCCAATTCCAGATCGTGTGTAGGGTAGTTTGATTCATGTGGCTTTAACTGACGTGAGGCATAAGCTACCACATTCCCGTCTTGCATTAGGACATAACCTAGCTCTAAATGCGATGTATCACTATAGACGGTGAACTCTTTTCTCGATTCTGGTTGGATAAGAACCAGAGCATGAGTAAGGGCTTATTTAAGCTGATCAAAGCTTCTTTGTTGGTTCTTCGACCAAACAAATGGTTTATCTTTGCAAAGTAGCTTGGTCAAGGGTGCGGCTATAGAGAAAAAGCCTTTGACAAATCATCGATAGTACCCGACTAAACCGAGAAAGCTTCTAACCTCACCCACATTTCTCGAAGGTCTCCAATCTAGAATAGATTGAATCTTCTTTGGATCTACTTTGATCCCTTCTACCGAGATGACGTGTCTAAGAAATGACACTTATAATAGCCAAAATTCGTATTTGGTAAACTTTGCGAACAACTGATGTTCTCAGAGGGCTTGCAACAGGATTCGAAGGTGTTCATCATGTTCTTCCTTGTTTCGAGAATACACTAATATGTCGTCAATAAAAATGACCATGAACTTATCGAGGTAAGGCTTGAATATTCGATTCATGAGATCCATGAATGCAGTCAGAGCATTCGTTAACTCGAATGGCATTACGAGGAATTCATAATGTCCATAACGAGTCCGAAAGGATGTATTGGGTACATCTTATTCTTTTACCCCCATTTGATAGTATCTCGATCGAAGATCGATCTTTAAAAACACTGCAGCATCCTTGAGTTGATCGAAAAGATCTTCAATCCTTGGTAGAGGATATCTATTCTTAATAGTGAGTTTGTTCAATTGTCTATAATCAATACAGAGTCGCATAGTCCCATCTTTCTTCTTCACAAACAAGACTGGAGCACCCTAGAGAGACGAACTGGGTCTAATGAAACCTTTGTCTTGTAATCTTGAAGTTGCTTCTTGAGTTCCTTCAACTCAATTGGTGCCATTCGATAGGGTGTGATGGACACCAGATTCATTCTAGGCTGAACATCACTCCCGAACTCTACTTCTCTGGTTGGATAAAGACCAGGAAGTTCCTCGGGAAAACATCGAGAAATTTAGATACAATTGGCATGTTTGGTAGACCAAAATCAGTTTCATCTTGTATAACCATGGCAACAAAGATTGAGGTAGGTTTCTTATCAATAAGAAGGATGGATTCATTTCCTAAACCTCAGAGATAAAGTCTCCTATTTTGGCAATCTACCCTGGCTTGGTGTTTCACTAACCAGTCTAGTCCCAATACTAGATCAAATTCACACGATGGTAGTACGTAAAGATCAACAAGAAATGGTATGTTTTGAATGTACAAGGGACAATCTTTACAAATAAAGTTTATAGTTGTAATTCCCCCTATAGGGTTCGAAACTACTACACCTTGGTTTATAGTTTCAGGCTTCAATTTTAATTTTGCAATCAAGGATGAACAAACAAAGGAGTGTGTAGATCCCAAGTCTATTAAAGCATAAACAAGACTTGTATTTAACTCAACGGTACCTTCTATGACATCGGGTGATTCTCCATCTTCTTTTCCCCAAATGTGGTAGATTCGAGCAGAAGCCTGAGATTCTTGACGAGTAATGTTCGAGTTCTGACCCTTGAACTTTCCCAGATTCCCAAACTGAGCTTGTCTAGGTCCTCTGCTTCGGAATGATGGTGTAGAGCTAGCATTTACAAGAGTTCAGCTCGGAAGATTAAGTTCTACACTGGCCCGAGTGGTGCTTCTAGCAGAACTTGCAAGTAGGGAGTTGAGCAGCTTTACCAGAATTCCCCGTACTATTAACAGAAATGACCAGAGCTAAAGGATTGGATACCGATTGAGGTCTCAGTATGAAATTACTCTTTTGAACATGAGTAAAGGTGGAAGAGTTCTCTCAATGATGTATAGGCTTCTTAGACTGCCAATGAGGCTTGTCTTTATTCTTGGATCTTTTATCTTTCTAGGTACTGTCACTTTTAAGCTTCTCAGAGGCCTTCATCTTTACCTCAGTTGCAATGGCTCGGTTCACCAAACTTTGGAAGTCAGTGATACCCAGGGCAGTAAATATCAGACTTAATTCATCGTTGAGTTCGTCAATGAACATTCTACACTTGCCTGCATATGTCTTGATATACTCCAACCCGTACTTGCAATACTTGCAAAAGTCACTCACGTATTGTTCAATGGGTCGGCCACCTTGCTTCAAGTATAAGAAATGCTTCTGACGCTTGGCTAAGTACTGTTCACTGATATACTTCTTGAATTCTTCGAGAAAGAATTTCCAAGTAGCAGCGTTAGAAGGAGCAGTCAAGGTTGTAGTTTCCCACCAGCTTAAAGCTTCATCTGCCAATAGGGCTATGGCACATTCGAGTTTATGTTTATCAAAACAAGGTAATTGCTTGGTCAAGATTTGAGTAGTAGCTTCTAGCCAATACTCAGCTACTTCAAGGTTGGCTTCATCAGTACCAGTGAATGTGTAAGCCCAGTGTTGAGCCAGCTTACCAATTGGAGCTCTGTTTGGCACAGTGGCAGGAGGTGGAATAGGATGATCCCGTTTCAGAGTTGTTACTAGTTGATCGAACATCTCCTTCATGCTAAGGAGACATTCTCGTTGCACATGATTTATAATAGGGGCTTCTTGTTAAGGAGCAGCTTATTCTCGAGGTTCAACTTGTTGTGGAGGATTTTGCTCCATCCTCACACTATCTCCTTCATTCGAGGAGCCCCAGGACTTTCATCATCCCGAGCAAGCCTTGTTTCATACATTTCTACATTTAGATAGAACAAGAGGGAGTTCAGTTGAGCAAGAACACAAGCCTATACAATACATTGTCTCCTAGGTGGCACAAGTATTCCTATATGATGCAATAAGGCCCAGTTTAGTCATAGAATCGACTAAAAAGCTCTGTTACCAATAAAATGTAACACCCCTACCCCAGTTTAGGATTAAACCGACTCGGGAACGTTACTAGAAACACTGGAAACACGAATCGATTAAAACTTTTGAGAACTCATCCCTAGTAGATGAGTTGAGAACTAACAAGGCACTTAATCATTCACATATGATCATTCAAGCAAGGACATGTTTATCATGTATGGCATTCGGATTGCATACTTAACCTAATCATATCCACTTCAAATAACATCATATATGCGCAACTAAAACATCTTATAACAACAATTAACTTGTATACGATGATATACTCAATTCGAGCTGTTAGGTATGTCTTTTAGGATGTTACATTCAAGACATGTAAGCGATTCATGTAGGTTTAACTTAACATGTTCATTTGTGCATACATTCGAACCATACCACAAGAAAGTAAGTAATGTTCAATTCTTTCATCATTCGGATATCAGAAGATCAAGCATAACATGATATATTCTATCATTCACTAAGTATTCATAACATTAGAAGCCATAGTCATGCATATATACAAACTTTCAAGTAGTAAAATGCATGTCCTAGCTTAACTATATACAAGACTAGGTGCCACCAACTAGGAGCATTACAAATGTATAAGTGTGGATCCATACTCTAGCTTTGCTTGTGTTTGCTGCAGGCTCAACGAACATGATTCAAAAATCGAGAAGATTGCTCGAATCTCTTAACCTGTAGTTTGGAAAGAATAGGAATGAGAGTGATAAGTACAAAATGTACTTAGTGAGGTAGTAATCTAGTTCTATCCAATTATTGAGGCAATTATCAATTAGTCAAGTTTGAACCTAGTCAAGGTTTGTATCAATCTAACTCAAGTTTTATACATACTTTAATTTCAAGTCACGTAACATATTATTTCAAGTAAGGCATTCAAGTACACATCAATTCAAGTGAGATTATAAGCTATTCAAGTAACAAATCATATAGCAAGCAATTCGAGCATCAAGAAATTCAAGTATCAAGTAAGCTTTATGCTTCAATTATTTCTCATTTACTTTCTTTAGTTTATGCCCTTTGTATGTAATTGTCTAGGTAACGAGTCACCAACCAAACTGTCACCAAATAACAAGATACTGGTCATTACCCTCCTATTGTTGCCAAAGACCATTCACACATCCCTCCTACTGTCGCTATTTACGGGCCTTGGCCCTGGACCGTAGTCCACCCAACATGAAAGAGCTCTAGACTCTATGGCATGCCATTCTACCTATGACCACTAGCAACCAAGGCTTTGTTTCAATAATTTATCACATTTTCAAGTAATTCATGTTCAAGTCAAGATATCTTCTCATTCAAGAATCAGTTCAAGCAAGGTATATCAAGATTCAAGCTTAGCCCTTAGGCCAATTGAGCCTTAGCTCTACGATTTGCAATTTAACTTGTCATTCAAGCAAGCAATTTACATATACCATCTCTAGGCATCAAGCAAGGTCTTTAATTCATGATTTATATCATGTTAACAAGTATCTAAATCATAGAGATGCATTCAAGCACTATTTGAATTGATCACAGCCAAGGCATCAAGAATGAAGCATTTGTTTTCACTTTTCTTTCTAATTAATTTGACAATATTCATGTTACTATTAAATCTCAAGTTTTAGTTTAAACCATTCTTTCCTTTTAATCACAGCCAAGTTTAAATCAAGTTCATTAACATGGCATAGCAATAACAAGAAAGTAGACATGCATCTTTGGTTAGGACCTAAGTCCTAACCCTATATTAAACTACACTCACAATACTCCAAGCTAGATTAGTCTAGAAAGACTATCCCCTTTTGTTTAGCTTTCGAATGTCCCTCCTTAGACTCTCCTCCAATGTCCTATTCTGGTTCTAACATTTCATACAATTAAATCAAGGTCAAGACAAGGTACATTCGTTTAACTTCAAAACAGGGCAGCAATACACATAATTCATTCATCCAAACTGTCCTAGGCTGTCATACAAACATACACATATATATACAAGGTAGCATTCAAACTACTCGAAACTGTATACAAAACAGTACACAAAAACTGCATTTAAAGCTATTAAAAAATGCATAATTTTACACACATGTAACAAGTCGACCTTAACATTTCTATATGTTACTTAAGTTTTCAAGCATATACTTTCACTATGAGTATAACAAAACTATGGACTTTACTCAATATCACACGAAATAGTCTTTCATGGAAAACATATTTTCACTTACAATTCATTCCCAAATTTCATGGCAAAACTATCAAATGTACACATGTTTTCAATTTTACAAACTAAACAATCCAATGCACATAAATCTATTTAAAAAAGTCCAATGAAATTATATATATACTTACTTATATAATCAAACAATCTTTCAAACATATCCATGTTAGTAATAGTTCCAGAATGCACATGAATTTCATTTTTATCGATCAAGACAGATTTGAGCACTTCTAAACTGATGTAAAATAGATTTTTACTCATAATTCTGCCGTTATATGCTTCATTTCAACCCCCTTAAGGTCCCCAAAAATTATTGCAAATTCTGCCCTGTTACACTTATAATCTTCTCTATTTCAACACATCCCAAAATAAGATCACTCTCACACAAAACAGTCCCCTTTAACAACTAAACAATTTTTCCTTGTTTTAAGTCACAAAAACAGTTTATCTTCTCACTCAAAATGACTACAACTGTCCAAATCTCATGTACACATAAATGTTCTCACATATTCAATGAATTAATCCCATATTTACAATCGAAACAATCTTGATTTCCATACTCATGCATTTACATTCTCTAACAATTCAAATATGTAATCTAACATGCTATGACACCTAAAACTTACAAAGTTCCATCGATCACCAACAAGTATTTCAACCATTTCAAAAAAAATTTCATGATCTTAAAAGCAAGAAAACATAGACACCATAAAAACATAGAACTAGAATTCATAATCTATGCTAGAATCAAATTGAGAGAAAGGAAGAAGAAGTGCCTTTACCTTCCTCAAAAACTAACCAAAATGATATCCCAAAGATCTCGATCAAAACTTAGCCAAATTTCAAGCATTCGTGTGTTTTACTCTCACACTTTCTCACAAGGTAAATCAGATGAATGCTCAAGGAAGGGGATGACTCATGTTTTGCTCAAACAATGCCGAGTTTACTCCCTCCCTTACACCTAGTTGTCTAGCAATTTGACAAGTGTAATGACCCTTTTAACTCTTTTATTTAGCATGCAATCCAACATATTGTCAAAATTTCTTTTTGGTCCTTTCTACAACGGTTCTCAACTTGTTTGGATTTCTATTTACATCCTAATTTTCTAATTTAATTACTCCAAGAGATGTTTCCATCAATTCTAGACATATTGAAATATCATTAAGATTCTAAGGCATTTTTGGGGTATTACAATATAGGCACAAGCGAAGCCCTAATTAGGATTAGGGTTGAGTCTCGAATTTCTGGTGCTGCACTTTTTGAACGTGACATCACGCATTATAGTAACTAGAGCTGACGTGGCTCTGACTTAGTGCGATCTTTTGCCAACCAATCTTGGCAATCTTCTCCCTTCTTTTGCCAACCAAGCTTGGCATTCTGCTCTTGCCAACCAAGCTTGGCATTCTCCTCACTGCTTTTGCCAACCAACCTTGGCATTCTCCTTGTATTTGCCAACTGCGCTCAACATTTCCTTCCTGTGTCCTGTAACACCCCAAATTCTAGTCTATAATTATTGGAATAAAATTGTATAAGTTGATAGCTTAATTGAATTAATAATTAAGCTAAATTGAATAGTTAAGGGCCTAATTGAAAGAATGAATGAAATAAGTGACCAAATTAGAGTGACTACAATGAATTAAAGGAGAAAGAATGAGATTGCATGATAAATATCACAAATCTCTTATTTGCCCTTGACTAATTACATGATTAGTAACTAATCAAGGGACAATTTAGACAAAACACAATTCCAATAACAAGGAATTGTTGTTGTCATCTTTCCCATTATCCCTATGTTGGCCGATTATAGAGAGAAAGAAAAGTGAGAGAGAAAGCTTGAAATTCAGCCATTGAAGAAAGGATTTTAGTTTGCATGTGTAGTGATTTTCAAGGAAATTAAGCAAGAAGCAAGGTAAGTATAGTTCTTCTTGTATTTAATTGAATAGGCAACTATGTTGTTGAAATTGGACTGATTTTGATGATGTTAGATGAACTAGACATTGGATAGGTTGTTAGGTGATTATATGGTTGTTGAATTATGCTAAATTGAAGAATGAACTAGGTACAAGGCTGGAAATTATGTGTTCATGCTAGTGAAATAAACCCAGGTTGCTGGAAATTGTATTGTGTTGTTAAAGTGGAAATTGAATGACTTGAATATGAAATTGAGCTAAGGAAATAATGAATTGATGATGATCATGAATAGGTAATGTAAATAAGAGGTTAAACAAATTGATTTAGATGCAAACAATGCTGGAAATTGAAGATAAGAACATGAACATAGTTATATAATCTAGAAACTGTTTTGTGGTATTGAAATTGAGTAAACATGCAAGATTAGGCTTTGTAATCAAATTGCCCTGTTTTGACAGCCTTTCTTAATGAACTATCATGGACCTAACATGTTTAGAATGTCACATGAAATGAATTATAGGGCCAAGACATTGGTTAAAATGGATTAAAGGCATTAAAATGTAATTAGATGCAATCTGCCCAGAATTGCTCTGTTCTGGGCAGTCACTTTTAAATTTCACCAAAAATTGTATAGTTTGAATTCAGGGATGAAATTTTAATGACATGATCATTAGAATGTCTATTTTCATTAGGTGAAAACAGAAATGAAAACTGGGTCCTATACTGAAAACTGTAAATAGGTATTGTTGGACAGTACAAACTGTCCAGGCAGTGTAAATGTCTTGTCTTTTAACAATAAACTGTATTAATTGGCTAAGAAATAAAATGCAAGTTTATTATTTTCTTATAGGAAATTTTGTAATCTTTTCAACGGTGTATAGAAATCGAAATTCTGACGTACGGATTAAATGATATGGCCATTTTAAGGGACAGTGTGCAAACTGCCAGGCAGCAGTGTCCTGGGCAGTTTGGGACTGTTTTTGCACCTAGTAAGAAACTGTTTCCAAAACAGTTTTGGGACATTGTAATCTGTCCAATTATGTATTAAAATGAAGTAATAACAATGTGAAAATGAATTGGTAAGAAACGCTTAAAAAGAAGCATAAAAACAGTAGCTAAATGTTAGGTACATTGTGATAACATTTCTACTATGATTGTATGACTTTATGTGCTTGTTTTGATGATGTGTTATGCTTGCTAGATCAAGGGCAGCAATTTGGGGAAGAAGAGGATAGGAGTGGACATCCCAAAGCTAGTGGCAAAGGGATTTGGATCCAAGATAGTTGAATTGCTAGGAGCATTGTGAGTGTAACTATCCTAGGGTTGGGACTTAGGTCCTAACCAACCCTGTTATTGCTTAAATGAAATGTTAATGCCATGTAAGATGACTTAAAGTATATTTGGCTAATTAAGGGAAGAATGAAATGTATGATAACATGATTGATGCCATGATCTTTGTGTTTACTTGGGTGTTAAGAAATTATGATCAAATGCTTGTCACGTGCATTGCTTATGCCTAAGGTATGAATTGGCATGCTTGCTTGGAGAATAAGGTACGCACAATGCATACATATGCTTGTGTTTGTGAATGTATACATGGCTGATTGAATTGAATACTATGGATAGTTATGTATTGGGAGTTAAGACTCCATAAGCCTAAGGGCTTGGCCTTTGAATGGCATATTGTTATATTGAATCATGAAATGTATAAAGCTTAAATGAAATGGATAATCGACAACCTTGGTAGCTAGTTTGATAGATAGGAGGGCATGTCTTAGAATCATGAGCTCATATTGGCACTACGGTGCATATTGGCACTTTGGTGCATATTGTTAAGATTTGATTATCTAGTAAGCTACTTACCAAGGAGGTTGTAAAAGGACTTAATAAAGCAAATGAACATTGCTTGTATTGTAATAAAGTTGTATGAACTTCATTGCTTTGAAAGATGACACATGAATAGTTGCTAAACTTGTTTCTTGTCATGGAAGAAATGTATGTTGATGGCTTTATGTGTAAATGCCTAATCGATGATTGTAACATTGGTTGCTTGTCACTTAAGATAGATGTTCGAATGGTACATGAGTTTCATGATGAATGATGCTATGTTGATTGTGTAAAATGTGAAGCTTGCTTATGTTCTCCTATGCAATTCGAATAGCAAGTATCATGTATTGATGGTCTTGATGCTTGGATTACATGTAAACTTAGACTGATATGCTTTGAAAAATGGAGTAGATTTAGTGTTACCTCACTAAGTACATATCTTGTACTTACCGCTCCACTCTTCATTCTTCCCATAACAGATTAAAGAATACTCAAGAGGATATCTTGGGTTTGAAGCAACACTTGAGGCAAGCTTGAAAGTGTGAATTCATACTCTTTGTATACTCCTAGTTTGGTGGCACTAGATTTTGTAATAGATAGCCTAGATCATGCATTTGGGTATGTGTTTTGAGACTAAAATGTGTATTGTTTTGATGGGCCTAACATGTAATCAATTTGGATGATTCAAACTATGTATATGACTTGGTTGATATGTATATATATGTTGGTATAATGTTGTGCAAATAGTGATGGAAATTCAATACTTGATTGAACCTTATATGAATCGAATGATAGATTAATGTTGTATGATCATGCATTTGTTCTTATGACTTTTGGAATGATTCGACAATATGGAGTTGAGGCTAAGGTATGTTAAGCATGCATTAGCAATGTATTATCTAAGGATGTCATGAAATGCTATGTTTGATTGAAATAGGAACCAAATATGCTATGTAATGTGATGACTTAATTGTAAAGAAACAAATGAATTAAGTCTAGAAATCATCTAGCTATTCGAATGGAAGCATGAATGTATAATAAGATATAAGTTAGATGTTTTTTGTTGATCTTGTTAATTGGGTTGATAAGTAGTTTCTTAAGTTGCAAGTAAGCTAGTTAAAACATGCTTAGTGAATCCCCTAGTGTTATTCGAACAAGGTGCATGGAATTTATAAGTGGATTGAAAGTTAGATCATGTCTAGAAGTAACCTATTGTTATGTATAAAACACTTGAGTTGTTGTTTGAATGTTTGTATGTAATTTGAATAGATTGGTAATATGACAATAGTAACTTAAGTTAAAAGTATGAAATGGAACAAATTGGTACCCAAATTGGTATGCTATGTATGTTAATGGTTGCTTAATGTGGCTTTGCTTGATTGTATTGAATGTTTTGATAGGTTAGATTGGGTTACTTGCTCATCAAGGCAAGTAGTTTCGAGGTTACTTGTTCGATAAGTAACCTATCAACTGCTTTGTTTTGTTCAAGTAACACTCTGGAACCGGATTACGACTAACCCGGGGATGGGGTGTTACATGTCTACTTGCTTTAGTCCTGCCGATCATGTATACCATAGCAAGAAAACACCCATTCACTCTGGTAAGAAAAACTATACATTCCTCAACTCCTAGATGCAAATGCATGAAACTACTGACAAAATAGACTAATATATACCTAAAGTCAAGCAATATCATGGCAATATATGCATGGAAAATGCATCTTTTGAGAAGTTAACATATTGTAAGAGCTATCGAGAGAGGCCTTGTCACTATAGATTTGTAGCTTAATATCGAGATAGTTAGGTTATATAAACAAGAATAGTGAGGCTAAGTTGTTAACTTAGTTATAATATGGCTTAAATATAAGTTTAGGGTTTTAACGACTTAAAGGGAATTCTTAAACAAATAATAGTGTGTTAGGGTTCACGCAGACATCTATCACCTTAGCGTCGATGTTATTAACTTTTAGGCATCGAGAGAGTCAAAAGTTCATTAGAAAATCCTATCAAGTAGATAAGGTTTAATTGTTTATGCATACATGTATTGCTAGTCACTATAGCATTGAAATAAGTAATCAAGAATATATCCTTAGCAATAAACCTAGCTTCCATAATTATTTGTTATTTGCCGTGTAATACCCCTAAAATTGGGCTAGGATTTTTACAAGGCAAACACATGCTTGGAGAAGTTACCTTTACACTATTTAAGACTCAAACTGAGTCAATTGAATAAGTAAGTCATTGGAATTGAAAATGAAAGAGCTAATTAAGCTAAAGGTCAATTAGCAAATGAGTAAAGTAATTATATTTCAAGGATTAAGAAGGAGCACATATGAGCATTAAAAGGTTAATTTAGTATTTTGATCAAGACATTAAGGATTGAATTATAAGGAAGAATACATGAGCTAGTGACTAAATTGTAAAGTGGGGTAAGTAGCTTGTAGGACTAAAATGAAATAAGGAAAAAACTTGCTTCTTGCATGTGTAATTCCACCACTTTGGGTAAGTGGAATCCAAGTGGCCATACAAGAGAACTAGCCAGCCATGTGGTGAGGGGGGAAGAGAGCCATTTGCTCATTCCACCATATTTCTCTTGGGATTTCCTCTCCCTTGGCAGAAATTATCAATAAAGAAAAGCAAGGGAAGTTTAATTTGGAGCTGAATTTGAAGTTTTGAAGCTGGAAATGCAAGGGAGATTAAAACACAAGGTGAGTTGATTATGAATGCAATGGTGTTTTAATGATTTTCTTAATGGACTAATATTGTTTAAAGTATGAAATCTTGCTGTTGACTATGAGAAATGGTGTTAAATGATGCTGGAAATTTAAGTTTAGGAAGGTATTTGTATGGCTCCTACAATTATTTGAAGTCACATGTTGTTTTGAAGTACTTTGAATCATTGAAACAAAAGTCAAATGCAATCTGCCCAGAAAAGCTCTGTTCTGGCAGTAAGTTTATAAATTCATAGAAAATTGAATGTGCTGAGTTTGAGGATGAATTCTATATGTGTAGAACCATATGTGAGTCTAGTTTAAACTCCAACAAATGGTGATTGATTTTGAGTTCAGAATAAAAAGTTATGAATTTTTAAGTGAAAGTATTATAGAAAATCTGGAGGCAGGTTCTGCTCTGGATAGTTTCTGTTTTGAAACTTCTAAAAATTCTCCTAATTGCTATAGAACTTGTTAAATATAAGGCTTATACCGTTAAAAATTTGGTTGAATCGAGTTTGTAAAGTTGTAAAGAGCTTTAAATTCCAATGTATACTCTGTTCTGAAAAGACAATTCTTTGATGATAGCTCAAGTTGCCAAAAGTTAGAAATAAGTATCCAACTTGGAAATGGAATTAAGGAATAACTAGTACATGCATGGTTAATGCTTGAGTGATGATATTGGTTATGCATATTAAGTTAATGTGTGTTCAAAGATATGTATATTAATGGATGTATTGTGATTATTTAAATTAAAGATTGCTAGAGGAAGCAAGGTTCAAGAAGGGACAATTCAAAAATCAAAGGAATTGGGTGAATCAAGTATTGAGTTGAGGAAGCTCGAATGCAATTATTGGATCGGGATATCTCGTAACTTTAAGATATAGGGTGAGTGTAACTATGCCTTTGTGTGATAGTGTTTATTTAAGACTGAAATACAATTTTGGTTTAAAACCTATGATAGATAAAGGATAAATTATGATAGAAAGAAAGTAAATAACCAAAATATACAAGAAATGTGATGAAAGATATGGAAAGTAATTGGGAACTCAATTTGAGAATTGAGTTAAGATAATAGTTACTTGATAAGCTTTGAGTACTTAGCTGATGCTATGAATGAAATAAAAATGGATATTGAATGTACTAATAATTTGTACAAAGTAAGTCTTAATGGAAATTAATGAGTATATATCTTAGTAAGCTTTGTCAAATGATACACTCATGGTAAAAACATGTAAGCTCAAGGTAAGCCCTTGGATGAATTATAGATTGATGATATGGTAAAATATAGCATAAATTCTTGTTATGTGAGTGTTAGTATTTCTTTGATTGAGTGTTTGATGATAATTTATTTGAACAAGTTATGCAAATTTTGGTTTGAAAGATACTAATGAATTATAAGACAAGATTTGTGAATCATGAATGCTTATATTTGATTGTGATGAGTATGAATCTATGACTTGTGTTATGAATTGATAAACTTTGGAAACATGTGAGATTATATGATACAAGTAAATGGAATAATAGAGTTATACTCCTTTTGATCATTTGAATATGGAGCTAAGCTCACTTTTGAAATGCGATATGATATGAATTACAAAGCCTTGGTTTCGAGTCAGTCATAGGTATAGTTGGCATGCCATAGAGTCCAGTTGAGCTCGTATTTGGGAAGGACTACGGTCCATGGACTATGGTCCTTATGTGGCGACAGTAGGAGGGATATGGTTTGGTCATTTGGCGACAGTAGGAGGAATTAAGACCTTGTGTACATTATGTTTGGCGACAGTTTTGTTGGGGATTCGAGTACCTAGATTACTTGATTACCTAGGTTATAAAATTTAAATAAGATTGAAACACTATCCAAATTACTAAGCAAAATGATTTCTTGCATGACAAGTAAGACTAAATTAAGTACCATTTCGACTCATTCTTTTAAGATATGATAATGTGCTTCAATCTTGCTAGAAGTCAACTGTATTATTGACGTATTGATAACAATTGATATATGATATTAATTATTTTACATGATTCTTATAATGTATATGAAGGATTGTTATAATATGCTTTATAAAGAAACATGATATGGTATTGATTGTTACGCTTGATCCTTGAAAAATATATGAAAGACATCTATGTGCTTATGAGTAAGGTGCAAATTAGGACAGTGAAATTAAAGAAATTGCTTGTTGTATAATCTTTGACATGCTAATTGTGTATGCAAAGAAAATAAGACATTAATGTTAAGTAATTGAATCGTTCAAATAGTACATGTGATAAATTGCCATGCTTTTGTGTGAAACTGTAATATGGTTTAAAATGCTAAGTTGCTTAACCATGAGTTCTATTACTTTTGTGTTAGATAGAATTGATAAGTTGACACAATTAGTTTAGCCATGACAATTAGTTTTGCCATGCAATTGTCCTGTTTTATGGATCATTAAACAAGCTTGAATTATTGAGATATATTGAGTATTTGAATGAACCATTGATGATTGTGTAGTTTGTGATTGAAACTTGAATTTTGGTTATATTGCTTGATATAAACAATTTGTGGACTGATTTACAAGCTAAAATGTAGTCAGTTTTGTAATATAAGTGGACTGTTTTGCAAGCTAAAAAGTGGACTTTTTTGCAAGCTAAAATGTGAACTGTTTTATAAGCTAAAATGTGGACTGATTTGTAATACAAGTAGACTGTTTTACAAGCTAAAATGTGGACTGATTTGCAAGCTAAAAAGTGAACTGTTTTACAAGCTAAAATGTGGACTGTTTTGTAAGCTAAAATGTGGACTGATTTGTAATACAAGTGGACTGTTTTGCAAGCTAAAATGTGGACTGATTAGCAAGCTAAAATATGGACTGTTTTGTAATATAAGTGGACTGTTTTACAAGCTAAAAAGTGGATTGTTTTACAAGCTAAAATGTGGGCTGTTTTGTAAGCTAAAATGTGGACTGGTTTGTAATACAAGTGGACTGTTTTGCAAGCTAAAATGTGGACTGTTTTGTAATATAAATAGACTATTTTTGTAAGATAAAAAGTGTGAACTGTTAGGTGAAGCATGAAAGACATGAGTTGAAAACTTAAGCTTTATAGTTCTTGGTAAATTAAATATGAAATGATCTAAAGAAAGTGTAAGTAGAGCGAACTTTAACTAAATGAAAGGAATTGATCAAAACTAAATTATAAGGACCTTGTAATGCAAATACATCTCCTTGTATCATTGTATGTTGGATTGGTTTAGTTACCTCACTCAGTTTTTTTGAACTTACTTGTGTTTGAATGATTGATCTTTCAGGTAGATACGCAGTGAATCGAGGATCGTGTCAATTTCTAACAGCAAGTCACACAAGACCTAAGATTAGAGTATGTGATTAGTAGTAATTGTTTTAAATTCCTAGGGTTGCAATACATGATTAAGGTTTATGTTAACTATTTGGTTAGTTAATATATTTGTGCATTCAAATCATGTTTATAGTACCTTATGAAGAAGGTACAAAGATTTTAATATTTTGATGCCTATGTGTGATATGCTTGCTTGATATGATAAGTGATTGTGTACTAATGACCTGGAATATGTGTGTATGATTTTTATTCTCAGAAAGTAAAGAGAAAAGGGTGAATAAACTATAGAGATCATAAGTGAGCCCATTATGCTTAATGCTATTATTGTTAAAATAATGCTAAGAAAAGAGATGCATAATTGGTCATCTATGTTGAATGAGTTAGGGAACCTTGTGTGTATGAATGTATGAATGCTTATGGTTTAAGTTATTGTAATTAGATGATTACATATGAGATATTTATTAATAAGTGAAAGATGATGCCATGTTCTGAATGAATGAATGTAAGTATATGATTGAGTTATGGATGTACACCTATGCCTTGAATATTTGAGAAGTGATGTTTATTATGTGAATGTAACCTAGTAATTGAGACTAGGCCTTAAACATGTGAAACCCTTATGATTTTTGATGTGAATACAAAATATATAGTAAGGAACCTTAGGGTTCAACTAAGATTGGTTAAAACATAAGTACACGTATTGCCTTGAAAGGAATAATTAAGATAAGGAAAGAAAGTTGTCCTGTAATGCTTTAAAAAGAATATGAACTCTTAGTGCATGACTATTCAATCTCGATAATAATAATTGAAGCTATATGATATGAATATTAAGACTTAAGAACTTTTAGATGTTGGTACCTTGTTAGCTTAATAGATCATTAAACTATTTTGATAAGGGTGTTTCAATAAATTGTAACTTTAAATACAAGAAACTCATACCAAGAGTAAAGTAATGATCTGTAGGCCTTAAATGGTTAAGAAGATCATAAAGTTGATAATCTATTTAAGAACATTGAAGTCTATGATTAAAGATAAATTCTAAGGGGTTGAGGAATAGATATAGTAAGCTTTGATAACTAAAGTATTAATAAGATGCATGTTAAGAGCTAACATTTTATGGTGGACTGTATAATGAATGCATAATTGGTTGTACATGTAATGTTATTGAAGGTTGATCTATTAAATAGTTAAAAAGATTTAAATTTGCCATGATTCTGATGGCATGTTTAGATTACAAGTGTTATGTTAACTTATGTTTGCTTGAATGTTTGTTTGGTAACACATCCTAAACCGGTTTAACTCCTAGACCGGGTAGGGGGTGTTTCATGCTACATCATCTATTCGTCTTAATCGTAACATTTCCTTCTTGCGTCCACTTGATTCAGTCCTATCGATCCTGCACACCACGATAAGAAAATACCCCTTCACTCTTGCAATAAAAACTATACAATCCTCAACTCCTAGATGCAAATGCATGGAACTACTGGCAAAATAGTCTAATATGATGTACCTAAAGTCAAGCAATATCATGGCAATATATGCATGGAAAATGAATCTTTTGAGGAGTTAACACACCCCAAAACTAGCTCATTGCTTGTCCTCAAGTAATGCAAAAAAAACTATAAATTAGAGTGCATCGACAAGATTTTTCTAATTAGCAACACAAGCTAGCAAGCAAAATCTGGCCCTAGTTCTGTTCTCAGTATCTCGCAATAGTAATGCCTCAGTACTCAAAGCAATTTCAAGTGCAGAAATTTAACTCTAACTTAAGGTAATGAAGTGTTCATGAAGTACAGGTAGTTTGCATCAAGTATCCCTCAACTTCCTTTGTAAATTTTTACTTCCCAAACTCATAACATTATTATTTTTATTTACCAAGGGTTTTTTTTCTTTCTTTTGGCATTATTTTTAGGTTCGCATCATAATGTTGTTTGGTGTGAGAAGTAAGAGGGAGCATACCACGAAATCCTACGTTAATCTAGACTACTCATTAAGCTAACCCATTACACTCATGCCCTAAAGTTTTTGTTGGCTTGAGAACTAAGAGGGAGCAAACCATGAAGCCCCAAGTTACTTATTATCTCTAAGGCAGAGGAGTGTGCTAACTTTTTCCTTGCCTTTGGCAAAACATTGTTGCCTTATTCTTTATTTTTTACCCCAACATTTTTTTTCGTTATGAGTTCAGTTTAAAAAATCCTAAGTTTATCTTGGGAACTAGATACATACTACGTGTTTGACTGAAACTACATTACCCTAAGTTAGAGATTAATTACCAAGTAACTCGTCATTACTAAGTCTACTGGATTTTACTAAGTTTAGAGATTCTAAATTCATCATCAAACAGGGTCAACTAAGACGAAATCTAACTATGCTAGTAGGGTGTTTGGCAAAATTATCAGTTCAAAATCAAGCATTAGCAAACAAAATTGGCACTTTTTTAATGGTCTGGTATGCATAGTTCTACTATATCTATATGACAATAACAGAATGCAAACATAAACATAAAAATGAATGTCATGGCAATAAATGTGAGGTAACACACACACTCAAACCTAAGGTATGCATTATCCTCAATGCATAAAAATATATATATACAAATGCAATGCATGTTGGAAATGAAAAACATGAAACTAAGGAGTTAAGGGGATGAAGACTCCCCTACTGAATGATCTGGGTGAGTGCAGCGGGTCTTTCTTTCGATGAAGGATCCTGAATTTGGTGCCACTGACTTCTTCCTCTTTAGTTGTGGCTTCGGATCATCAGTCATGGCAGTAGAAGCCTTCACATCTTGTAGGACCTTATAGATTACCCTGGTTGGCTTAGATGTGGCTATTTTGATAATGGCAGATGATGAGGTTGGGGCTACTAGTGGTAAATCAATTGTGGCATCATCAGCTTGTACATCATCTTTAAACTCCACGTCCAAATACTGGGTCTCAGTCTTGGCAGAATCTTGGTGGCATGTGACACTGGCACAGTGGCATCAGATTGTTGGGCTAGAGTATGATCAAGCTGAGGGTTGGCTGACATTCCTTCTAGTGCAGAGAATTTAGTTGGGAAATCCAGATATGATGGAAAAGGATTGGGGATAACGCTTCAAGAGTTGTCCAAATGGCACGGTCTTAGGCCCCAATGCCAGCAAAACTTGGCATAGTCTCTTGGCATAATTTCTTGTGCTAAGAACCAAAGAAACCTTTCAAAATAGAAAAAACAAATAAAAATAAAAACTAAATATTAAAAATGAGATATCCTAAGTACTAAAAAGAAAATAACTCCCTTAAACTATTTACAATGGTCATGGTGGGTTGGCAAATGTTTACTGAATCTCTGCAAGGAGAATGGTCTCCTTGGCATTATTCTAACTTCCTTATAAGTACTGCTTCAGCCTTTGGCCCTTGGTTGGTGGATGGCAGGCTGTGACAATATTTTGTTTTAATCACCAACATAGAAAGCTGAAGAATTGCTTTATTTTGAGTATGCCAAACTCTCGATTGCACAATGAAGGAGAATGTTTTGCCATGGTGGCTTTGAACAACCACCTTAGAAAGCTGAAGTATCCCTCCAAATTAGCCGCACTGATCACTAGTGAGGTAGAGTCTTTTCCCACGTAGGCATATTCGAGGTGGCTTGGCAATTGTTTCAGTTCCAAGCTAGGTGGTTCCTCAATGGATGGTATCTTCACCTCATAGATGTGGCTAGACTCTGGACAATCACATCGTTACGCTCCATATAAGCCTTTAGTGTTCTCATCGAAAGATCTTTGCACTAGAGGTGGATTATTCTACGCTCTCTATAGTATTACATTCTGGTTGAAACTTGTCAGTGCATTGTTATTATTCTGCTATTGGGCATCAAATTGATTACCTCCCATTGATACCCGAATTTCATCCGGGTATGGGCATGTATATAAATAAAATTCTCTTAAAAAAATAAATAAATAGTAAGTCCATAATAAACAACCCAAAAGTCAGTCCAAATGTCCTAATGTCTTTTGTTTTAGAATATCCAAAACCCAAAGCCCATTTTAAATATAAAGGCCAATTCTCTTGCAGCTTGTTATATTAGATTACAAGCCAAACAAACACAATTGAACCCAAATCTTTGTTTTCCCAAAATTCAATCTGAAGGGACACATGGTGCTCGTTCATTGGCCAAAACCAATAGCCACAGATTGTGTTTTTTCTCTCTATATTAGCTGGATCAAGTTGGCACGCTAACATCAGCTTTACATTATCTTAGTCAACTACTATAAATAGCATAAGAGAGGTTGTCAAATCATTAACTACCATTAACTATTAACCATTAATTACTTTCCGTTTAATAAGAATAAATATAGTAATATAATAAAGGAGAAAGAACAATGACCTCTCCTGGTAACTGAACCGCCATTGAGGAAGGAACAGTCGCCGAAGCTGAGTCACCAGGACGTGAATGGACACTGGAGATGCGAATTGTTTCCGGATGATCATCATCGAAATATCATTGATAAGGTATATATTCTCCTTTCTCTTTATACTCCAAAACATAAAGGAAATTAGTTTTCGTATATAAAAACAAAAACAAGGAAAACATAAATCAAATGCAAATCATAATCAAAAGAGTAACCATATATTTATCTTTGCGGCAAGTGTGGTTAAGGTCACGGTGGAGTTGAAGAGGGAAAGGTTTTGGGTAGACTAGGTCCTAGGTGGTAGGATCTGGGTGGCTCTGTTGAGCCGGGATTAGATCTATGGTTTTAGGGCACAAAATCAAGAACTTTTAGAAGATTTGAGTATTTCAGGTTTCTGGCACAGTGGCCGAAAATCGTCTAACGGTGACCGGCCAGAGGCTAACGGTGGTCGGAGTTCATGAGTGGTGACTGACGAATGGCTTTAGCTAATCGGAGTGAGGCGGTTGACGATTCAAAGGCAGAGCTTGCGGTGGCTTTGTGTCGGAGTTATTAGTGTTCATCCAATTTTGGATGAACAGAAGATGAACATTGTTAAAAAGAGGATATTTTGATCTTGTTTGAGTTGTGTTTCTGGGGAACATGATGTTTTTATAGAGAGAGCATGGAGTGTGAAATGGCCAAGTTGGCTCGATGTAGGGGATTTTACAGCCATAACAAAACGGTGCCATTTTGGCACCGGGTCAGGGGAGATCCACGAGCTTTAATCGGGTCGGGAAATGAGATCCGAGAGTTTTTAGAGAGTTTGAGTTAATTGGGTCTTCAGTCCTCAAAGTTTATGATGTAATGCAATTTAGTCCCCGAGTCAATGAAATTGGCCTTTTAAAGTTGTGTTTCATTTCAATTTAGCCCTTTACAGTTTTGTTTAATTGTTTATTTAATTGTTTAAATTATATGAGTGATGCATGCTTCAAATTGAGCATATAGAAATATTCGCTAGATAATTAAATCACTTAGCCTTTAATATAAATTGCTTGATCCTTAGTCTTTAGGTTCTTTAGTACGATTTAATAATTTAAATAGAAATGATAATTGTAAAAAATTAACACGTGTTATTTGGAAAACTTAGAAATTTAAATTTGAATGGTGCCATAAAGTAAATGGGTGTTATTCAACATAAAATTTTAAGATAGAACAAATAATATTGGTTATAACCTAGAAGATGATAATTAATCTAGTAATTAATTAGAGCCTTAATTAGGATTAGAACTTAAGCAATTAAATTAATTAATTGGACTTGGATTACTAGATAATTTTGAGGCTTAAACATGGATGGTGCCCAAGCAATTGGGTGTTATCTCATATAAGTCTTAAAATTAAATAATATTCATAGAATTAAATAAGACATAATTAATTAGATCCTTTTAAGTTAGAACTTAAAATGAATAAGACAATAATCGATCATGCATTAAAAACCTTTTATGTTGGAAATATATTTTTGAATATGAATAGGGGTGTGGGTGCTTCTAATTTCATATACGGATAAAATGTATTCCCTTCTAAAAGGAATATTTCTTTTTTAAATTTAAATCCAGTTAATAATTAATGGTTAAATTAAATTTAAAATATTGTTCGAAATGCCAAAATGCCACGTAAAATTAAAGATACTGGTAACGAGCGTTTTTGGGGTGCTAATCCTTCCCAACACGTAACCGACTCCCGAACCCCATTTTTAAAAATAATGAATCTCTAGTTGTTTTATGGTGTCCATTATACCACAAAGTGATCGGTGGCGACTCTAAAATTGATTTTCAAAAATCGAATTAAGAAAGGCAAAATCCTTAATTTTCAAATATTAATCGTCAAGCTATTTTCCCGCGTAAAAAATGGTTTCGACAGCTTGGCGACTCCGCTAGGGACAATTCGAGAGTCAGACCTAATTAATTTTATGTGACATTTTGACATTTTTAGAATGGTAATTTGAATTTAATTTTTCCAATAATTATTGGATGCATTTATATAAAGAACGGAAATATGTTTTTTCTTTGTGTGATATAAACTGTCATTCATGCATAAGCCTTTTTCCCGGGCTTTCTCCTTTAAGTGGGAGCGAGACATGATCCAACGTGAGGATCTCTACCTTCGAGTTTTGAATTTTGTCTCTCTTCATGTATACCAACCTTATACAACGTGAGGTACACACCTCCAATATAAGGGGTCGTATACTCCCAAATCAATGTCTTGCTGTCGCAGTAGACAATAATGATAGTTTGGGTACCCAGAGTCTAGAACAAAAATCACATGTTATAATCTAGAAGCCCACCCCACTAGAGCCAGACATGAATCTAGGACAGAGTCCTGCCGATTTAAATACGCTTCTCTAGTTATTTTCTCTGCTCAATATAACCTACTTTATTGTATCAATTTAATTTTTGCTTACAGTATTATTTTACCATACTGACACTGTTTTTTGTTTTGTTTTTCTTCTATTGTCTTCTTTTCATATATCTAGCATCATTTTGCACCTTTAAAGGAATCGATTCGAGGGTCAATAAGCAGGTAGCAATCATAATAGCCGAAAGGTCTGATAAACAAGGAGAAGACAATACGTCGGTGTGGACCTAATTGGAGGAAATCCAATACAAGAAGAGGAATAGTATCCAAGGGAGTTATGTGTCAGGATACAAGCAATTACAAGATGTTGTGAGGTCAGCGGGGAAGAAGATTCAAGAACTAATGGATTCATATAGTTGGACCAAACAAAAATTAGAGGAAGAGAAAGCTTGTCATCTTAAGTTTCACAAATGAAGAAAATTCTTGAAAGGGTACTATACTGAGGGAAAAGTTAATCTCCGACAAGGAAATGAAGAGCTAAAAAAGAAGGCGACATAATTGGAAAATGTCATACAACATTTGAAAGACAAGCTTGAAAGTTTCGAAGGGGCACTAGAAATGGTGGACAAGGCAATGAAAGGCAAGTTTTGGATGACCATCCAGATTATCCAGAGGCAGAAGCATGGAAGGATCAACTTCAGAAACCAAGTGCAATTAATTGCTTAGTATGTGTAGATTTTGTCCAATGAAGCCATAAACCTACAACAACACCCCAACATCGACACTGAGCTAGGACAAACACTGACTCAGAGGCTGAACGAAGTGATAAATCTAGGGCTAGATGCCTTCTGCAATTTGATTGTCTATTTTTTGTATTCGACGTTTTGGCTAATGAAATTTGTTCTAATTACTAGCTCTTCAAATCGATACCTCGTGCATTCATACATTCATGCATTGAATCACTTAAATATTTCATTGAATTTTTTCAAATAACATTGCAATTTTTTATAAAAAAAAACATTGCATTTTTTGAATAACTTTGCAAAAGCTAAAAACCAATATCCTAAGAAACATGGGAAATAGGTTTGTTAGGGATATGAAATCTCAGAAGGTTGTTGAGGAACGCTTGGGTAGAGGATTGACTTGTCACATAATGAGATGGAAATTCGAGTTACCAGTTTTCTTGGAATTAGGGAAGCCGGTAAAATAATGTTTTAGATGAAAGTGTTGATATTGATGAGCAAGGAGATATCACATCTCTCATGAGGATTCAACTTGAAATGATTCTTCTTGCAAAAAAAGAAGAAGAAAGACAAAGGACAATAAAAGGAAAAAATACAAAAGACAAAAAAGTTAAAAAGAAAAAGAAAAGACAAAAAGAACAAAAGGAATAGAAAAAGGAAAAAGATGAGCAAGTTCAGATCAATACAGTTGGGGCATCTACAAGAAATCTAGTAGATTTGAAGGAAATAATGAAGTGTTTAACCTTGATGCACTGGTGAATTTTGAAGATGCTGAGATGAAGGTTCCAATAGACAGGCATGGAAGGACTGAATGAAAGCCAAATTTTGGTGTTTCTCTCAAAAATCTTGTTGATGACAGCTAGAGGGCATGGTGATTTTAGCAAAGTTGAGGAACAACATAATCTTTCTCTAAAGTGATGAAAGCCAGGGATTTAGTTGAAGATTAACATTTTCTCATAAGGGAATTGACTACAAGGGGAGCAGAGAGAACAAAAACACAAGATAGGGAAGCCGATGAATTTAGGAAGAAATGGAAGATGGTTAGTCCTACCTCAATGCTATATTCAAATTTGTTGCTTTACCACGAGCATAATCACCTTTTGATGTCAGTGCCCTTAAGATTTATAAGTCCTTTCATGGTATGGTTTTGAAACAAAGTTAGTGATCTCATCAGAATTGGACATTTACGTTTTTGGAATGGACGCCCTGATCCTACAAACGACCATCATTTGCTATAGAAATTGAGATAAAAGAGAAAGGTCATAATCTACAAAAAACTTTTGTGGGTAACTCTCTACAATTTGGGGTTTACTAGAATCAGAGTAATGTTTTAACCTCTACCTCTTCAACGTTTCCTTTACTGAAGAATAATTCAAAGGCAAATGTTCAAGATGCTCATGTCAGAGGAAAATCAAAGACTAAACTGAATCTCATTCATGTTTTCTATCGTGAGTTGTAATTCAGATAGCTCGAAGCTTCACCGCATCATGTGAAACCTTCAAAGCCCCATCATCCAAGTTGTTATAACATTAGAAATCACTGTGAATATCATAATGGAGTCCATGAACATGAAATTGAAGATCATTGCACTTTCAAGCAACAAGTTAAAAAACTGAATAAGGGGATTTTGGAAGTCGATGTTGAAGGTTAATGTTTTAAGATCTGTAACTCGAGAGGCGGTCACTTGATCGGAGCCAATGCAATTGGATTGCCTGGAAGTCAAGTGCCAAAAGGAGTCAAGAAAAGAGAGAGAATGAGGAGCAATGTGAAATTAGTTGAGAATCATCAACCGTCAAGGAACAAACCTTGAATAGACGTTGCCATTAAAAGAATCAACACATCCAGTCAACATCTTGAATAGTAGAGTTCATCTAGATTCCAGCCAGAAGAAGCTATTAATTTCCACATGCAAATGATTGAACATTCTATAGAAAAGAGCAAGCAATTTATTGAAGAGAAAAGGATACTCATAAGGAGAATGGTCTTAATTCAAGATTTTATGAGAACTTCATAAGATAAGCAAGAAGGGGCATGTCTTTGTCCTAGGAAAAGGAAAAAGAAGAATTGTCAATATAATTGGAGAGGCTAAAATTCACTTAGGTTTCGCTTGATCCATGGTTGACAATTGGACTGCAAGATATCTGTCTGTAGTTTTATGACTATCACAAAATAATACCCTGAACCATCCAAATTGCTTTTGCCCATGAGTATTGAGGGTCCTTTGTAAGGGAAGCTATTTCGGTTTATTTGTTTACGATGCTTGTTTCCTACATGTTTTTTTTTCTCAAATGGCAAACGTTTTACATTCTTTGATTCTCTTAATATTTCATTTACTCTTTGTCATGTGTTAGTTCTTATTCTCTTATACATATATGTATAGATCTTCATTATCATTTTCCACCAGGTACTTGAATATTAGCTGCAAGAGCAACCAAGAATCAAATTCAAAGATCAATTTAAAAATGTAGCTCTTTTCTAATTTATGTAGGCCGACAAGAAGATATTAATGAGTGTTTAGGAATCACTAGAAAATCCCAAATACAAATTTGGAGTGAATTTTCCTCTCAGGCATTGTTGACTAATGCAACGCCCCGATTTTGGGCCTAGGAGTTTCTAGGTTGATTAGACGGTCCAGTGGACTGGATTAGAGATTGGAGTCCGATTCGGGATTAAAATTGGAAAAAAAAAATTTGAGTAAGAAAATATTTGGAAAAAAAATATCTAAAAATTATTATTTAATTTATGAATATTTTTGGTAAAGTCAATTTTGAAAAATGGAATTAGGAAAGTTTACATTTTGGCTAGTGACCAAAATGTAAAGAATGAAAATTGTTTTTAGTGATTGTTTTGTAAGGCGTCAAAACTTTGAATCTTTAAGGAGCTATTTGCCCAAAGTCTAATATCAGACTTTTCTTCTTAATTGGATATTTTAAAAAGATTTGGGAAGAGCATAAATATATTTTGGGAATTAATTTTATAATTAATTTCCTAAGCAAACTTTACGTAACTAACTTTTCTCTAAAAGATTTTCTCTCAAATTCTCTTTAGCCAAACACTATTCTCTTCAGCCAAACACTATTCTCTTCTTCAAAATCTTTAGGTAACTTCTTGATTTCTTCAATCTTTTAATGTCAAATGAGTTCTTAATTGCTTCCTATTAAAACCTTATTGTTTTAACGTTGTTTCCTCATGTAAATCAATACAATTAAGGGGGAAAGTCAACATTAGAGGTGAGCTTCGTCCTTCTCCTCTAATGTATGGTTCTTTACTGAAATTCCCAAGTTATTGATCATTTACATATTTTTTATATTGAGTTTTAAGGATTTAATTATGGAAATTGATTAAATTAAGGTTTAATTGATGAGATTAAGTGATTTTTGTTACGGATCTATTTTGCTAAGTTCTTAATTGATTATAATCATAATTTTGATTTTTTATAATGTTAATAAGTTGGATTTAACATTGGAATCCCGAAACTATGTGAATCTCTAATTGGTTAGGTTGCTAGTGTCGTGTCTTTGGTGAGTTTTGGTTGATTAATGAATGCTGGAAGTATAAGGATAATGTTATGTTATTTTTGGATGTCAATGGAAGTTAATTGATGGATTAAACCTTTATTTATTGGCTAGATTAAGTGTGGTTGGTTTTTGATATTGATTTCGATAGTTTTGGAAATGTTTCGTTAGAGTTGTAGAGGATTGTTGTGGACTGATGTTTCTGGGTTTGTGGATGCATTTTGATGCATTGGATCCTCTGTTTTTGTGCGGTAAAACCAGGAGAGATTGATCCTCAAGCTTGAAGTGTCATTTAGAAGCTTTGGAGGGATAATTTGCATCGGTGAATGAGGCTTTGTGAAGTCGGTTAGTGAGAACGTGGATTTCAACTTTGAAATGGTTTGAAGGTTATATTGGGGGTTTAAACTTATCTTGAAACTCTTGTTTAAACTCGAAAGTAAGTATAAGGAGATTTCTCCCTCAGTCATCTTTTACGAAATGGATTTTATGCACTTGTTTTGATTGACATGGTACATACTGTTTAAGCATGTTTTAAAGTGTGTTTTATACTATTTTTGATCATATAATGATGATAGGTGCATTTCGTAAATGATCCATGCTTGGCTCGTGAGGGACAGGCTCTTGCGCCTGTTGTTCTAATTCTTGTTGGAGTTAGGGATTAAGCAATTAGTTGAGATGGTTGTTACGAGAAGGTTGTATAGGAGATGTCCTTTGATGGTTCAAGGTCATGTGTTTGAGGCTAATCTAATGGAGTTGCCGTTTTACAATTTTGATGTAATCCTAGGTATGGATTGGTTGTCTAAGCATAGAGCTGTGGTTGATTTTGATTCCAAGCGAGTTACCTTGAAACTAGCTGATGATTACGAGGTGGTAATCGTGGGTAAGAATGCTAAGTTCTTGTCCAATGTTGTTTCGGCTCTAGAAGCAAGTCACATGTTGGATTCTGGATGTGAGGTATTCCTAGTTTACGTCATGAATCTAAGATCAAAGAAGGTGCGTGTTTAGGACATACGTACAATATGTGAGTTTTTGGGTGTTTTTCTAGAGGAGTTGTCGGGTTTGTTGCTGAATAGGGAGGTTAAGTGTGTCATTGAGTTGTATGTAAATACCACTTCGGTGTCTATTGCTCCCTATCATATGGTGCCGAAGGAGTTGAAGGGGTTAAAGATGCAACTTCAAGAGTTGCTTGATCGAGGGTTTATTAGGCCTAGCATTTTGTCGTGGGGTGCGCCGGTGTTGTTTGTGAAAAGGAAAGGTGGCATGATGCAGATGTGCATTGATTATCGGCAACTAAACAAGGTGATAATTAAGAATAAGTATCCTTTTCCATGGATTGATGATTTGTTTGATCAGTTTAGAGGTACTTCGGTGTTTTTTGAGATTGATTTAAGGTTTAGAGATTGTCAGTTGAAGGTGAAGGATGTGGATGTGCCTAAGACTGCCTTTTGTACTAGGTGTAACACCCCCTACCCCGGGTTAGTAGAAAACCGGTTCGGGAGCGTTACCAACAACATTACAAGAAAGAACGAGGCAAGAATAGGTTAACTCATCCCTATTAGATGAGTTACTTAACTAGCAAGCAATCAAGCATTCATAACTTAACATGCAAGCAATCTCATATTTTGTTAACAAGACATTATAGGTTACCACTTTAACATTTCATTTAACATCATCATACAAACTAGCATTCGAAAAACCTAAGTGAGCAAACATGCTTTCATTTTGTTTCATTATTCCTTTAGATTGATACATGTACATTTCATACATAAATTTACTAAACATGATCATTTGTACATACAATTGCATGTACCTTGTCTCCAAACAAGCCATATGCCAAGCCTTACCATTCGGCATTTAGTATGCAAACATATAAAAACACTTACAACATGGTATGCTCACACAAGTGACTATATAATCTCATAAAGCATTTGGGTTACACAATAAGCTAGATCAATTACTTTGAAACATTCAATATATACCCATATGCGCAGCAAAATACTTTTCCATTACATAGAATTTGAGTTCATTACTTGTTTCACATTATCAACCAAGTTCACAACATGGTAAGCCCATTCAAGAACATATATATACAAGTTTCAAGTATTCAAAATGCATGCACAAGTTCGCTATATACAATTTAAGTGCCACCAACTAGGGGAGTACAAAACAAGTATGAACCATACTTTAGCTATGCCTGTGTCTTGCTTCGAGCTCAAGAAATCAGGCTTCAGGATCAAGCAACAATCAAATCCTTTATCCTGTGGTTGGGAAGGATGAAAACAAGAGTGATAAGTACAAAAATGTACTTTGTGAGGTAGTAACTAATTCTAACCAATTGTTATATCAAGTTAAGTGTCAATTAGTCAAGAATGATCCTAGCTAAGGATTTCAAGGCATTCGAATAGCATAAGGAGAAAGAGACAATGAATCATAATTCATGCTTTATCCATTTCAAGTAATAAAGCTATTCATGGTCACATATCAAGTAGACAAGCAATTCATACTTACATAACACAAGAAATCAAGCAAATCATGCTTACATGACAAATAATCAAGCAAATCATGCTTACATGACAAGAAATCAAGCTATTCATACTTATTAGCTCATTTATTATCTTTTTAACACAATCCTTGGTTCATAGTTTGTCTAGGTAATCAAGTCTCCAACCAACTGTTGCCACAAGATGTACCGTAGTATTGGTCAATCCTCATACTGTCGCCAAAGACCACATACGTACCCTCCGTCTGTCTCTAATTAGGGGCCTTAGCCCTGGATCGTAGTCCACCTTGACACAATGAGCTCTAGACTCTAAGGCATGCCCTTTCTACCTATTCAACTAGCAACCAAGGTTGTTTGATTATAATTCATTTATTCAAGGATTTCAAGCTTTTCAAGTTCAAGATCATGTATCATTCAAGTGTACAAGTTCATGTCAAGCATTATCTTTTCCAAGAGTCAGTTCGAGTATTGCATGGTAAGTGTATACATGCATTAAGCCCTTAGGCCAATAGAGCCATAACTAATCATTTCAAGTGTTCATTGCATCATCTAAGTTCGCACATTAAGCATTCATTTTAAGCAATTGGTCACAATACCATGTCATACATACAAGCATCAATGTTACCACATATACATGCTAGCATTCCATTTACACAACACTTCAAGGATGTAGTCAAGGTTCATGTATTATCTTATTTCATACTTCCCTTATTAGGTCAAGATCATATTAAGTCCAATTTAACAATTCAAGAATTTAGACGTGCTTGCTTTAGTTAGGACCTAGTCCTAACTCTAGAATAAACTACACTCACAAAACTCCCTAAGCTAGCTAGTCTCGAAAGACTATTCCCTTTTGCTTGTCCCTTGAATGCTCGACTTTGGATCCTTCTCCAAAGTCCTCTCCTTGCTCTAGTAAATCACATTGATAGAACAAGGTCAAAACATGAAATCACAAAATTATTCAACATGGCAACAAGGTTAACACATTATATATACAAAACAGATAGCACATTCATATACGAACCTTAATACACATTACCAAACTGCCCACATTCCATATTAAGGCAAAAAAGGGCAGCAATTAAAATGTCCCAAAACTGTTTGCAAAACAGTTTAAAAAATTGCCACAATACCCAAACTGCTGCTACCAGGCAGCATGTACTCTGCTCACTTAAAAATGCATAACTTTCATTTCGTACGTTGGAATTTCAATTAGTTTACACCGTTGGAAAGCTAACTTAATTGTGTTTGTAACCATATAGGTCTTGTATTTTAATCCTTTTCCAATTAATACAGTTTTTAGCTTAAAGACATGGCAATTTACAACACTGGACAGTTTGCAATGTCCCTAGTGTTTCTTTTCTACAATTCATTCTACAATCCAGAATTCAGTTATGTTTTCTCCTAATGAATTTAGACATGTTAAGGCACTGTCCATAAAATTTTAAGCCTTAAATTCCATTTATACAATTTATGGTGTTTTTTCAAAGTTACTGCCCAGAACAGGCAAATTACACTAGGTTAAGCTTCTAGCTTCATAATTCATTTAAACAAGATTCTAACATTATAATTCAACTTATTTACATATTCCTACATGTCTAGGTCAGTCCAATTCACCTATCAAAGTGATTAAAATAGGGCATTATAGTACTATGTTCAGTTTGATCCATTTGATCAACAACCATTTGAGCAGTCCATTTCCTAGCTTTAACCAATCCAACTATATGCATTCATTTTCCAGCAAGCTATTTACTCTATTAAAGTCTCAATTCATAGGAAATTCAACTACTCATCAACTTACATGATCAATCAAACAATTGTTACATTCATATGCATATATCATTCGGTCAAGCATTGTTTCATCCCATTTCAATAATATGTCAACCACATTCAAGCTACAATTCAAGGTAATTTCAAGCATAACATCTAACATTAAATCTCGTGAATCCAAATTCAATTTCTATCATCAATCATTCATTCAAACAAATTGCTAGGGAGAAAGGGTTTAGAAATTACTTACAATCTTCCTAGCTATTCAATTACATGCAAAATGTGATCACATGCAAGCTTCCAAATCTTCTACAATGTTGGCTTTTCTTTCCCTAAAGGATAGAGAGGGTTTCGGCCAAGGAAGGGGAAAGAGTGAGTGGAGAAGATGATAGGAAAATGGACACCTATCCTTGCTATTCTCTTTGGCTTGACCGAATGGCTCTACATGGAAATTCAATGGTCTAATTGCTTCATAAATACTTAGTTACACATTCTAGTTGCATGCAATTCAACATTTAAACATTGTTACTATTTGGTCATCATGATTTGGCTATGTAGTTATCAAATCCATCTAATTTGGTCACTAGTTTTAATCAATTCTTCTAGTTTGTAGATTGTTTGTACAATTAAGTTCTAATTAGTTTGTGACATGTTACTAGGCCATGATTTGGGGTATTATAATTCTCTCCTCCTTAAAATAAATTCGCCCTCGAATTTACCTAAATCGAATAGGTGAGGATATTGCTTCCTCATGATTTCTTCAGATTCCCAAGTTGCCTCTTCTATCTTGTGATTTCTCCATAAGACCTTGACAAGAGGAACGGTTTTGTTTTTGAGCTTTCTAACTTCACGATCAAGAATCTAGACTGGTTCTTCTTCGTAAGACAAGTCAGGATTCAATTCCACTTCTTCAGGCTCTAATACATGTGATGGATCAGATCTATACCTTCTGAGCATAGATACGTGAAAGACATTGTGAATCTTGTCAAATTCCAAATAATGCATTGCTTTAACCGTATGGACAATTATATTGCTATTGGACTCTAATTGAGTCAATTTATAGGTTAAGGGCCTCATTGAATTTATTAAAACTGTTTAGTGACAAACTATACGAATTGGTACTATTGGGCTAAAAGAATAAAGTTTGAGGATTTAAGGGATCAATCAAGCAATTGGCCCCGTCTAAGCTTAATAACTCATTACGTGGAACACTCAGATAACTTTCCTTCACTAGAAGGAAAGCTTCTAGTTATTAGAACTAAATTAGGAAAGAAAAGAAAGAAGGGAAAACTCACTGTAGATTAAGCAGACCTCTCTTCATCTTCCTCCAAGCAATCAACACCATTGAGACTATATTGGTAAGCATTAAGCTTAAGTTGTTGCATCGAATTATTGTTCATAGAAACATTGCTATTGTCATCGGTCTCATTCAAGTACTGAAATATGGAAACATTAAACATCGGACATTGATATTGCTATTGTCATTGAATATCAACATTGATATTGCTATCGCTATCGCTATTGTCATTGAGCATTGCTATTGAAATTATTATTGTAATTATTAATTTTGTCTAGGTGTTAACCCGTTTTTACATTTTTGTTAATCTATGCAATAAAGGGCTTTCTATATGTTTTATTAACATTCAAAGAAACAAAAAAGACTGCTAGTATTATATAATTAAATAAGGGCCTGGATATAACTAGCCCCATATTCATATATAATGTTCATTTACTTAAAAATCCCCAAAATATTATCATCGTTATTATTACAAAAATAAAAAATCCAAAAAAAGTTAGTAGAAGTATTATCTTATTATTCCCTTTACTACCATTGTCTATTTATCACTATTGTTATCTTATTTTGTCTATTATTATGTCTCTTATGTCGTATTATTACCATGCTATTATTATTAGTATTATTACCTACTATATTATTATTATTATCATCATCATTACTAGTATTATTATAAAACAAAACTAAAAAACCAATAAAAAGAGAGAAAGCATAATCATAAAACAATAGCCCAAGTTTATTAACATATATATAGTCCACATACATTTCATAAATAAAAGCCCATCTATATATAAAATATACTAGCCTATATATACTTTATATAAATAAAAACCCAAGTCCATATATATATATCTTATCAGTCCACTTACGATCTAAAACCCAAAAAGATTTACAAGTATACATAGGTAACCCGTTAAGCCCGACTAACTCAACCCTAATCCTAAAATATCAGATATCCTAATATGCTAACCCTTGTATTTACGCAGCCACATGTCCACCATCAGATCTGGAATATATCTAACAGTCCATATCACCCTGATAGAAGAAACCCTAACTGCTTCCTTAATGATATGGCACCGCATCATCTCAATCATTGGATCTGATCAGATCCAACGGCTCAAATACAAGGAGAGCAACATTTTTCCCACTCCTTGCTCACGCGTGTAGAGAACCACTGGTCTCCCCATCTTCCACATGCCCAACTATTCATCAATGATCGGATTTGGGGGTTGTTCGAAGCCATGTTGGACGTTGACGAGTTGACCAGCCACTCCTTGCATGTCACGTCGGCTGTAGATGTAACATGTGATCACTTAGAGCACGCATGATCGACCCACGTTAGATCCTAGTCTCTTTGATCCCCTCTCATCAGAAACAGCCACGACGACATAACAAACAAGGGAAAAATATAAGAAAGGACGAACGGACTAAAAAACGCAAGGAATTAACTGGAAAAATTAGAAATGCACCAACCATAGCAAAAATACACATGAATTCGGCCAAGAAACACAACAACAATAGGAGTTTTCGATTGTATTTTTTATTTTTTCTAAAAACATGTAATATCATGGGTATAAATATGAAACCCCAAAGCTATTATTGCGGTCACTATCGGTGTCACGATCGTGAAATTATTTTAAACTTGCACAACTTATTGTAAATCATATTAGATATAAATATAAATATAAAAACCTGGTGGATATGATTAGAGAACAAATTAATTAATGATGACATTATGCTAATGAATCCAAAACAATTACAATCTCTATAAATCATTGTTTGTACCAACACAATTACAATGTCATAAAGCAACATGGCAGCCAAAATCCCTAAATGTTTAGATTCAATTTAATGCTGCAAAAAGAAAAAAAGAAACAGATCAATAGATAAATGTATATATTCTCATTACTAATTCCTATTTCCTACCATTTATTCTCACTCTCATCCTATTTTCATTTTATTTTCATATATAACATGTTTCAACCCTTAATTATTTTTATAAAATATACTTTAGTCATTTACCAATAGATGTATTTTAAATGTTTTAATATCATCAAAATTTAAAACATTAAGATTTAAAAAAAAACATACCTTAGAAATGATGATAGTGGTGGTTTCACCAATTAGTGGAATGACGAGGATGATCAGATTCTTCACTTGTACTTCAAAAGCGATCTTGACTTGATTCCCGTGGCCTTTGTCCAAAAATATATCCAAAAAAAGTAACCATGTGAAGGTTGAAAATATGAAGATTATCTCAGTGGATAAAAACCTTGAGTGCTAGTAGATGAATCACTATACCCAGGGTGACTAGAACTCGATCTTCTTCTGAAAGAAGAAGCTTTAGAGGTATTCTTTTTGGTGCCTTTTTTCTTGATGGAGCTCTAGGTTCACTTCTATCTCTCCTAGGTGTAGGATACATATTTCCATTGAATTCTTATATATCACGAAAATGTCTACTAGTGGTACCAACCCCGTAATCTCTTTCATACCGACTAGAAGATCTAATCTCTCCTCCATCACCACTTTGTCCATCATCATCATCAATTGGACTCAAACCACCATCATCGGATCCATCACCACTCTGACTTGGTGTTGCACTAGAAATTGAATGAGACAAATTTTGTTGTTTAGTATCTTGAGATTGATCAACATTCATTTCATCATAAAGAGGTATCCACAAGTAACACACCAGCATTTTCACCATCTAACAATGGATTATCTTTCTCATGAAGCCATTCTTATAGTGAATCAACATCTTCAAAGATATGATCAAGGCTTATAGGATTGTAACTAGCATTTATATCATCAATGCTTAATCTTTTTTGGTGCCTCATTTTCAGTCTCATGTTATAATAGGTAAACACTAGTTTCTCAAGTTTTTTGTACTTCAACATGTTTCTTGACTTGGTATGAATATAGCTGAATGTGTTTCAATTTTGTTTGCAATTTGATGCAGAAGTTATTTGACTAAGCACTTTAGTTACTAATCGTTGTAATGTAGGAGCGCACATGCCATATATCATCCACCACTTAGTTGCATAGTATTATTTAAATTTCAAACTAACATCAAAATATACAATATAATTAATAATATAAATTAAATTAAATAATTTAATTTAATTTAACTACTTATCTGGATTCATTTAATTCCAAGTTTTTTGTTCCTGTGGAGTACTGAATGTATCTTGTTTACCTCGAAATGTTAACAACTGCATAAATAAAAGATTGAGTACAAATGAGAAAAATTATTCAATTTTAAATTATTTAACTAAGTTACAAATAATAGCATTTGAGTCTAACCTGATTAACCATTCTGATTTGCATATCAATAGAAGGTTCTAATCTTTCAATCACTAATCTTGTACCTTCTAATGTTTCTGCCAATACATTCTCAGAATGCTCCACCCCAAATTGAATTTGAGGATTGAGAAAATAACCTAATCATAAATTATAAGAATATGCTCAAATGATAATAATCTAAAGATTAAAATAATAAAATTTAAAAACAACTCTTAATTATATTAAACATTTATCTTACCAGCTGAATGCAAGTCAGAATGCATAAATATCCATCTATTGTCAATAATTCTTTCGTACTCAGTGGAATATCGACAATTTTGCTTAATTGCTCGTTTAGCCCTATTAGCAGCCTCATAAATGAAGCCGTCATTGGTTTTTCATCACCATCCACAAGTCTCAACACTTTTACTAGGGGCTCGTAAACTTTCGCGATGTTAACAACCTTTTTCCAAAAACAAATTTCCAAAACATTTTTTTGGCTCCATAAGCAGGCATTGACTTTTGATGTCACCATTTTGGTTCTTTAAATTCCTACATTTTCATTAGAAAAATTTAATAATATTATTTAAATTATTTAGAACTAATACAATTATTAAAGGTTTCTATTTAAGTAATTGTATTAACTAATTATAAAATACTGACCTTCGAGCTAAACATTTCTCTCAAACCTTGCTTTTGCCTTGTTATCTCTTCAAGTTGAATGAAATGAATAGAAAATCGAGTAAGAGCAAGCCGGAGTATTTGCTTCTCATTGGTATACTTTTTCATCAAATCAATCATCCAAATGCGATTGTATATGAAGCAAGTCATTTTCTTCGCCTCCTCTAACATTTTTGCTACATTGGACTTTTTTCCAATATCTTCAAGGCATAATCCAAAAAGTGAGTTGCACATGAGGTCTAGCACAAATGATTTTTTTTCCACATTAACTTTCTTTCAGCGGCTTTCACTGTTGTCTCATTGTCAGTCACTATTTGGATAATGTAATCTTCTCCAATCTCTTCAACAAATGAATCTAATAAAATGTAGTAGAATTCAACATCTCTAATACAAGCACTCGAGATATCCACCGATTTCAAAAAACAATTCCTTTACTAAAATAAACGAGGAAATTGATGATGTGCATTTGATTCAAACTGTTGGTCCAACCATCGCACATTAAAGTTGCACCCAACTCTTTCCAGTGAACCTTCAGTCCATCTACCCAATCACGCACTTGTCCATTCTTCGATGTCAAATACACATCAGAAACCTCATAAGGTGTGGAGAGATTTACACCTTTTCCAACTTCTATGGATGCTTGAATTAACTTGTAGGAGAGCTTGCAAATTGAAAAGGAAGTTGATCATATATTAAAAATTTAAAGACCGCTTCACCCATCTTTTTACGTAAACTCTTTAAAATAGACTCACTGACCTTTGGTTGTTTTGAGCTTTTACTTCTAACCAATTCAGGTATAGTTCCCCTTAAAGTAAATTAAGACTCACTGGGAATGTATCTTTCTCCACGTTTTCCTCCATGAGAAAAAGATCGTTCTTTTTCATATACGTTACCTAACCCACCAGTACTTCGTCTAAGTTCTTCTCTTCTATGCCACTCTTGCTGCGATTGGAGACTTTCTCGAGTTGCTTGTCTCACAGCTGAAACATCATCAATAAATTCATCCTCTTCTCCTTTTAATTGTGATAAGAATTCATCAGTTCTCCTTCTTTTGTCCATTTTCTTTGTCTTGGCTTCTTGAAGTAATTTCATCATGTTGTCTCTAATGACAACTGTTAATCAAATAAAAATAATTCACACTTCATATTATTACAATTATGTATAGTCTTTATTGTTAACATTTAAAAGTGATTATAAAGTATTACGTACCAGTAGCATTAGGGTACGATTTAACTTGATCAGTTTTATGAGCATTGTGTTCCTTAAATCGTGTTATTCCTCCTTTTACGACTTTGCTGCAAAGTTTACATACAATACTTCCTTTCGTATCATTTGAAAATGGATCTCTAAAGTACCAACCTATATCGTTATTCGGTGCACCCTCAATCCTTCAGTCGAAAACTTTTCAATATGTGGTGGCATGCTTTAATTTCAACAAAAATTGAAATTCATATATTCATAAAGTTTAAAAAAATCAAATGTATTTTTAAACTTGAATTATTATTTAATTTCACTAATTTAACATGACAATAAAAAATGTAATGAAAAAAGAAAAGTAAAAGTTTAATGGAATTTAAATAAATTTAAAGAACAAAAAGAACTAAATTATTGTTATTTAAACTAAAATTTAAATGACTAAATAAATTTAAAATTAAATTATTATTTAATTACCCCACCCTTAAAATTCACGTAAAACCTAAAAAAAAAATCTTCTCTTCGCGACTCTCAAACTCCACTAGTCTACCTTAAAGGCTTAAACTCAAAATTTTATTCTCTGAGAACCTAATCTCCCCTTTTAGAGTCTTAGACAATTATAGAACCAAATCTTACCTTCAGAAAATCAGCTCAACAACGAGACCTTGAATTCCTCAATGGCGCCGACACCAGCGAAGCTCAACAGGCGGCAGATTTCAATCCAAAACAGAGGCCTTTCCTTGCGTTGTCACTTGTTTGTGAACTTCTTAGAATCCGAGTGATATACTCATTTTGTTTAGAGTTTAGAGAGGTTGGGTTTGAGAGAAATTTTAATTTTTTGGTTTGTTTGATTTGAAATTTGGATTCGGGATTCTAGATATGCAAATGCAATTGAATTTTCTCAACTTTTTTCTGCTTTTGCAGAACATGGAATATATTTCCTTTACTTTAGTAATTTACATCTGCTTTTTAGATTTAAATAAATTTATTTATGATTTTCTTTTGATTTTTTGAACTTCTGGAGAGGAAAATTTCTGGGTGTTTTTGGAATAGCGGAACAATAACAAAAATGGTGCACTGTTATCGTCGTTATTGACCGTTAACCATTAAAATGCAGCCGTTATCGACGTTACTGGTGTAATTCTAAGTCCTACAGTTATTTCTGCAATTAACGGTTTCAAACGGCAGTGTTACCGTTAAATAATGGCCGTTTTAGCGGTCGCGGGCCGTTTTTTGAATCCCTTATTAGGACATCTAAACACCAAGAGGGTCATACAACCCAAAGGTGAAAAGAGATTTATTTTGCTTGAGGGGGCAAGGGCCAGGTCATTGGCGGTTAGTGACCAACAAAGAAGAAGAAGGAAGAAAAGTTGAAGGGAAAACGAACAGAGGCCAGTTGCCTAGGGGAGCAGTTGACCACCAGAGATACTGTGAACCGAGGGCTGTGGGTTGGGATACTGTGCATGGAGGGTTTTGGATTTTTATTTTCGAATAGGTTTTAAAGGTAAAGACACTTAAAATAAGAAGAGAAGGGCTTCCTCATGTAAACTTACCAAACCAAACAAATCAATCTCCACCATACGATCAAATTACGACCATTTTAGTAGTTATCTTTCTATAAATTATTTACTTATGATAATTGTTTTTTTGCTCAAAATAGATTAAAAGATGTACAAATTCATGTTGTGATGTCAGAGTAGAGAATATAGCTCCAGTGTTGTTTTTTTGTAACAGTAAAACTCCGTCTAATTCTCTCTTAAATTGTCACATCAATTTGCTTATTTTCTCTCCCAACGATAATAGAACTAAAGTAAACATTAGTGGTATTCATGGTCACTTAACTATATCGTTAAGAATTAGTTAACCATTAGCGTTAATTGTAACCATTAGCATTTTTTGAATTCTTGGCTAGGATATCTAAACACCAGGATGTTGTACTAATTCTTAACGGTCGATTAAACGTTATAACAATTATTAAAATTAGCTAATTGTAACCTAACTGTTAAAAATTAGTTAACCATTAACGTTAACTGTTAAGTCGCGGTTTACCAAAAAACATGTTCACTGCTTCTTTTGAGAACAATGAAAACATCTTTTCGATTAATATTATATTAAAATGTTCATAAAAAATACTTAGATAGAGATTCTAAACACTAACTCCATACTTAATAAAAAAATACCTACATACTACAAAATTTCAACATAACGCAAAATACATAAACTACATACTTAGTTTAAAGTTTAAACAGTGTTGGACACATAGCAATACACCTTCAAAGTTTTAAAGATAAATCTTTAACTAACATAAAACAAACATTAGGTAAATAAAACTTCCATGAGTTAGTACCACAAGCCACAAAAGTTAACTCTATGATCAAATCACCCAAGGTCTTCATCGACTTCCTCTAAAATGAAATATAACTTATCATTCATAATTTTTTTTGTTGATTGAGTGTTAAATCATTCATTCATATATTTCGAAATACAAAACAAGTTAGTATAAGAAATATAGTGTATTACTAGCAAATCGAAGATAAAAAATAATTATGAATTAAATTATAAAACAGAGTTTATAAATTAGAAAATAGGGTGTGTATGAACTTTTAGTTGAAGGTATTTTATTTTTTAAAAAAATATATAAATAATTTAAGGACAATTAACCTATACCTTAGCCATTTTTCAAAATTTGTAACTGTAACCATTAGCCATCATTTTAATAGTCCTATTAATCAAAACTGTTTAACATTTACTGTTCAGTTAATTTACCTGTAAAATGTAATAGTTATACCGATTTGTTGAGATGATCAATCAATTCGATTTGGCCAAGAGGAGGGGGTGAATTGGCAATTTAAAAAAAGAAAGGAAGCAAATGGAAAGATAAAAACTTGAGACACGATGATTTATATGATTTATAGTGGTTCAACCTTCTAACAAGGTCTACATCCACTACCTTAGCTTCCCACTAAGGATTTCCAACAAATTCACTAAGATTTTTTTCCCTTTTCTAGGGTAAGAAGGCAACCGTTACACAATCAAAGCTTTGATCAAACTCTCTCTTTTACAAGAAATGTTTGACAAATTGAAAATCCTCTCAAAAGGTATGTGTTTGCCCAATTTACAAGTTCACTCAACCCAAGACTTGAATACAAAAAGTTGCAATAAGTACCACTCAAGTGTGTTACAAAGATATGACTCTAATAGGCTCAAAGATGTTGGATTTTTGCTTGAATGCTTAAGACTTGAATACTTGTTGTTGTAGTAGCTTTGGAGACTTGAGTTTATACATCCTTATTGATTTCTAACCGTTTGGGTAGTTGGGATCATAAATATAGCCGTTGGAGGCTATTTTTCTCGCAATAAATACAGTCTACCTACTGTTACCTCCTTAGCAGTACATTTTTCCTATTTTCAATGCCTTTGCTTGCTTTTGAGTACATTCAGTTGCATTTAGTTGTTAAATTCATGCATTTACATAAGGAGTTAGGATTTGTGTCTATGTAGTGTGAATGGTTGTTTTCTTGGCAATATTGCAGGATTGTCACAGCAGTTGGCAGAGCAGAGCAAGGCAGCGCAGAAAGGAATGCCAAAATATTGTTGGCATAGGTGGACCAAATAATGCCAAAGCTTCGGTTGGCAGAGAATATGAATTTGATGCCCGGCTAAGTAGCTATTGAACCCGAAAAAATAGGACCAGATCAGGCTACGAGAAAATAGCAATTGGATCAAACTCTGAAAAAATAGCAGAAAAATAGTGTCAAGCTTGGTTGGTGAAGCAGTGACAGCAGATGACTTCAGCCCTAACCTAATTAGCTCACATTCAAACTTTGGATAAGAAGATCACTTCTCTTATCCCTTGAGCATTCAAAATTCAAACTCAAGAGCTTATTCTAGGTCTTTCTTGCACGCTTATTTAAAGAATGATCAAGCAAGCAATTAAAGATATTTTTTTGGGAGATGGGGAGATTGTGAGATCCATCGACGACCGGCTGTACCAATGAGATGTAGTTCGACCAACTTGATCGAGAGCCTAGACCTTGAAGGGCTGCATCGAGAGACTCATTTTCGTCCATTATCTTTGTTCAGTTGTTTTTACTTTTTTTTGAAGAAAAATATGCGGGCCTCATTAAAAACTCCTCTAAAGTCATCACAACCCGAAACCAGTGACAACCACCTAAGGGGAAAAGAGTACCCTAAATATCATTATAAAATTAGGGGGACGAAAGTCGTCCCTTACAGAAGTGTGAAGAAAATCGAGAATCCTTGAGTTAAAGAAAAAAGAAGACCTATAATGCATGGCCCAAGTGGCCAGTGTATGAGCAACAGAATTTGCCAACCTAGGTACAAATATAAGCTACATACAAGGCATAGAATCAAGAGGAAGGTGCGCCTACTCAATATGAAGACTCAACGTCGAGGCATCTGAGGTCTGGCGGTGGAGCTTATTAACCATCATGGCGGAGTCCAATTCCAAAACTATGTCCGCCCAACCCCGATCATGTCCAAACTGAGCACCATCAATGATCGCATGTAGCTCAGCCAGAGCAGCATCCAGACAAGCGATCGAGTGAAGAGCCAATCCCTCAAGGACGGCACCTCTGTCATCGCGAGCGATAACACTAATGGCAGTGACTCTGATTGACGGCTGAAAGGCACCATCCACATTGATCTTGATGGTACCAGTCGATGAGGGCTTCTAACGAGGATCTGATAAGGCTAGGGCGGAGGACGGTGTAGGGGTTGGTTGATGCAGTGGCCACACAATAGTCGCAGAAGAGATCTTGAGCGTTCATGACTGTGAGCCACGGTGGCTGAAGGCTACTATTATGGATCAAATTATTTCGACGGCTCTATAAATCCTACAACACCGTTAGAAAGAGAGTAAACCCAGAGTGGGAGAGGATCAAAGCACCCTCCTCAAACCAAGAAAATAGCATCGTAATAGAGCTCGTACAAAGCTGATATGGAAGCCCAACAAGACAGAGAGCCTCAAAAGCACCTGGATAGCCACGAAGTGCATGCATGGCTGTCTCCAGCGATACCTGACAGAAAGGGAAAGAAACAGGAGACAAATCAACAACTACAAGTCTATTCCCGGTAAGGAGGGCGTCACAACCCGCACGCCAGCCGAAGTTTCGCACCTTGGGTAGTGTAGGCGAGCGTGAGATGACTTTCCAAATAAGTGAGGTATGATTAAGGGCCGTTGTGGCTGTTGTAAGAATAGATAGCCAGACCATGCATAGTAGATACTAGAATTGTGGTTACCCCAAAGCACCGTATCACGCCGTTCAGAAGTGATAGGAACATGGAGAATAGATTCAGCGTCATCCCAATCAAAGTAACTGTGCACTTTAGATTCATCCCACTGGGCGCGGCCATGAATCATGAAATCACGACAACGAGCTGGGATCTCTTCATTATCAGAGTACTCCCCATAGAGAAGGAGTGTCGAAGTCCCTCCCCAGTTATCAAAATTCTCACGAACCTTACTGTCAATGCTCGGTCACCAAAAGAACCCAGGATAATGTAAATGCATGGCTTGTCAAAGGCCTTTCCAAGCAAAAGAAGCTTTCTTGTTGGCCACTGTATCAAAAATATTCCCATAAGGAAAATACCGAGCGCGATAGACATGAGACAATAATGAATCAGGTTCTGAAATCAACCGCCAAAGTTACTTTCCCAACAGAGCGACATTAAAGTGATGCATATCACGAAAACCAACACCACCCACAGACTTGGGGGTGCAGACAGAGTCCTAAGCAACCATCGGTCGACCACGCTTATTATTGTGGCCAGACCACTAGTATCGCCAAATAGACTTGGTCATATCATCAATGATGTTCTGAGGCAACATATAACACGACATGACATATTGTGGCAAAGACTGTGCAACAGATTTAATGAAAACTTCACACCCACTGTAGGAGAAAATATGATTGTTCCAATTAGACGTGCGCAAGTTAACCTTATCGCGAGCAAACCCCAAGCCCATTATTTTATTCTACCCGATTAGAAGCAGAATACCAAGGTAAATACCAGGGTCATCGACCTCGCGCACACGGAGAATATGCTGAACAACTTGCTTAAAATCAGAGGAAGAACAAGAGCCAAAAAAGATGATGGATTTTCAAAATTAATCGCTTCACCCACAGAAGAGGCATAAAGGTCAAGAACCTCCTTCAAACGCGCGACCTCGGCAATAGTATTCTTGAGGAAGATCAAGCTGTCATCAGCAAAGAACAGGTGGTTCACCCATGGTCTGTAATGACTAGCACAATGCCTCTAAAGGCGAGCGGCCCTTTGTTTAGCCTCGAGAGAGGCAGAAAGACCCTGAGAGCTGATGAGGAACAAGAAAGGTGACAAAGAATCACCCTGCCTGATACCCTACTGCGGGTAAAAAACCAGGGAGAGTGAACCGTTGACATGGGCGGTAAAGAAGACAAAAGAAATACAGAGCATGAGTAGATCCACCTATGCATCATCAAACCCCATCTTTAAAATAACACATTGTAGAAACGACCACTCGACCCGATCAAAAGCCTTTTCCATATCCAATTTAAGAGTTGCACCCTAAAAATGGCCTAACCCATTAGAGTGGAGGGAATGCATAAGTTTGTGCGAAATCAAAATATTATTAGTGATGTTCCGAACAGGGACAAAGATCGCTTAGAAGTCACTAATGCAAGATGGAAGCACTGATTTCAAGCGATTGATAATTACGTTAGTAAAAATCTTATAAATGATTGTGCAAAGGCTGATGGGCCTTAGCTACCTCATGGAGGTAGGATCAGGCACCTTAGGAATTAGAACAAGGACAGTCCTATTAACCGTGGCCATGTCTGCGTCCCCCCACAACAGGTCCAAACAAAGTTGAACCACCTCCGGGCCAACCATATCCCAATACAGCCTGTAAAAGCTGCTTGGGAAACCATCAATGCCTGGAGCTTTCTTAGGGTTTATGTCACGGAAAGTGAAGATGATCTCCTCTTCTGTGAAAGGCTGTGTTAAAGACTCGTTCATAGCATGAGTAATGGACGACACTATATTATTGATAATTAGGGGGCCATGGAGGGCTCAGACGATGTAAATAGGGATTGGAAGTAGTCAGTGACTACATTCATAATATCATACTTGTTAACACGCCAAATATTATCAGAATTAAATAAGCCTTTGATGTGTTTTTTCTTGCGCCGGCAAGAGCCCATGCATGAAAGAAAGACGTGTTCTTATCCCCGTGAGATAGCCTAGTGATTCAAGATCTGTCACATCCCAAAAACTGGCCTAGTTGAAATTAGGCTATGATGATCAGAAATTTTGAAACTGATGTGATAATGTTTGTAAAAGATTGACTTTTGTACCCCTCTTGTTGTAATGGAGTTACATTTTGGCCCTATGTGAGTAAATGGACTCCTTGTATGAAATTTGAAGCCCAAAGTGCAAATCTGAGCTAGTTGTATTGATACGTCCATATGAGTATCGATACAACCTAACTGAAAATAACTAACTTCCTGATTTTAGCAGGGGCATACCGATACGGGCAGAAGCATATCGATACGGGTCCCATGTATTAAGCAAATCTGATGTCGTTTTGATAAATAAGTGATGTAAGGTGGTAAGTCACCTATATGTTTGTCTAAACCCACGTGAAATCATCAGAATTCATAAATCAATGAGGTCAAAAGCTATCTTAGGAAGTTGCAACTCTTGGGTTAAGGAAACCCTTTAAGGAAGGAAAGATTCCTATTGGTCCTCATATGGGTGAGTTATCATTAGGAGGGTAAACCCTTTTTTAATTTACCAAAGAGGAAAGTTCTTACCACTCATCCAAATCCTCCCGAAAGTAAAATTATTGTCTTTCACAAAGTAAGCTCACACCTCCATTGTTGCTCTATCTCTAGCTAAGCTCACATCTCACTCTCTAGTCACCTTAAGTTCGTCTCTTCTTTGAATTGAAAACACCATATTAAAGCTATCCATCGGGTAAGGCAAAGCCCTCTTTCGATTATTGAATTCTATGTAAGATGTGAGTTTAATTTCGATTCAAAATCCTAAGCTATGCTTAAGCTATATTTCCAATTTGGTTGTAATGATTCCTATTGTTTTCCTAGCTCAAAACAAGGAGGAAAATGATCTATCAACCCCAATCGAAGCTAGGAACAAAGGAATCAACATTCGAGACTCCTAGAGCCTTCGAATCTTAAGGTGAGTGTAGTTGTGTCAAGGGATAGGCATGGTGCCATCCCCTTTGCATTATTTATGATTATGTTGCATTGGATCAATGGATCACGTAGAGTTACTATGTTGGATTCAATTGGTAAACCCGATAAGTACTTCGTACTATTTTGATATGTAAAAATATGGTTATGATATGCCAAGTATGTGGTTCATGGATTTGATATGAATATGATATGTGTTATGGAGCTAAGGCTCATTTTGATATTTGATATGATATGAATTGAAAGAAAATATGAAATATGTGATCTTTGTGAAATGATGGACATTGGATACAATTGGCATGCCATTGGATTATTGAGCTCGGTTAAGTAAGGGTGGACTACGGTCCGGGGCTACGACCTATATGTGGGGGACATAAGGTTGGTTTGTCTAAGGGATTCTCTCCGAAGCTACGGCTCAAGGCTACAACCTATTTTTGATATGTTGGTGTACAGGGGAATCTGTGTATCCAATGGTACCTAATGGAAATTCTATGTGTTTATGAACTTTGATATGAAAATAATATGTGAAATACGCATGAGATTGTGCACATGGAACTATGCCTATGTAAATTACTTGATCATCATGTCATGCTTAATATTGATTAATCATTGTATTCGTTATAACTACCTCACTAGGCTATGAAAGCCTAACATGTGTGTCTCATGCATTTTTTAGGACCTTGAACGATTTCAAGCTATGATCGTGTTGTTGCGGTTGCAAGTCACATCTTCACCATATCCGTATGTTATCATTTGCTATAAACTCCTAGTGAAGTGGCATATGATCCGAACATGTTTTGAATGAGCATTTTGATGTTTGTGTAATAGTCCTATAATAACCTAGGGTTGTATGCATGAAATGGTATGTTTTGAGAATGTCATGTTTGTTAAAAATAGCCTAAATTGATCCTAAAGTGAAAACTAGGTAAATGGATTCGAAATGCTATAAAATTTGGTATGACAGTAGATTAATGGATTTTAGGCGTGCTGGAAAATTTTGGTAATAATCGGACAGCATTTGAGGGGTCAAATTAGGTAAAAACCAGATAAAACCTGTCATTACATGCCAGTCGTATCGGTACAGGGAAGTCTGTACCGATACGGCCTTGCATAATTAGACTTGACGAAGCAGGGAGTATCGATATACTAGGGAGTGTACGATATGGATATGGACAGTAAGGTCTGAAAATTTAATTGCATCGATACAACCCCAAGCGTACCAAAATGAGTCAACCCAAGTCAAAGTGTTTCGATACGGGCATAGACGTATCGGTACGAGGTCGTTGACCTCGAACCTGAAAATTGTGAAATTCAACATAGCGTATCGATACAGACTATAGTGTATCAGTACGGTGTCAGTTAATTATGTTAAAAGGCTTAAGAAACAGTTTTAAAAGAATTACAAATTGGCCACTAATAATTATATGGCTTAAATGGATAGGTGAAAGATATCCGATAACAACAAAACTTCACAGGTTAATAATTGGAGAGTCTAATTACAAGTCAGTAATAAAGAATCCATAGTAGGGTCACTAATTTGTAACGTTTACAATTTAGGCCCTTTAGTTTGAAAAGTTTTATATTAACCGCAATTCCGATTTCGCTTTTCGATAACACTTTCTGACCTGGTTCTCTACCAGACATGGAAGGGGTGTTACATTTGTAGTATCAGAGCCTAAGTTTAGTCGATTCTAGGACTAAACATGCATCCGTTATAAGTATGCATTTCCATATGCCACTTAGGAGTTTATTTGTATACATTATTTGTGACTTGCAGCTTACCCGATTCAATTCTTCTGTCTAAATAGATCTGAAAATGTCAGCACCTACTAATAAGCATGCTATAAACGAGCCCAATCTTGACTCCTCCTCTACTCAGGGGGATAATCTAAGGCCCGAACGGGTGGAGCAAAATGACCCACCTCTGATGCCTTCGGCTCAGCAAGAGTATCTTTTATCGATGGCAGATAAGATTAAACAAGTTGTGGTGTCCCACCTATAGGAACCACTTCCTCAGCCTGCTGAAGTTTCTCAACCTATGTCCCGAGCTCTAATTGACAAGCTCAAACAGTACCCAGTATATACATTCACTGGCCAGAATCTGGATAACCCAGAAATCATAGAGAGTATGGCTGAAGAATAGCTTGAAAGTGCTGAATAAGCAAATGAAGTGTCATGGGGAGCATAAGCTTGAGTGTGACCTAGCCCTAATAGATGAAGAGGCCCAAAGTTGGTGGGATACGGTGACCCTTACTGTTTCTAAACACCGTGTCACGTGGGACTTCTTTCTTGAGGAGTTTCATAAGAAGTACATTAGTGATCATTACATTGCTGAGAGGCGTAAGAAATTCCTCCATCTGAGAAAAGGGGGAAAACCTGTGGAGCAGTACATTCAAGAATTTTGCAAGTATGCAAGGTATGGTACTGAGATCATACACATGGAGAAAGAGAAATGTCGAATGTTCGTTGATGGCCTATGTGACGAATTGTGCCACCTCTTTACCGTCTTGGAGTTGGAAGACTTTTAGACGCTTGTCAACCGAGCTATCGATATCGAGGCTTCCTAAAAAGCCTTTAAGAGAAGGAAAGGGAGCCAGGCCAAATCCTATAAGAGATTTTGTGAGGATTCTATGCCTCCAATGTCTTAGAAGAAAGGTAAGCATTGGGATCAGAAATCTATCACCTTCCAACAACTGCCTCGATCTGGATCCACACCACAATTCTAGTCTGCAGGGACGTCTATTACTCGTACAGCTTCGGTGGATAGTACGGGTGGTTCTACAAAGGGTTCTCAGATCCTTTTATGCAACTTCTGCCAGAAGAGGCACCCAGGGTAGTGTCATAGGTAGTTCAGTTCCTGTTATCTTTGTAGAGAGTCTGGCCACTTCATCCGTCAGTGCCCATAAAACCCTCAGAATCCTACATCTGTAGCTTCTCAGAACAATCCTAATAAGGGAAGAGGAGCAAAGCCAATGCCATATGGATCCGCAGGTAGACCCCGTAACAACAATGCACCTACAGTTGGCCGTGATCCATAAACTTCGGCTCAGATGTATAATGTTCGAGGCCGTGAACAGGAAGATGACCCTAATGTGATTGCAGGTATGGTAGAGCTATGTTTCGATTATGTTTATGCATTGATAGATCTAGGCTCTACGCACTCTTTCATTAGTGAACCTTTGATTGAGAAGCATTCCTTAGAATCAGAATTGATTACCTCCGAGATAGTTGTCTCCAATCCACTAGGAGATAGTGTGACCATCCAAATGATTTGTAAAGATTACCCTCTAAGGATCCAAGGGATCCCATTTTTGGCCAACTTGATGGCCTTGCCTTTCTATGAGTTCGATCTCATTCTGGGCCTCGATTGGCTAGCTGAACACCAAGCTTGGGTGGATTGCTCGAAAAAGAAATTATATCTCCGTGGACTCGGTAAGGAGAGCATAACCTTTATAAAGTCTGAACCCGAGCCTAAAAAGAGTCTCATATATGCCATGGAGTCTAAGAAAGATTTGAAAATTGAAGATGTACCCGTGGTGAAAGAATTTCTCGATGTATTTGGGATAGAAGTACAACCTGGAACTACTTCGGTCTCCACTACTCCGTATAGAATGGCACTGATGGAGTTAAAGGAGTTAAAAGCTCAAATTCAAAACCTTCAAGATAAAGGATTTATCCGACCGAGTTCCTCACCCTGGGGAGCGCCGGTTTTGTTCGTCAAAAAGAATGATGGATCAATGCGTCTATGCCTTGACTATCGTCAATTGAATAAAGTGACGATCAAGAACAAGTACCCACTGCCGAGGATAGATGACCTCTTTGATCAGTTGAAGGATGCTTCTTTCTTCTCCAAGATAGACCTTCGTTCTGGATACTACCAAATGCTAGTAAAGGAGTTTGATGTTCCAAAGACTGCCTTTCGCACCAGATATGGTCACTATGAATTTCTAGTGATGTCTTTTGGGCTCACGAATGCACCTACAACCTTTATGGACCTAATGAATCGTGTATTATGACCCTATCTCGATAAGTTTGTGGTTGTCTTTATAGACAATATTCTGATCTATTCTAAAGACTCTACTTCTCATGAAGAACATCTCCGGATCGTGCTTCAGACCCTCTGGGAGAAACAACTCTACGCCAAGTTCAATAAATGTGAATTTTGGCTGTCTGAAGTATCCTTCCTTGTCCATGTGATTTCTTCTGCGGGAATCCAGGTAGACCCAAAGAAGATCCAAGCAATTCTTGATTGGATCCCTCCGAAGAATGTAGGGGAAATTCGTAGTTTTCTGGGCCTTACAGGCTATTACCATAGATTCGTTAAGGGATTCTCATTTCTTGCAGCACTCTTAATGAAGCTTCTTCGCAAGGATACTCCTTTTGTGTGGACTGTTGATCAACAAAAGAGTTTTGATCAGCTCAAGCAAGTCCTCACGCATGCCCCTGTCTTGGTGCAATCTGAGTCGAACAAAGATTTCACCGTGTACAGTGACGCATCCCACCTGGGATTAGGCTGTGTTCTGATTCAAGAAAGCAAAGTCATAACTTATGCCTCATGTCAGCTCAAGCCTCACGAGCTAAATTACCCTACTCATGACCTGGAACTTGCCGCAGTTGTGTTTGCTTTGAAGATTTGGCGGCATTATCTTTATGGTGAGAAGTGTTATCTCTATACTGATCACAAAAGCTTGAAATATCTCTTGACTCAGAAAGAGTTAAATCTTCGTCAACGTTGATGGATGGAGATATTGAAAGATTGTGATTTAGTCATTGACTACCATCCTGGTAAAGCCAATATAGTGGCTGACGCTCTTAGCCAGAAGCCCACTTCTTCTCTGAGATGCTTGAATGCTCACTTTCGACTCAGGAAGCATGGCAAATTATTAGCTGAGCTGAGAGTTCACTCCACCATTGTATCTCGAATTAAGGCACTCCAAGACACTGATGAGGAGTTGCAAGCCCTTATTGTTAAGGTCAAGGATAGCTTAGATCCTGACTTTGCTTCCAATTCTGAAGGGTTACTGTGTTTCTGCAACCGCATTTGTGTTCCTCATGATGATGATCTTCGAAACCAAATCCTAAGTGAAGCTCATTCTAGCCCTTTCTCTGTTCACCCTAGAGCTATCAAAATGTACAAAGATCTGAAGGAGATCTATTGGTGGTCCGGTATGAAGAATAAAATCACAAACTTCGTGGTAAGGTGTTTGACTTGCCAACGAGTCAAAGTCGAGCATAAGGTGCCTACCGGCCTTTTGCAACCTATTGAATTGCCACAATGAAAATGGGAGCGTATCACGATGGACTTCGTAAGTGGTCTACCTTTGACTCCGAAGAAAAATGATGCCATTTAGGTCATTGTGGACCAATTCACCAAGTCTGCTCACATTCTTCCAGTAAGAATAGATTTCAGCTTGCCTAAGCTCGCGGAGTTGTACATCAGTGAAGTTATTCATTTACACGTAATTCTTGTATCTATCATCTCCGATCGTGACCCACGATTTATGTCTTGGTTTTAGAGGACCTTACCCGAGGCTTTGGGAACTAAAGTGCACCTAAGCACTGCTTTCCATCCTCAAACTAATGGCCAAATTGAAAGAGTTATTCAGGTAACTCCAAATCCCCCTTTGAGATATCAATGCAAAAGTTTGTACCAATCATGATTCTTCCTTGTAGATCCTGGAAGATATGCTCCGAGCCTGTGTCATCGACTTTGGGAATACGTGGGAGAAATCCCTACCCTTGGTCGAGTTTTCTTACAACAATAGTTACTAGGCTTCAATTCAAATGGCTTCGTATGAAGCTCTCTATGAAAGGTGGTGTAGAACTCCTTTTTGTTAGACTGAACTCGGTGAAGGCAAAATGCTACGTCTGAATTACTTCGGGAAACCGAGGAAAGGACTACCATTATTCAAGATCAGCTTATGGTTGCCTTTGACCGATACAAGTCCTATGTTGATCTAGGTAGAAGAGATATTCAGTACGAGGTTGGAGAGAAAGCCTTCCTCAAAGTATCTCCATGGAAGAAGATCCTTCATTTCGGAAAGAAAGGAAAGCTAAGTCCTTGTTTCATTGGTCCGTTCGAGGTGATTGAGAAAGTTAGACCTGTTGCTTACCAATTAGCTCTTCTTGAGGAGTTAATTTGGATTCACAACGTCTTCCACGTATCTATGTTACGCAAATACAGACCAGATCCTTCCCACATGATTGAACCATAATTCGTAGAGATTCAATCCAATCTAACGTACGAGGAAGAACAAGTGCAGATCCTCGCACGAGAATTTAAACGACTTTGTAACAAGTCTGTACCCTTGGTGAAGGTTCTGTGGAGAAGCCATTCTGTTGAAGAGGCAACATGGGAACCTGAAGAAGCTATGCAAAAATAGTACCCTCACCTATTCAGCTAAGGTGAAAAATTTGAGGACAAATTTTCCTAATGGGGGAGAGTTGTCACATCCTGAAAACTGGCTTAGTTGAAATTAGGCTCTGCTGATTGGAAATTTTGAAACTGACGTGATAATGTTTGTAAAAGATTAACTTTTGTACCCCTCTTGTTGTAATGGAGTTACATTTGGCCCTATATGAGTAAATGGACTCCTTATATGAAATTTGAAGCCCAAAGTGCAAATCTGAGCTGGTCGTATCGATACGTCCATATGAGTATCGTTACGGCCTAACTGACAATAACTAACTTCCTACTTTTAGTGGGGGCGTATCGATATGGGTAGAAGCGTATCAATACGGGTCCCCTGTCTTAAGAAAATCTAATGTCGTTTTGATAAATAAGTGATGTAAGGTGGTGAGTCACCTCTATGTTTGTCTAAACCCGCGTGAAATCATTAGAATTCATAAATCAATGAGGTCAAAAGCTATCTTAGGAAGTTGCAACTCTTGGGTTAAGGAAACCCTTTAAGGAAGGAAAGATTCCTATTGGTCCTCATGTGGGTGAGTTATCATTAGGAGGGTAAACCCTTTTTAATTCACCAAAGAGAAAAGCTCTCACCACTCGTCCAAATCCTCCCGAAAGTAAAATTATTGTCTTTCACAAAGCAAGCTCACACCTCCATTGTTTCTCTATCTCAAGCTAAGCTCACATCTCACTCTCTAGTCACCTTAAGTTCGTCTCTTCTTCAATTTGAAAACACCATATTAAAGCTATCCATTGGGTAAAACAAAGCCCTTTTTCGATTATTGAATTCCATGTAAGATGGGAGTTTAATTTCAATTTGAAATCCTAAGCTAGGCTTAAGCTATATTGTCAATTTGGTTGTAATGATTCCTATTGTTTTTCTAGCTCAAAACAAGGAGTAAAACGATCCATCGACCTCAATCAAAGCTAGGAACAAAGGAATCAACATTCGGGAATCCTAGAACCTTCGAATCTTAAGGTGAGTGCAGTTGTGTCAAGGGATAGGCATGGTGCCATCCCTTCTGCAATATTTGTGATTATGTTGCATTTGATCAATGGCTCACATAGAGCTACTATGTTGGATTCAATTGGTAAACCCGATAAGTACCTCGTACTATTTGATATGTGAAAATATGGTTATGATATGCCAAGTATGTGGTTCATGGATTTGATATGAATATGATATGTGTTATGGAGCTAAGGCTCGTTTTGATATTTGATATGATATGAATTAAATGAAAATATGAAATATGTGATCTTTGTGAAATGATGGACATTAGATACAATTGGCATGCCATAGGATTATTGAGCTCGGTTAAGTAAGGGTGGACTACGGCCTATATGTGGGGGAAATAAGGTTGGTTTGTGTAAGGGATTCTCTCTGGAGCTACGGCTCAAGGCTACAGCCTATTTTCGATATGTTGGTGTACATGGGAATCTGTGTATCCAATGGTACCTAATGGAAATTCTATGTGTTTATGAACTTTGATATGAAAATATGAAAGTATGTGAATATGTGAAATACGCATGAGATTGTGCACATGGTACTATGCCTATGTAAATTACTTGATCATCATGTCATGCTTAATATTGATTAACCATTGTATTTTTTATAACTACCTCACTAGGATATGTAAGCCTAACATGTGTGTCTCATGCATTTTTCAGGACCTTGAACGATTTTGAGCTATGATCGTGTTGTTGCGGTTTCTAGTCACATCTTCACCATATACGTATGTTATCCTTTGCTATAAACTCTTAGTGCAGTGGTATATGGTCCAAACATGTTTTGTATGAGCATTTTGATGTTCGTGTAATAGTTCTATAATGACCTAGTGTTGTATGCATGAAATGGTATGTTTAGAGAATGTCAAGTTTGTTAAAAAGAGCCAAAAACGAGCCTAAAGTGAAAACTAGGTAAATGGATTTGAAATGCTATAAAATTTGGTATGACAGTAGATTAATGGATTTTAGGCGTGTTGGTAAAATTTGGTAATAACCGGACAGCATTTGAGGGGTCAAATTAGGTAAAAACCAAATAAAATTTGTCATTACAAGCCAGGCGTATTGATACAGGGAAGTCTGTACTGATACGGCGTTGCATAATTGGACTTGATGAAGCATGGAGTATAGATACACTAGGGAGTGTACCGATACGGATTTGGACAGTAAGGTCTAAAAATTTAATTGCATCGATACGGCCTTAGGCATACCAAAACGAGTTAACCCAAGTCAAAGTGTATCGATACGGGCATAGACGTATCGGTACGAGGTCGTTGGCCTCAAACCTGGAAATTTTGAAATTCAACATAGCCTATCAATATGGACTATAGTGTATCGGTACGGTGTCAGTTAATTCTATTAAAAGGCTTAAGAAACAGTTTTAAAAGAATAAATTTACCACTAATAATTATATGGCTTAAATGGATAGGTAAAAGATATCCGATAACAACGAAACTTCACAAGTTAATAATTTGAGAGTCTAATTACAAGTCGGTAATAAAGAATCCAGATTAGGGTCACTAATTTGTAACGTTTACAATTTAGTTCCTTTAGTTTGAAAAGTTTTAAATTAACCCCAATTTCGATTCTAATCTCCGATTCTGCTTTTTGATAACACTTTCCGTCCTGGTTCTCTACCAGACCGGGAAGGGGGTGTTACAAGATCGTTGAGCCCAATACGCCTCTTTGACATCAAGGAGCTGTCATAGCTCAGATTTGGCCGTGAGTAGGACCTCAAGATCAGACTTAGAGAGTCGACGACGCATACAAGCATTTATCTGTCGATAAAGTTCGGCAATACGTTGAGAAGAGGAACTACGCTGTTGGTTTTGCCATTCTCTAAGATGGCCCCCAACCAGTTGAAGCTTATCAACCCACGAGCTATATGTAGCTGACCATGCCTGTTGAACAGCCGAGACACAAGAAGTGTCATTGGCCCAACAAGTCTCGAGCCAAAAGTGGTCATCATGATGGCCAACAGGCTCGTGACGAGCGTGCAAGGTGTCCATAAGGATCACACAGTGGGCCGAATCAATGGAGTAACTCGAGATATTACGATGATTCAAATGTTCGCGCAACCAAGAGGAACAAGCGATGAACTGATCCAAACGTTCAAAAACAAGCTGTGTGTTAGGCCCCGATTTGGACCAAGTAAACCAACCGGAGGAAGGCTTGAAATCAAACAAATTGTTCCGAGACAAGCAGTCGCGTAAACTATTAATTTGTGATTGTGCACGGTGACAACCACCATGTTTTTCATCATCAGAAAGAATTTCATTATGTCCCCTCCAATAAGCCAATCAAGTGGCAAAGAAGAGCGTAACGAATCGATGAGTTCCCAAGTTTTGTATTTCAAGTTAGTATCCGCAGAACCATAAAATGATGATGTGTTTGCAAAATGTTGAAGGTTTTTTGGTTGATACCCTCACCATGAACTAATTTAAAAGTTGGTGGGGGATGTTTGCGTTGAACGCTATTTTTATATTTAGTTTTTAATAATGAAAATGCTTCAACATTGTTTTCCCTATCTAGCATGTTCTACAATGTTTTATCAAAACTCTACCAAGTGAGAGCTGGTATTGTTGTCTTATTGAATCTTAATATCTTAACAGACTTAGGGGGCAACGATATGTTGCCAGATACTAAGGCGAGATGCTTCGAAAGAAGATGTTCAAGTAGATGAGCTTACTTCTGAAGTGAATCTACCCCTTAGGATTATAGGTTGGGACTTAATCAAATTGATTTATGAAAAAACATCATTATAGAGATATAGGGGTTTTTACATAGCTAATTTAGGGCATTGACCATCAAGAGAGGTAGTGCTAATTTTGAATATGATCGTTAAATGATGCCAAGGCATTACAATATTAAAGGCTGGCATGGCGTAAATAGCGTGAAAATCAGGCATCCCTTGCCAACACTCATCATTCATTTTAAACACTCTCCTTGCCAACGCTATTTTATTTTTATTTCTTTTCTTTTAAACTATTTTTGAAACCAACTTCAAACCAACAACACTTTTCTTTTGACAAGTAAACAAGAAAGAAAATCAAACTCTTGGCCAATCCTTGTGGGATGGATAACAAGCTTATTGTTGTATTACTTGCCGACCGTGTATACTTGCATGCAAAATACTAAATCTTGGCACTGCTTTATACATTTCCAATACATTTTCCATCCCTTGTGCCAAGCACTCTCAGAGTCGAAGAAGTTTTTGGCGTCGTTGTCGAAGATTGCAACAGAGTTTATTGTTTTCAGATTTTTACTTGTCTTCTTTTTATTTTTGCTTTTTATTTTATTTCTTTGTTTTGACCGGTGTATGACCAAAAATTGCCCTGTGGTGGAAGATTGGCTATACACCCCGAAAATTGAAAGAACCCTACGAAGGTTAAAGAAAAAGATTCGGGAGATGGATCAACAAGGCAATGGAGGAAATGGTGTGTTAAAAAATGAGGAAAATCCACCAAATAACAATGGGATACCACCAGCTCCTATTGCTCTAGTTTTTAATGTGGAGGAAGAGAGACCTATTAGAGAACACTCGACACCAAACATTGACAATTTGATGTCAGAACTAATTGGTCCCAAGGTAAATACACCAAATTTTGAACTTAAACTGGTTATAATACAAACCCTTTTGAATGTAGGACAATTTGATGGAGCACCTACTAGACATCCGAGGCAACACTTGAAGCAATTCATGGAAGTTTGACAGCTATTTCAACAACCTAGAGTATCGGAGGATATAGTGAAATTGAAGTTGTTTACATTTTCCCTGAGAGATAGAGCAAAAGTGTGGCTAAGTTCTTTGCCACCTGGTTCTGTCACTTCATGGGGAGATCTATGCCAAAAAATTTTGCTACGATTGCAGCCACCTAAACTCACTGTCAAGCTGAGGGGTGAGATCATCATATTTAGGCATGCTGACGATTAGACCCTATATGATGCCTAGGAGAGATTCAAAGACCGGTTGAAAAGATGTTCCATGCATGGATTTTCAAATAGAAACCTTTTACAATGGACTTAGTGCACAAACCAAAATAGTTGTTGGTGCTTCGGCAAATGGTTCATTGCTTGACAAAAACTACACAGAGGCAATTAGCATCCTTGAGAGGATTTAAATTAGTGATTTTGAATATCCTACTACCAGACTTGGGACTGGCACTAAAACTGGTGGGAAATTACAGATAGATGATCTCACATCCATCCACGCTGAAATTTCCAATCTTACTACCTGGTGAGAACCTTGCAAAAGAGTAATGAGGTCTAAGAAATGAAGGCATTAACCCTATTCTATACGATATGTGGAGAGGATCATCACACAGAATATTGCCCTACCAACCCTAAGTCGGTCAATTTTGTTGGCAATTTTAATCATAATTATAATCTGAATTCCAATACTTACAATGCAGGATGGAGACAACACCCAAACTTAGCTTGGGAAAATTAAGGAGAAAATCAATGCAATGCCCAACATCAGAACAACAATGCCCAACATCAGAAAAACAATACCCAACATCAGAACAATGCCATGCCAGGGGTCAACCGGAATGTCGTGCCACAGCGGGCACAAAATAATTTTTATGCAGGGCAAAGGAACAGCCAGAGGACTTTGACGGATTACATAGAGAGGAATGATGCAACTGTCCAAAGTTTGGCAGCATCTATACAAAACTTGGAGGTACGGATTGGAATGATTGCAGTGCCCTTAGCAACAGACCCTCGGGAGATTTTCCAAGTGATGCAGAGGATGCCAGGCAAACTGCAACGAACAATGCCAAGTTGTAACTCTTCAGAGTGGCAAACAATGTGAGGCTGAGACATTTATCAAGCAGCCAAGTAATTGCCAAGAGGAGAAGAAAGGACCAGTAGATGAACCAAAATAAATACAAAAGAAAGAAGCGGGCATAAGCGATGTCAGACCTTAGTCGGATGCCAGCAAAACCTTGGCAAAGCCAGCGGAACCAGCATATGCTTATCCACCACCACCATTTCCACAAAGACTACAAAAGCACAAGCTGGATCAGGAATTTAAGCACTTTTTGGAAGTCCTTAAAAAATTGCAAATCAATCTACCATTGGTGGAAGCTCTCGAACAAATGCCCAACTATGTCAAATTCATGAGGGACATCTTGTCCAAAAAGAGGAAGCTGGGTGATTTCAAAACTATTGCTCTCACTGAGGGATGCAGTGCAATGATACTCAATCGGTTGCCACCAATGTTGAAAGATCCGGGAAGTTTTACTATTCCTTGTACCACTGGCAACTGATTTATGGGTAAGGCACTGTGTGACTTGGGATCCAGCATCAATGTGATGCCAATGTCTATTTTTAGAAAGCTTGGCATAGAAGCAAGGCCTGTCACATTGGCACTCTAGTTGGCAGACTGATCTTTTGCATATCCTAAAGGTATGATTGAGGATGTGTTGGTAAAGGTAGACAAATTCATATTCCCAACTAATTTTATCAGTTTAGATTATGAGGCAGATGTTAATATCCCAATTATATTGGACAGACCATTCCTTGCCATAGGTAGAACTTTGATTGATGTTCATAAAGGTGAACTTACTATATGCATGAATGAGCAACATGTTACATTTAATGTGTTTCAAGCTCTTAAATGTGCAGATGAATTTGAGGAATGCCAAGCTGATGAAATGATAGAGTCCATTTTTTAAGTGGACGTGGCAAAGTTGTGCCAAGATATAGATGATGATGCCATGGAATTGGATGGCAATGATGAGATGAGTAAGGAGCCTGAAGAAACTTTGGAGACTGAAAAGGTGAGCTATTTTGAGCCACTAGAGTTGGCTGGCAGAGAAATTAAGGTACCCAAGCCATCAATTGAAGAACCGCTGGAATTGAAGTTGAAACCATTGCCAAACCATCTCAAGTATGCTTTTCTAGGTAAACACTCAACCTTGCCAGTGATCATTGTTGTTGATCTCACTCATGATCACGAGGAAAGATTGTTGGAAATTCTAAGCAATTACAAGCAAGCGTTGGGATGGACCTTGGCTGATATTAGAGGAACAAGCCCAACCATTTGCATGCACAAAATCATCTTGGAGGAATATCATAGCAAGACCGTTGAGGGTCAGAGAAGATTGAACCCCGAGCATGAAAGAAGTTGTTAAAAAAGAGATTATAAAGTGGCTAGATGTCGGGATAATCTATCCCATTTCTGATAGCTCGTGGGTCAGCTTAGTGCAATGCATGCGAAAGAAAGGTGTCATGATCGTGGTGCAAAATAGCAAAAAGGAATTGATTCCCTCTAGGACTATCACATGATGGAGAGTATGCATGGACTACAAAATGCTAAACAATGCCACATGGAAGGACCACTTCCCATGCCTTTCATCGATCAGATGTTAGACATGCTGGCACGTAAAGCTTTTTATTGTTTTTTGGATGGTTATTCAGGTTATAACCAGATTTCCATCGCCCCTGATGATCAAGAGAAGACCACCTTTACATGTCCATATGAGATGTTTGCCTTTAGAAGAATGGCATTCGGGTTGTGTAATGCCCCGACAACGTTTCAACGTTGCATGATGTCTATTTTTTTACATGATTGAGCATAATTTGGAAGTGATCATGGATGATTTCTCAGTGTTTGGAAAAACATTTGAGGAATGTCTTTAGGGTTTGGAGCAAGTCTTGAAGAGATGCATTGAGACAAACCTAGTGTTGAACTAGGAGAAATGACACTTCATGGTGAATGAAGGTATTGTTCTCGGGCACAAGGTAACAAAGAGAGGATTAGAGGTTGATCAAGAAAAATTTGAGGTAATCAAGAAATTGCCACAACTGACTAGCGTAAAATGTATTAGAAGTTTTTTTGGACATGCAGGTTTTTACCGTTGTTTTATCAAAAACTTTTCTAAAATTTCTGAACCTTTATGCTTGTTGTTAAAACAAAATGCCACTTTTGCATTTGATGATTCTTATTTAAGAGCATTTCAAGAACTTGAAGAGAAGTTGATTAATGCCCCTATAGTCGTATCACCAAATTTGAATGATCCGTTCGAGCTCATTTGTGATTCCAACGACTATGTCGTCGGAGCAATGTTGGGATAGTGGCGTGGCAAAGTCTTTCATACCATTTACTATGCCATTCGAACACTAAATGGAGCTCAGCTGAATTACTCCACAACTAAGAAAGAATTTCTTGCAGTTGTATTTGCTTTTGATAAATTCAGATCTTATTTAGTTGCTAACAAAGTTGTGGTGTATAGAGATCATTTGGTATTGAAGTACCTCTTGGCAAAGAAGGATGCCAAGCCTAGACTAATCTGATGGACGCTTTTACTACAAGAATTTGACCTCGAGATCCGAGACAAGAAAGGCAGTGAAAATTTGGTAGCCGACCACCTATCACGTCTAAAGCATTACCTTGAAGATGGTAAGACCACTGCCATAAAAGATGAGTTTCCAGATGAGTACTTGCTTGCAGTTAATGCTATGTTATGGTACGCTGACATAGTCAGCTACTTTGTAAGCAATATTCTACCACCAGATTTGGCATACAATCCTAGGAAGCGTTTCCTACGAGACGTTCGGTAGTATTATTGGGATTAGCTGATTCTATTCAAACAATGTACCGATCAAGTGATCTGCCGGTGTGTTCTAGACGATGAGCAGCACAGTATACTACAATTATGCCATGTCACACCATATGGAGGTCACTTTACTGGGATAAATATCGCTGGCAAGGTGTTGCAGTTAAGATTCTTTTGGCCCACACTATACAATGATGCACAATTATGCCAAGGCATGCGATCGATGCCAACGGACAAGAAACATCTCTGGAAAACACCAATTACTGCTCCAAAACATTATGCCAATGGATTTATTTAATGTGTGGGGGTGGACTTTCATGGGTCCATTTCCTCCATCATTTGGTAATATGTATATTCTTGTGGTCGTTGACTATGTATCAAAATGGGTGAGGTTGTTGCTCTACCAACGAACGATGCCAAGCCTGTTGCCAAATTCTTGCACAAACACATCTTTACAAGATTTGGTGCCCCAGAGTGATTATTCATAATGAGGGTACCCATTTTAAATGCAATCTAATCTCTAAAGCTTTGTACAAATATAGAATTCAGTAGAGGATTGCCACGACATATCATCCACAAACAAATGGGCAGGCCGAGATTTCAAACAAGGAGATCAAGAGTATCCTTGAAAAGACTATGAATCCATCAAGGAAAGACTGGTACTTGAGACTAGATGAATCCTTGTGGGCTTATAGGACAGCATTTAAAACTCCTTTGGGTACTTCATCATTTAGACTCATTTTTGGAAAAGCATGCCACCTACCGGTGGAGATGGAGCACCGTGTATATTGGGCTATCAAAAAGCTTGATATGGCATGGAGAGTTACTGGAGAAAAAAGGCTACCTTTCCTAAGAGAGGACAAAACGATGGCATGACAGTAGGATAATGCCAAGACAATTCGAGGTAGGCCAACGTGTTATGTTATTTAACTCACAACTAAAATTGTTTCCAGTTAAACTCAGATCGAGATGCATTGAGGACAATGCACATCTTTGGTTTGGGGGTGTGCGTTGCCTCACGTTTATGCCATGCATTCATGTTTACATTTTTGTTGCCATGCCATGTATGCCATATAGATTAGGTTAACGACATGCATACCGAACCACTAAAAAAGAGAGAAAATTTTGCCTCGATTTAATTTTGAAGAATGTTAACACTTTTTTGGGAAGTTTAATTTGATATATATTAGTCTATCCGATGAAGAAATTTTAAATCTTTAGTTGTCTATGTCAGTAGAATAGTAATGCCAAGGAATTGAACTTTCACTTAATAGTAGTATGCATCTAGTTTCCAAACAAACTTAGAACTGTTGAAACTAAGCTCAAAATAAATAAAAAAAGAAAGAAGAAATCATGCCAGGGTAAAAAGAAACTAATAAGGCAACAATGTTTTGCCAAGGTAAGAAAAAGAAAATAGAACTCTCCTCTGCCTAGAGATATAAGTTACTTGGGGCTTCATGGTTTGCTCCCTCTTAGTGCTCAAGTCAAAAACTTTAGGGTATGAGTTGAAGAGTAAAAGCCTAGTAATTTTTGGATTAATGTGGGGTTCGTGATTTGCTCCCTCTTACTTCTCACTCCAAATAGTGTTACAAAGCAAGCTTAAATTATTGCCAGCAGAAACCCTTGGCAAGAATAAAAGAAAAATAAAAATTCTAAGTTTAGGTAGTAAATTGGACTAAGGGAGTAAAAGGATACTTGATACATATTACCTACACATCATGCACTCTTCATGCTCTTAGACTAGAGTTATATTGCTGCACTTGAATTTACTACAAGCTTGGCATTACTGCACTGAGAAACCTGAGGACAGAAATAAAGCCGAATTTTGCTTGCCATCACTTGTTGGCATTCCAACCAAAATTTTGCCGAGGTACTATTTTTACAATATTTTATTTTTACTCGCATTACTTGAGGACAAGCAATGAGCTAGGTTTGGGGGAGTGTTACCTCCTCAAAAGTATTGTTTTTATACCTATTTTACAATGCCTTTGCTTGCTTTTGAGTACATTTAGTTGCATTTAGTTGTTAAATTCATGCATTTATATAAGGAGTTAGGATTTGTGTCTATTCCAATGTGAAGGGCTATTTTCTTGGAAATATTGCAGGCTTGGCATAGTAGTTGGTAGAGTAGAGCAAGGAAGTGTAGGAAGGAATGCCAAAGAGAATGCCGAGATTTTGTTGGCACAGATGGACCAAATAATGCCAAAGCTCCTTGGCAGAGAAGAGGAATTTTATGCCTGGCCAAGTAGTTGTTGAACCCAAAAAATAAGACCAGATCAGGTTGCGAGAAAATAGCAATTGGATCAAACTTTGAAAAAAATAGCAGAAAAATAGTGCCAAGCTTGGTTGACGAAGCTGTGACGGCAGATGACGTCACCCCTAACCTGATCAGTTCATATTCAAACTTTGGATAAGATCACTTCTCTTATCCCTTGAGCAATCAAAATTCAAACTCAAGAGCTTATCCTAGGTCTTCCTTGCACACCTATTTAAAGAACGATCAAGCAAGCAATTAAAGAGATTTTTTTGGAGATGGGGAGATCGTGAGATCCATCGTTGACCAGCTGCACCAAGGAAATGTAGTTCAAAAAGGTTGACCGAGAGCCTAGACCTTGAAGGGCTGCATCGAAAGACCCCTTCTCGCACATTCTCTTTGTTTAGTTGTTTTTATTTTCTTTTAAATGATGATGTGTTTGCAAAATGTTGAAGTTTTTTTGGTTGATACCTTCACCATGAACTAATTTAATAGTCGGTGGGGGATGTTTGCATTGAACGTTGTTTTATGTTTAGTTTCTAATAATGAAAATGCTTTGGCGTTGTTTTTCCTATCTGGCATGTTCTACAATGTTTTATCAAAACTGTGCCAAGCGAGAGCTAGCATTTTTGGCTTATTGAACCTTAATATCTTAACAGAGTTAGGGGATAATGATCTGTTGCCAGATGCTAAGGCGAGATGCTTCGAAAAAATATGTTCAAGTAGATGAGCTTACTTCTGAAGTGAATCTACCCCTTAGGAGTATAGGTTGGGACTTAATTAAATTGATTTATGAAAAAACATCACTATAGAGATGTAGGGGTTTTTACATGGTTAATTTAGGGCATTGACCGTTGAAAGAGGTAGTGATAATTTTGAACCTGCTCGTTAAACGATGCCAAGGCATTACATTATTAAAAGTCAGCATAGCATGAATAGCGTGAAAATCAGGCATCCCTTGCCAACGCTCATCATTCATTTTAAACACTCTCCTTGCCAACGTTGTTTTATCTTCATTTATTTTCTTTTAAACTGTTTTCAAAACCAACTTCAAACCAACAACACTTTTCTTTTCACAAGTAAACAAGCAAGGCAATCAAACTCTTGGCCAATCTTTATGGGATCAGTAACAAACTTACTGTTGTAGTACTTGTCGACCGTGTATACTTGCATGCAAAAGACTAAATCTTGGCACTGTTTTATACATTTCCAATACATTTTCTACCCCTTTTGCCAAGCACTCTCACAGTCGATCACCTACCCTCGGTATCAGTATACAGGTTATTGTATCAGTACCTGCCACAAGAGGAAAGATTCATTGTACAAAGGGGCGTATCGGTATGCGGGGGCGTATCGGTACGAGAAGCTTATTTTACAATGGCGTACTGGTATTGTCCTTACAATATTGGAACCATTTTTGCTCACTAGAATCTGAAGAAAAAGTCCATGAAAAATTGTATCGGTACGCCTAAAAGCGTATCGATACTGTATAACTAATCTTCAAATTTATAGTTCCGATAAAACTTACAAGTTAACGGCTATATCATTAAATGCAAGATTTTTCAAATCTAAAGACCTCGTATCGGTACGAATGAATGCGTATTGATACTCAAAGCATATTTGGTTCCCATGTATGAATGGCGTACCTACACGGCTATACGCGTATCGGTACCTAATAGTTATTTTGTATAAAATTGTTTTCTAGTAGCCAAAAATTGTATCGATATGACCAAGGGCTTATAGGTACTCTTGGACCAAAATTAGCTATTTGAGTACAAAAACATTTTGAAAATATTTGGGATTTTAGTTTTTGACTTAGAAACAATTTTAGTTCGAATCCTTGTCACTTTTTAAGCAATTTTGAGTACTTAAAAATTTATTCAATTTTACAAATAAGTCATTGAAACTCTTATTTTGTATAAAATTGTTTTCTAGTAGCCAAAAATTATATCGATACGACCAAGGGCTTATCGGTACTCTTGGACCAAAATTAGCTATTTGAGTACAAAAACATTTTGAAAATATTTGGGGTTTTAGTTTTTGACTTAGAAACAATTTTAGTTCGAATCCTTGTCATTTTTTTGAGCAATTTTGAGTACTTAAAAATATATTCAATTTTACAAATAAGTCCTTGAAACTCTTTGTTATATCAAAATCAAATTTAGTTTTACAATCTCCCACTTTTTGATATAACAAAACCCAAATAAAATTTTAAGACTTTTTGAAAATAACTCCCCCTTTCTTTAATACTAAAAGATGTAACTTTTGAGAGAAAAAATTAAAAATTTTAATCTTATTTACTTTTCCCCTTTTTGTTAGATCAAAATCAATGAGATAAACAAAGCAAGATATAAACAATAAAATGCTCCAAGCATAAAGGAAAAAACATAAATATCATTAAAGTTCAAAGCATATAATTTAAAGCAACAATAAAATGCAACTATAACCTAAAAACGTAATCCAAAACAGAATAAACATAAAGCATAGGAATTCAAAAAACAAATAACATAGGTGCATAAATTCTAATATGAGATGAGATGAATGAGATGTAAAAGCCTAAGGAGCGTCCTCATCATCTTCATCCTCGTCATCATCTTCCATGGCATCATGACCAAGAGAATTTCCATGCCACTCGCCATGAACAGCGGTGAGAGTGAGATCCACAAATGCTTGAATGGATTCAACGGAAGTAACTCTAGCCTCCAAGGATGTCATGCGATTGTCAAGAGTAGTGAAGCCGAAGGTCATGATCGTATCCAAAGATGCAAAATTCTTATCAAGATAAGCCATAAGAGCATCAAGGGTAGGCGGAGGTGGAGTGACCGAAGCTTGAGCAAGTGGAGGAACTTCCACTGGATCGGGTTTTGCATCACGAATAATATCCACAATGTGAATCCACTCTCTATTATAAATAGTGAACTTAGCCTTCTGAAGAGACTTATCATCAATCGGATCGGTGAGAGGCATGTCAAGGTTAAAGGAACAATCGATCTCAAGCTTGTGGAACATAAAACTCAAGGCAGCACCATAGGTAAAGGATGAGACAAGAGTACTATGGCGATTTTGAACCAAATGGACAAGCTCTGAAAACATGATTTGAGCTAGGTTAGGTCACTTACCCTCACAAAAGTAATAAAGCCAAAAGTCGTCGACTTGGCGTATGGTAGACCACTTACCATCGGATGGCTGAAACCACCAAGTGATGAAAAAGTGAAGGAAGTGCTTATGAGCATCGAGCACATTGACGAAGCCACTATAACGCTTGGGAAAGTCATCTTCTTCATCTAATCCCTTATTATCCAAACCAAAAAGATCGGCAATAATAGTAGAGTCTAATAAATAGTTTTTACCCATAAGGTATGACTCTAAAGCAACAACTTCAGTTCTATCATGGTTATAAACACAACGGGCATTTCAGTAAAAAGCAATGACAAGATTTTTATACCAAATCCTGGGTATACTCAAAAAAGGCATGAACTTCCATTGAGTTATTAAATTGAGATAGCAAAAATTAAATTCATCGAAAGTCATGAAAGGTAAAGAAACCACATGCTGTCTAGGGATTTTATAAGTTTGAAGTTGTTTAAAGCGATCGATGGCTCGAGGGTATTGAGGCTCATTAAAACACTTTTGAAAAATCATGGTTAAGTTTGGTTTTTTACCGTTGTTTTCGAGATTGGGTTCGGAAGGATTTGGATTTGAAGAACTAGACATGATCTCCTTTCTCATTCTTTTCTTATGACTCATAATAAAACCTGAAAACAAAATCAAACCAGAAAAAAACAATGTTTGCATAAACATCACATTCAATCCAATAAACAATCCAATGATCAAGGTATTGTGAAAACATATATTATATAGTTTAAAATCATATATAAGTGTAAAAAGAATTTTTGGTGAAAGAAAAACTAAAAATAGTGCATAAAAATATACGAGTATAATTTTATATTCGAACAAAAAATTTTCAGTTTTGAAAATATTTTTGTAAAAACTTAAACTAATCTATAAAAATCCTAAATATACAATTTTTTATGTAAAACAATATATAAATATAAAGAAATCAAAAACGAAAAGAAAACGAGTTTATACCTTGAATATGGGATTATGGATGAATGATAAGATGATTGTGCACAAAGCTTGATGATTTTGATTGGGTTTGTTGTAAAAACCAAAAGCCCCCAAAAGATTTTGACTAATTGTGAGAAAAAAAAGGATTTGAAGGGTTTTTATAGTAGAAAGTCGACCTAAGGTTTTAGAGAAAAAGTAGGATTTGAATTTGATGTGGAAAACCCTCTTTTAATGACATTTAAAGACCCCAATGGCCACGCGTACCGATACGCCACATGTGCGTACCAAAACCGCATACTGATATGGTTTTTAGCCGTACCGATCCCTTACTCGTACTGGTACAAGTTAACCTATACCGATCCTCTCTCATGAACCTGTACCGATACGTAATACCCTGTATTGGTACCCTTGTGCCAAAAATGTCATTTTTAACAGCAAGGAGCCCAAGAATTTGATTTTAATCGAATTGAAATGCATGAATATGATATGAGAACATCATGTATGAGTAAAAACAGATGCATACTCCCCCTAGCAACAAGGATAGATGCATATAGGAGCAAAAACACATAAGCAATGAAATCAACCAAATTCAAGCAAGTTTTAGACACTAAAAAGGTTCTAAGGTCCATGAAGGATAGTAAGCCCTAACTCTCTCCTAAGAGACCAAAGACGCTCTTCGTCTAAAGGTTTGGTAAAGATATTCGCTAGTTGGTTCGAGGTGTCTACATATTCTAGAACTACCTCATTTTTCAAGACATAATCTCTAATGAAATTATGTCTTATCTCTATGTGCTTGGTTTTAGAGTGTTGGATGAGATTCTTAGTGAGACAAATGGCACTAGTATTGTCACACTTTAAGGAGATGGTACCTACATCAACTCCATAATCTAAGAGTTGTTGCTTCATCCAAAGGACTTTAGCACAACAACTTTCGGCCGAAATGTATTTCGCCTCGGTGGTAGATAATGCCACACTATTTTGCTTCTTTGAAAACCATGATATAAGCATACTACCTAGGAATTGACAAGTACTGGAGGTACTCTTTCTATCTATCTTACAACCTCCATAATCCGTATCCGAATAAGCATGCACACTGAATGAGCAATATCTAAGATACCAAAAGACTAAACAAGGTGTGTCTCTAAGGCATCTAAAGATTCTCTTAACGGCATGTAAGTGTTATTCTCTATGACTAGCTTGAAATCTAGCACACAAGCAAACACTAAACATGATATTCGGTCTATTTGCGGTAAAATAAAGCAAAGATCCTATCATAGATCTATAAAGCTTTAAATCAACAAACTTACCTCCTTCATCTTTGTCAAACTTTGTAGAAGAACTCATTGGTGTGGCTTGAGGTTTCAGATTCTCCAAGCCAAACTTCTTGAGCATATCCTTAATGTATTTAGCTTGATTGATGAATATGTCATCTTTCCTTTGTTTGATTTGGAGTCCCAAAAAGAATGAGAGCTCCCCCATCATGCTCATTTCAAATTCACCTTGCATTAACTTAGCAAACTCTTGGCAAAGCAATTCATTAGTAGAACCAAAAATAATATCATCAACATAAATTTGTATTACTAAGATGTCTTTGCCTTTTCTTTTAATGAAAAATGTAGTATCCACCTTTCCTTTGTCAAAACCTTTTTCAATTAAAAAGTTTGATAATCTTTCATACCAAGCTCTAGGAGCTTGTTTCAAACCATATAATGCTTTTGAAAGTTTGAAAACATGGTTTGGATATTTTGGATCTTCAAAACCGGGTGGTTGTTCTACATACACTTCTTCATTTATAGAACCATTTAGAAAAGCACTTTTTACATTCATTTGAAAAAGCTTGAATTCATGATAACATGTAAATGCAAGAAGCATCCTAATAGCTTCCATTTTAGCTACGAGTGCATATGTTTCATCAAAATTGATTCCTTCTTCTTGAGTGTAAACCTTGAGCAACAAGTCTAGCATTGTTCCTCACTATGTTACCACTCTCATCTAGTTTGTTTCTAAAAACCCATTTAGTTCTTGTGGTAGATTTATTACTAGGCATATTTGTAGCGACATTTTATCCTTTTTTTTAAAAATATATGCGTGGTTTTCTTTTAGAAAATCCGTCGATATGAATTATCCCATAAAGAACTTTTGAAATCTTAGTTTAAAGGGATTTTTTTTGAAAATTTTTATTCTTTTGAAAATAATGAAAACTTGGAGTCGGCACCGACCATATGGATAAGGTAGGCCTAACACCACGAAACCAAAGATTCATTTTGAAAGGGTTCGGGAGTTGGTTACGTGTGGGGAAGGATTAGCACCCCATCACACCTGAAAATCGGTACCAAAATATTTATTGCTTTTAATCGAAGGAAATTGCCGAAATTTGAAAGAAATTTAATTTGGTGACCTTAATTGAAAATTAACCTTAATTGAACGTGCTTTATCAAATTGGTGGGTTCAAATTAATTAGACATTTAATTAATAAGGTTGACGATACATCGGACCATAGACTAAACTGACATCATATAAGCCTGACTGCCATGTTAGTTTATGGTTCGAATCTTGCACGTCACCTTTATGCATGGTGCAAGCAATTCAAATATGATGTAATGATTTAGCTAAGTTTTAATTTTACCTTGAGTTGGTAAGGATTAATTCAATATTTGGTCAACATCCTTTAAGCTCGGACTAGTATGACACAAATATCGGAATTAATAAATACCTCTCTTTTATGATTTAAATTAATTAATTCAAAATAAATGGGTCACATGAAATGAAAAATGGATGTCACAAAAAGGCTTGAAAATTAAACACACAAAGAGGCCACTAAAGCCCTAACCTAAAAGGCCCAGATTATGAAAATTTAATTAGTGATCTAATTTAAAAACTAGGTGAATCTAATATTAATCCTAAATTAATTAATCCTAAAAAGGCTAGAGAACCCTAATAAATTATAGGTTATCTTGTGATATGATAATTAATTCAATTAATTTTAAACTAGTATTCCAATAAGCCAAGAATACTATTTAAAATAAGCCAAATTAATTAATCATAGCTTTAAATTAAAATGCTAGTCTAATTTCCATGTCAATTTTATCTTAAAATATAATTAAGAGGTGTTCAACCAATTTTAATGAATTTAACGTTTACCCCAATAAGCCAAAGGAAATTTTAAACTCACTAAAATGATTCGAACCTTAAGACTAACTATGGCTCTAAAACTAATCCTAGAATTAACTTAATTAATTTAAGGATCGTGCCCCTATTAGACGAGCACACGACCTAAATTAATTAAATTAATTCCTAAACTAATCTAAATCTAACTTAACAACCCAAAGCCCAAAAAACCAAGAGGCCCAAACTTCTAAACTAAACCCAAATGAAAAATCACATGTATATACTTTTAAGAAAATATACTTTAATTATATATTATATACCATATACAAGAAAATATATTATAAAAGGGATAATATGAAACCATGATAATAAAGTAAACATACAAGCTAATAATAAATTAAACAACATTTAACAAGTGAAATAACATACATATCACAAGCAAAAAAATAAAATAAAACACATAAAAAGAGACTAAAATAAACAACAAAGGTTACCAATAAAATCATCCACATTTTCATTGAACTATAAAAAAGGATTGTACATAAATAAAAAGAAAGAGGAAGAATGTACCCAAAACCCAAATATTTATGCTCGATCAACCAAATTCCACATGTTGTTGTTGGGGTTGAGAAGTTCGATTTAAGGGTTTAATAATGATAAAAAATGATTTCGATTAAAAAAACTATAGTGAATAAGAGAATCGAATGGTCTTAAAAAAATAAGAAAACGAAAGTGGGTTTGGGTCTTTAAAGAAATGAAAAAATGGCAGGGGGTTAGGAGGCTGTCGAATGCCTAAAAAAAGGGTAGTGGTCTTTTTTAGGGTATATATATATATGATGAATGGTTTTTTTGGTTTATCCCCTTAAAAATGAGAACCAATAAAAATCAAGACCTTGGTCACTAAGTAGTTTTTTTAACCAATGGAAATGAGGCATTGATTCATCCAATGAGAACCAAGCCTTGGTGAATAAGGAGTTAAAATTTTTATTATTTTTTGTATATATTTTTTACTATATAAAATTATATATAATGGGCCATGAATTTTTGGGCTTAGGGTATAAGGTAAGGTTTTTGGGTATAAAAAATAGGTAATGTGGATTTATTTTATTTCGAGCATTTAATTCAACCTAGACAAAATTTAGTATCTACAGTTGCCCCTCTTTGCTCATTGCTGTAAAACGGGAATAGAGCAAAAACTAAATACACAAATTTTGTCTCGTTTCCTTGTTTGACGATTTGCTCCTCCGAAGCGACAGTGAACAAATCCAAATAACTTGCTTTCTCGAAATGGAAAAAAGCAAACTGGGTAGTGCTGGCACATCCTTCCGGAGCGGCAATGGACAGATCATATAGCTTATCTTCCCGAAACGGTGAAAACAAACTGGTTAGCGCTGGCATGTCCTTCTAGAGGGCAAGGGACATACCAGATAGCAGACGACTCATTCCTCTAAAGTGGCAGTGAACAAATCCAAATAGCTTATCCTCCCAAAGAGGCAAAAACAAACTAGTTAGCACTGACATGTCCTACCGGAGCAGCAAGGCACAAACCAGATAGTAGACGACTCATTCCTCAAAAATGGCAGTGAATGAATCCAAATAACTTCAAATGGTAGGTGAACTCAATTCTTGAACTGGTAGAGACAAAGTATGTTAGTGCGTACCTCCGAAACGGCAAAAAGAAAATGGCATTTCTTGACATGAAAATTCCATTCTTCTTGGACCTATATGAATGGGCCTTCTGATCTTCATGTTTGGAAATTCCTGAACTATGATCATTTGCCTCCCTTGGTCTAAAATTTTGATGTGGGGAGCTCGAAGTTCTTCGCCTAAAGTTCTCGAGCTGTGAGTACTTGTCTCTTTCACTCTTAAATCTGTGATGTGGGGAGTTTGTAATCCTTAGCCTGAAATCTGTGAGCTTTGAGTATCTACCTCCTTCGCTCTAAAACCCTGATATGGCGATTTTGAAATTACTTGCTTGAGAATTCTTTCTCTTTTTTGATCCCTTGATCGCGATTTTCTCTTACATTCCTCTTCTTTTCTTTGTAATAGAAATTCCTCGCATCACATTATGCTCTCTTTTCTTAAGCTCCAGAACCTCTTACTCTAAAGCTCCTTTACAAATCTTCACCTTAGAGATTTTTCTTTTCTTTCTTTTTTTTCTTCTCTTTTTCCTTCTTTCTTCTTCTCTTTTTTTTCTCTTTTTCTCTTCTTCATCTCTCTTTCTCTTTTTCCTTTTTTTACTTTTTAAGAAATATCCTTTTGAAAGAGTCAAGTTAAAAGCATCTTCTCTTCATGAAAACTTGACCTTATGAAAAAGATCGAATTGAAAATTTCTTTTGGGTTTGAGAAAAACGTCCTTAGGAAAGGACTGAATTAAGAAATTCTCAAAAACATCCTTATGAAAGGATCAATTTGAGAAATTTTGATTTTTAAGAAAAATATCCTTATAGAAGGATCAAATTAAGATATTTGAAGTTTTAATAAAAACATCCTTGTAGAAGGATCAAATTCAGATATTTGTTTTAAGCAAAACATCATTATGAAAGGATCAAATTAAGAAATTTTAGTTTTAAGAAAAACATCCTTGTGGAAGGATTAAATTAAGAAATTTGTTTTAAGAAAAACATCCTTATGAAAGGATCAAATTAAGAAATTTGAGTTTTAAGAAAAACATCCTTGTGGAAGGATTAAATTAAGAAATTTGTTTTAAGCAAAACATCCTTATGAAAGGATCAAATTAAGAAATTTGAGTTTTAAGAAAAACGTCCTTCGAAGGGATAGAATTGAGAAATTGAGTTTTAAGGAAAACATCATTTGAAGGGCTATAATTGAAAATTTGAGTTTTGAGGAAAACGTCCTTTGAAGGGCTAGAATTGAGAAATTGAGTTTTGAGGAAAACGTCCTTTGAAGGGCTAGAATTGAGAAATTTGGTTTTGAGAAAAATGTCTTTAAGGAGGATAGAAACCGGGGATCGGAAGACCTTTAGAAATACTAATTATGAAAGTCAAAGGACTCTTGATTCTTATGAGATCTATTTCTCCTCTTGTAGAACTGTAGGTCTATCCTTTTATCAATCATCAAATACATGTTTAAAGTAAACAAAAAGCTATAAAGGTATGGGTTAGCATGCTCCTAACATAGGGATGTCTAGCTGTATAAGCGTATTTCATGATGCAAAGATGCATGTGTTCATGAGAATATAATGATGCATGAATTTAGTTTGTCTTTGTTTTCTAGAGCCGGTGGTCGTCATCTTGGGACTACAACCACTCATTCCATGTCTTGAAAAAAATTGCCCCCAAACTTGCGTTGCTCATTCTTCGAGTCTAGTGACCTTGGTCGCAATCAGAATATTTAACCTAGTTCTTTCAAGCATGGCGCCATCTTTCATTTTTTTCTAGATTCTTAGGTAAAAAGGACCTTGTTGCCTTCTCGGACAATGATGCTCCGTCATGGCAAACTAACCTCAAAGATTCTTCGTCATCTCACATCATATAGTGCTCCTCAACTTTGGGCCTTGCTGATGCATTTATCTTCGAAGTAATACAAAGAAGTCTCTTTGTCTAAAATGTATCAATTTGTTGGTCGTCATTCTAATGAAGAATGCTTTTTTTAGATTAACATACAGAACCTTAAAATCAAAATTTAATTGAAAGAAGAAAAAAAACAATTGGGATGCCCCAGATATCAAATGCAAGAGCATCTTAGATTCAATCTTCTAGTGATCATTCTGAGCATAGCTTGTGCCTATGAAGACTTTGAATGTTGTGGCGGTATTTGAAGTTGTGCAACTCCTCACATATCACTCGATTCATCCTCATGATTATGGTATTTGCTTGTTCTGCTCGATTACTATTCTTTCTAGTTCTCATCATCTTTCTCCATCCATAAATATGTTCAAGCTCTTCGACTTTGTTTAGACCATGGGACGGAAAATGTCACTCTAAGAACTTTAAATGCAAGTATGTGTTTCTGGTGGTAATCATTATTGTGTTAATGTCCTCAAAGGTTCATCTCTGATGCTAGGGTATTGAACCGGTGAAGCAGAGCTCCTTATTAGATTTGTTCTCCTCCCACAGCTTTATCAGGATGCCCCAGGACTTATTCAATTCGTTCATTCATTTCTCTCTTCCTAGGGGAATTCAACTCATCACAGTCCTTTGTCTCGAGAATAATGATGGAGCATACAACAATACCCGAGTTACTCGGCATAGTCACGATTTTTGAAAATTACTCATATAGCCAAGGCTTTTGACCCAATTAGAGTAAGTGGAGCAAAGCATCCTTATTTAGACTTTTTGCTATAGCGGAGTACCCCTTTAATTTTAATTAATTTTTGTTTTGTTTTGAAACACTCTATTTTCCTTTTCGAAGTACATTTAAGCAACTCTATTGGGCCTTCTTAGGAGATTTTCTTATCATCGAACATCATTGAAGGAATAGTAATCTTGCTTTTCACGCTTTACCAACCAGAGCGGACTGAGAGGGAAATCACACTTCATCGTTATCACAACATTCGATTAGAATCAATGCCACATCATGCATGTGATATCTGAGGACCTACGAGGGTAAGAGGGAATATATGTCTATATGATTTCAAGGCCATTGTATGTTAAGAAAAATACATTTTCATTAGAAAGAAATCTGCAAACATAACAAGCTCCCTTACAAAAAGATCATTGCTATCTTCGGGCAAATGATAGCAACGTTGGTTCCATGCATTACTTCGAAAGAAAACGTAACAAGCAAGAAAACTTAAACGCACAAACTCTTAAAGAATATCGGGCGTCAACACTTCCCAAAAGTTGCGCTTATCATTCTTCCTTTTCAAAACCTCAAAATATTGTTCCCGATCAGAGTCTGGACCTTGTTCTTCAATGCCCCACAATTCTCTGTGGTGTTCCCCATACTTCCCACATGGTAGTCACACACGGCATCAACGTCGTAACCTTTGGGATAGGGAGGATCCTTTGGTTTGGACTGAAACGGAGTTAAAAGCTTCTTATCAATAAGCATTGAGAGCAAATCGGTGTATGACATAGGAACCAGATGAAGAACCCCCAGAGACTTTGCAGACCAAGATGATTGATTATAGGAGCGGCCATGAGGCTAATTGTTTGGGCGAGACCCCACTATATGAAACTGAGAATCTTGCCCCTTGCGGGCAGTCGTGTTGTAGGGGTCTATTATCTTCCCCTTTCTAATGGCATCTTCAATGCGCTCTCTCGTCATAACCATATCTGCAAAGCTACTAATAGGGATACTGATCAAACGATCATATAAGACTCCTCTTAGAGTGTCCACAAACATGGGGATAATTTCATTTTCTCGAATTAGGGGTCGGGCTTGAGCCACCACGTCTCGTCAACGCTGGGCATATTCTCGGAAGCTCTCGTTGTGCTTTTTTTCCAAACTTTGTAGCAAGAGCCAATTAGGGACCATATCAGTTTTGTGCTTATATTGATTTATGAAAGCTTGGGGCAAATCTTTCCAAGATTTGATTTGGGCACAAGTTAACTGATTGTACCACCTCATAGCGGGCCTCGCTAGGATGTCTTGGAAGCATTGAATTAGAAGCTTCTCACTGCTGATGAACCCGGCCATCTTTCGGCAAAACATGATTATATGTGTAGTGGGGCAAGTCCTCTCATCAAACATTTCAAAATTCGGAGTCTTGAACTTGTATGAGATTACCACATCCGGGACTAAACTGAGCTCTCTAGCGTTCAGTCCATAAGAACCTTCTTCATCTTCCATTATCCAAAATTTCTCCTAGAGATCCTTCCGGGTGTCCTCCAATTTCTTTGAGAATTCAACCTTCACTTGGTTCAACTTTTCTAATTCATCAAGATCTGGGATACTACTTTTGACCTTGTGCATATTTCTAAAGGTCACATCCAGTTGAGCTTGGGCAAAGACATCGGCCTGATGAGCAGAAGATGCCCCTTGGGGAGGGTTGGATGAGGGACAGATAACAAGAGGTTTCCTAAAGATTAGGGCACCCAAACGGTCTCCCGAATCTTGGGTAGAAGTCTCGACAACACCCTTTCCTACTAGACTAGATTGCATCAACTGGGAGATCTCTTTCATCATATCTTTTTGGGACTTGATGCTAGTGTCCCTTAATTCTACCTTGAGTCAGTAAGGATTAATTCAAATATTTGGTCAACATCCTTTAAGCTCGGACTATTACGACACAAATATCGGAATTAATGAATACCTCCCTTTTTATGATTTAAATTAATTAATTCAAAATAAATGGGTCACATGAATGAAAATTAAAAATGGATGTCATAAAAAGGCTTGAAAATTAAACACGCAAAGAGACCCCTAAAGCCCTAACCTAAAAGGCCCAGATTATGAAAATTTAATTTTTGATCTAATTTAAAAACTAGGTGAATCTAATATTAACCCTAAATTAATTAATCCTAAAAGGCTAGAGAACCGTAATAAATTATGAGTTATCTTGTGATATGATAATAAATTTGATTAATTTTAAACTAGTAGTCCAATAAGCCAAGAATACTATTTAAAATAAGCCAAATTAATTAATCATAGCTTTAAATTAAAATGTTAGTCTAATTTCCATGTCAATTTTATCTTAAAAGATAATTAAGAGGTGTTCAACCAATTTTAATGAATTTAACGTTTACCCCAATAAGCCAAAGGCAAATTTAAATTCACTAAACTGATTTGAACCTTAAGACTAACTACGGCTCTAAAACTAATCATAGAATTAACTTAATTAATTTAAGGATCGTGCCCCTATTAGACGAGCACACGACCTAAATTAATTAAATTAATTCATAAACTAATCTAAAACTAACTTAACAACCCAAAGCCCAAAACCAAGAGGCCCAAACTTCTAAAAAACCCAAATGAAAAACCACATGTATATACTTTTAAGAAAATATACTTTAATTATATATTATATACCATACACAAGAAAATATATTATAAAAGGGTTAATATGAAACTATGATAATAAAGTAAACATACAAGCTAATAATAAATTAAACAACATTCAACAAGTGAAATAACATACATATCACAAGCAAAAAAATAAAATAAAATAAAACACATAAAAAGAGACTAAAATAAACAACAAAGGTTACCAATAAAATCATCCACATTTTCATTGAACTATAAAAAAGGATTATACATAAATAAAAAGAAAAGGGAAGAATATACCCAAAACCCAAATATTTATGCTCGATCAACCAAATTCCACATGTTGTTGTTGGGGTTGAGAAGTTCGATTCAAGGGTTTAATAATGATGAAAAATGATTTTGATTAGGGAAAATTATAGTGAATAAGGGAATTGAATGGACTTAAAAAATGAAAACGACAGTGGGTTTGGGTCTTTAAAGAAATGAAAAAATGATAGGGGGTTAGGAGGCTACCGAATGCCTAAAAAATAGGGTAGTGGTTTTTTTTAGGGGATATATATATATATATATATATATGAAAAGCGTATTTTTGGTTTATCCCCTTAAAAATGAGAACCAATAAAAATTAAGACCTTGGTCACCAAGTAGTTTTTTTAATCAATGAGAATGAGGCATTGATTCATCCAATGAGAATCAAACCTTGGTGAGTAAGGAGTTAGGATTTTTATTATTTTTTGTATATATCTTTTTGCTATATAAAATTATATATAATGGGCCATGAAATTTTGGGCTTAGGGTATAAGGTAAGGTTTTTGGGTATAAAAAATGGGTAATGTGGATTTATTTTATTTCGAGCATTTAATTTAACCCGGACAAAATCTAGTGTCTACAATATCAACTAATATCCATACTTGACTTCTCTCAAATTAATTTAACTCTTCTTGCATGGCCAATATCCAATAATCATCATTTAATGCTTTTTTGATATTTTTAGGCTCTATGTATGAGATAAATGCAACAAAATTACATGTATTTCTAAGAGAATATCCAATGGTTACCCCTTTGGATGGATCACCCAAAATTTCACCACCTTTTACATAGTTGAACTCTCTTGGGTAGGTCACCTCCTTTTCCTCTAGAGTTATGTCCTTCAATGTTTCTAGAGGTGGATCTTGTGCTTCTTCTTTAGATGGAACTTTATCTACCTTTGATGATTGTCCACCATCATTGGCTTCAAAAATCCCTACATCATCATCATCACAAGAATTCTTTCTCGGAATGAGGTTATCATCGAAAACCACATGAATAAACTATTCAACTACTAAATTTCTCTTATTAAATACTCGATAGGATTTAGAGTTTAAAGAATAACCTATAAAAATTGCTTCATCACTTTTTGCATCAAATTTGCCCAAATTGTCTTTTCCATTGTTTAAAACAAAACATTTACATCCAAAAGGATGAAAATAGCTAATGTTAAGCTTTTTGCTTTTAAGAAGCTCATAAGGTGTTTTCTTTAAAATAGGCCTAATAATTACTTGATTGACAATATAACATGCAGTATTTGTGGCTTCTGCCCAAAAATACTTAGGCAAATTGTTTTAATAAAGCATGGTTCTAGCCATTTCTTCTAAAGTACGATTTTTCATCTCAACAACCTCATTTTGTTGAGGAGTGTGAGGAGCGGAAAAATTATAGCTTATACCATTTAAGTTACAAAAATCTTCAAAACCTAGATTTTGAAATTTGGTTCCATGATCACTTCTAATGTGAGAAATAGATTGACCAACATCGTTTCGAGTTACTTTTGAAAATGTGATGAAATTTTCTAAAGCCTCATCCTTAGTACTTAAGAATAGAACCCAAGTAAATCTAGAGTAGTCATCAACTAAAACAAATGCATATGATTTTCCACTCAAGCTCATAGTTCTAATAGGGCCAAAAAGATCCATGTGGATCAATTGTAAAACTCTACTTGTAGAAACATCATTAATAGGTTTGAAAGAAACTCTTTTGTATTTGCCTTTTGCACAATCATCACAAATTTCGTCATATGAAAACTTTATTTTTGGCAAACCTCTTAAAAATACTCATGCTTGCATGCCCTAGTTTTCTATGTCATAACCATGAATCATACTCATCTTTAGCAACAAAACATGCATTTGAAATATGAATGTCATCTAAATGCACCATGTATATGTTTCCTATGTGATGACCTATAAGCACAATTTTGTTTGTTTCAATGTTGATAATTTTACAACCATTTAAATCAAAAAGAACATTGAAACCTTTATCACAAAGTTGGCTTATACTCAAAAGATTATGTTTAAGACCGTTGACATATAAAGCATTGTCAATAAGAATAGAAGAGTGATTATCGATAGAACCAATTCCTTCAATGTGGCCTTTGGAGTTGTCACCAAAAGTTACTACTCCTCCACTCTTTGGTTTTTGCTCCAAGAATCGACTCTTGTCATCGGTCATATGTCTCGAGCATCCACTATCAAGGTACCATAAATTTGCACATGAAGCTTTGGCCTTGTAGCAATGCTCCCCCTACAAACAAAGATAAAGTCTTGATTTTTGGTACCCAAATCATTTTGGGTCCATGAGTATTATCTCCCAAAATTTTGGTTCCCTTGGGAATCCAAGAAGTAATAACACTGGTATTATTAGAAGTGATTAGTTCCTTAGGAACCCAAACATTCCTAATCCTCTTACCCCTAGAGTGCCTTTGGAAGCCTCTTTGTTATAGCCACTAATGTTTCTCTTCACATAGTTGGGTTTTGAAGAACTTCCTTTCTTAAAACTTGAATTCCCAACTTTTCTTAGAGAAGTTTTGAGATCACCAACTTCCTTGTAACCCCCTCGACCTGGCCTAGTCCCAATACCGAACCGAGTGAGCTACATTAAGTTTGCCGAAGCAAACCATGAAGAAATAACTCAAATTTACGCCATTTTTTATTTATCTTATCTAGATGAAATATCATAACCTATGGTGAGTGATTACGTAGTGGGTGAAATCTCAACTCAATCGGGCGTCGAATCGACATCCAATTGCACTCAATTGCAATTTAGGGACCGAATTGCAATTCTAGAAAATTATAGGGACTTATACCATTTTGAGTTTACCAATCTTTAACTAGTCAGGTTACATGCTTGCTTGCCAACTCTCAGCTCAAAACGACAATCCAAACTCATCCAATTGCTTTTATGAATATCATGGACCAAAATATAACATTTCAAACTTTTTTTCAACTTTACAAAAATCTTCCCCCTTCGAAACCTTGAGGGAACTTTGGCTACTGGAAAATAGTTTCGAAACCTTCTCAAAGGTTTCGAAACCTTCAGAACCCTGGGCCTGGTTTCGAAACCAGCTTCAACAAGTTTCAAAATCTGTTCATAAGGTTCTGAAACTTACCTGCAGATTTGCAAAACATGCATATTCAAATACACCTTAGGACCACATTAAACATATCCACATTATCCCCAAACACTTTAAAACACACCCCAAATATATATCACACCCAAAACATGCTTCCAAAGACATACGTAACAATTCACATATCAATTCAAACTCGATATCATCAACTAGAGGCATGCTTCCTAATAACCAAGCACTTCAACCCTCAAATGCAATCCAAACCAGAAACCAACTCTTAAAGGCCATTTGCAAGTCCATATAGGCAACCCAAACTTGTGCCAAAATATGGAGCTTCATAAAACATACTCCTAAACCAAATCGGTAGCCTATCATTGCCAATTATTACTATTGAACTAGTTTAAAACCATACTTAAGCAAAGTGAAATCCCTTGGACTCTCTTTCTTGCTTCCTTACTGCCCGAACAAGTTACTTCTTTGCATTGTTAAGAAAAGAGAGCGTAAGCAATAAGCTTAGTGAGGGACGCTCAATTAAAAACCAACAACAATGTATTTTAAACCATTTCTCAAATATTTCTCAAACCTCATGCTTGAAATCTTTTTTCAAAAGAAATTACAAAAGCATCCTTTCAACATGTATCATAATTCTCATGCATTAACCATAATGCAAATATCATTTAAAACTTGTCAAGCATGTTGATCCCTAGTATAGCTTAAACATAATCTCATGTATAAATCACATTATACAAATCATTAAAAAACCATGATACATGTTTATCTCATATATTGGCATAACAAGTGATCCAGATGGCACTACCCCTATCCTTGGATAGCACTACCCCTATCCTTGGATAGCACTACCCCTATCCAATCAAGTTCAGATATGCAGATTCCTTGATGGCACTACCCCTATCAAGTCTCATGGTGAAACTACCCTCACCATAATCTCACTTCAACCGGGATGGAACTACCCCCATTGCTTGTATGTGATAACACTACCCCTATCACTTCACAATATAGCACTACCCCTATTGTGTAACTGAAGAATTTGTCTCACAAACGAATTTTGTATTTTAGAGTGCACTTAATCCTATTGGTCAACCAATTATATCCGACAACAATTAAATCTTGACCACATGCCAATATACACTTTAAAACCATGTTACCTTATTGTTTTTCCAATGCATAGACATAAACCATTTTCTTCATCCCATTTCAAGAAATCTCAATGCATAGCATTTTCTCAACCTGACATAATCTCTTTAAAAGCCATAAATCAATCTCATGAGCTCACATGAGTCATCTCTCAATTCATAAAAACATGCATAACAGTAGGTAACAAATCTCTTTCTAAAACATGAGCATGATTATACAAAACAATGGGAAAACCAAGAACCGAGAGCAAATTCTTCCATACTTACTTCCGATCTTAGATTATCCTTTCAAGCTTAATCTAAACCCCCAAACCTTGCTTTCAAACCTTTGAAAAGCTTTAAAACTAGTTCCACTCACCGACAACGCTTCACTTGCTTTGCCGAAGCGATCTCAAGCCTCCGGATCAAACGAAGCTTCCTCCAACGATGCCGGATCAACTTCGCCTGCTTTTAACCATTCAAAATAGAAGATTAATGCACAATCTTGCATCAAAATCCTTAGCAACAAATCTCCACAACCTTCCCTACCAACTACCAAGCTTTCGCTATCCGAAAACTACCAAAAACATCGGCGAAACCAATCTCCAGCCATTACCCGACGAGACTAACATCAAAACATCATCAATATACATCTAAAAACATTCCCTCAACAGCCAAATATCTCCAGCAACCAAACAACCATATAAACAAACCATAATCTCAAAGATTTCAACCTAAAAATCTAGCAATCCATCTAGTTTCGGGATTACCATATCAAAATCCATTTATCCACATTGTTGAACATCAAGATTAGGATCAAAATCAATCTAAAATCCAGCATTATCAAATCAAAACGAAACTCAACCATTTTCCTCATCAAAACCTCAATCCAAGCTTAATTAAAGCAATATATCAACATCTTTAACTCAAAACAATTTAAAAAACAATCTACAAGAGTCAAGAGCTTAGGAATTTCAATAAAGAACCTTTAATTAGAGGAGAATTAGAAAGATCACCTCTAACACAAGCTTTTCCCTTGTTTGGCAATGATTTGGATAAAAACCTTCAAGAAATCCAATGCTAGAATATCAATTTAGGAAATCAAAAAATGAAATAAAGTGATTGTTTCCTCTTATTTTTGATGGGATATCATAGTTTGGCTAGTGAGAAAGTAGAGAGAAAAGAGAAGAGAAAAAAGAAAGTTATGTAAGAAAATGTTTAAGCCTCTTAGAAATCTTTTATTAAATCCCTTTAATAAAACTAATTAATTAAACCATTTAAAAATATGAAAAACATGGGAAAAGGATGATAGCACCTTGGTGTAATATCTCCCTAAAGATTCTAAGCTTTGACTCCTTTCAATTAAGTCACTAAACACATTCTGCAATCTTTATGATTTAGTCACCGTTTCAAAAATGTCGATTAAAACAAACCTATTTTGTCAAATTGATCCCACCAAAACCTTCAAAACATCATTTTAGGATTTTAGAACATTTTTCCATATTTTATCTCGCCCAAAAACCTTTTAAATCAATTTATTCCTGAAACTAGTCTAAATTGCCAAAACCGGTTCAATCGAACTGCCTAACCAAACCCGGCTAACTTCTAGGCCCAAAATCGGGGCGTTACATTCCCTTTGGTGATCATCATGGTCTTTGGAGAGAACGTTGTTCAAATCTTGATTTTTCTTTTCAAAATCATTTTGCTTTTGTTGTAAATCAAGAACCTTCTTCTCAAGTCTTGAGTTGATTTTAGATAGGGAATCGTTTCGATTTTTCAAATTGGAAATTGTTTTCTTGTTTTTCAAAATCGATTCCTTTTATTTCTCTACCAACTCATCATATACCTCTTGTAACTCATCATAAGCTTCTTGAAGCTCATCAAAGGTAAAATCAAAGTTAGATGAGTTAGAGGTTACCTTAAGATCCTCTTCAAGTTCCATGAGACAAAGGTTGGCCACTTCTTGCTCCTCTTCATCGGATGATTCCTTATCTCTCCAAGTAGCAACATGTGCCTTGAGCTTCTTCTTCTTCTTGAAGCTCTTCTTTTTGAGTTAGGGACAATCAGTCTTGATGTACCCCGACTTCTTACACTCATAGCATATGATTTTATCCTTCTCTTCTTCCATGTTCTTGTTCTTGAAATCCCCTCTTCGATGGAAATTTCTTCCCTGGTTGGATTTCATGAACCGAGTGAACCTTTTGGCAAGCATTGTCATTTCTTCATCTTTCTGCTTACTAGAATCACTCTCTTCTTGTGAAGCCTTGAGAGCAATTCCAATCTTTTTCTTCTCTACTTCTTTCATCTCAACCTTTTTCTATTTTCTTCTCATCTTCTCCTTCTTTCTTCATAATTTCATAGGTTAAGAGAGACCCCATTAGAGCGTCGAGCTTGAAGGTCTTGTGATCCATGGCCTCGATGATGGCAGTTCTCTTTCCATCCCATAACTTGGGAAGAAAGTAGATGAGCTTTCGAACAAGCTTGTCTTCTAAAATGACTTCTCTGAAACCTTTGAGGCCATTGACTATGACGGAGAAACGATCGAACATCTTGGTGATGCCCTCATCCGGTTCCATCTTGAAATTTTCGTAGCTCAAGTTGAGGAGTCCAATCTTGGTCTCCTTTACATCGTTTGTGCCTTCATAGGTAGTCTCAAGCTTATCCCATATCTCCTTTGCACTTGTGCAATAAGACATCTTGGAGTACTCATTTGGTCCAAGAGCACAAAAGAGCATGTGCATTGCTTTATTGTTCACTTGCAATTTCCTCCGATCTTCATCGATCATCTCTATCTTGGATTTTGGAATAAGCCGGTGTCCTTCCCTCTTTAACTGTATGCTTGGTCTATCTTCCACTGCATCTCATAGGAGGTAGTCATTTGATTTGATGAAGAGCCTCATGCGATTCTTCCAATAGGGATAGTTATCCCCATTGAAATAAGGCGGTTTGGTGATCGATTGAAACTCGTAAAGGTTGTTGCCGAAAGTAGAGGCATGGCTTGACTTCAAGTTGATTGAATCACCTTCGGATCGTTTTAAGGGGATATTAATCCTTCAAATGAGCTAGGCTCAGATACAAATTGTTCAGATGATTAATCAATTTGATTTGCCCATAAGGGGGTGAATTGGGAATTTAAAAAATGAAAGGAAGCAAATGGAAAGATAAAAATTTGAGACACAAGGATTTATAGTGGTTCAACCTTCTAACAATGTCTACATCCACTACCTTAGCTTCCCACTAAGGATTTCCAACAAATTCACTAAGAATTTATTCCCCTTTCTAGGCTAAGGAAACAAATGTTACACAATCAAAGCTTTCTACCCAAAGCTTTGATCAAACTCTCTCTTTTACAAGAAATGTTTGACAAACTAAAAATCCACTCAAAAGGTATGTGTTTTCCCAATTTACAAGTTCACTCAACCTAAGACTTGAATACAAAAGATTACAATATACCACTCAAGTGGGTTACAAAGATATGACTCTAATAAGATCAAAGATGTTGATTTTTGCTTGGAAGCTTAAGACTTGAATTGTAATACCCCAATATTTGCTTAGTGATTAAAATGCAAAGAATAAAAAGTTAGTGGTTTTAGTTCAGTGACTAAAACGTAAAAAATTTGAAGTTTGGTGGCCAAAGTGAAAAGCTAGGAAAAGTTCAGGGACCAATATGGTGATTTTCCCAATAAGTAATTTTATTTGGTGTAATAGTAAATCAGATCGAAATAAGTACCTTGATATCGGTTTTAAGAATTAAGATGTAGAAAAAGGTACCGAATTTGGATCGAATAAAATTGTTAAGCGTGCTCAGGCCATGGAAACATTAGGATGGGTGACCTATGGGAAGGTCCCATATTTGTGTTTTTGATTATTATCGAGGACTCTGAATAAATAGAAATTATTCATATGAATATTTGCTGAAGGACTTTTAAGAGAATTTTATCCGATAGAGATTTCGGATAATTATCGTTTTTTTATTAAGTCCAAATTTCAGCGTTAGACTCCATAAATATAGGAGATTGATTATGACAATAGTATTTATTTATGGAATTTAAAAATATGAGATTTTTGGATTGGAGTTGATAATATAATTCATAAAAAAATCGTATTAGATGATTTTCGGATAATTGGATCAAACAAAAATCGTAAAATGAAATTTTACGATTTTTTTAAAGGATGGCCGATTAGGAAGGAACTAAAGTAGTTCCCATGTAATGGAATGGCATGTTGGAAGAGGATTTGTAAATATGAATGTAGTTGGAGGACAAAGTGGTAATATGGATAAAAATGAACTTAAAATTCATTTTTAAAGATACATGTGGCATTATTAGAATACAAAATAAGGGACATGTGGATGAATATAAAAAAAAGGGTGAACAAAATTTTTGGTTCATCTTCTTCCTACATGCCGTGAGCAAGAAAGAAATAAGGGGGAGAGGAAATTCAATTTTTAAGCTAAATTTGGGAGGTTTTAAGCTTGATTCAAGGTGTGTTACTTTAGAATAAATTGTTTTATGCTTCAAACTCTTCATGTTGATAGTATTTTTGCATGGAAAAGTCAAGTATAAGTTATGTTCATGGATGAAGATTTATGATGGAAGTTGAAGTCTATGATGGAATTAGAATGGTAGTTAGTTGAATTGATGATTTAGAACATGAAAACAAGCTTGAATTGGGATTTATTTCATGTTTAAGACATAAACCCTAACCCTAAGTTTTGGGGATTTTGGTTAGGGAATTGAATTAAGGATGAAATGAATGAATTATGAAATTAGAAGTATTATTTTGATGTTTAAAAGATTGAATTCCCTTAGTTAGGGTAAGTGACCATTTCGGTTAATATGTAAAGTAAAGGGAAATTATCGTCAAATTTATTTTAGTGTTGGAAGTAAAGAGATATTGATTTCAATAAGTTGTTTTAGATGATTTAGTAATCTATATGAACAAATGAAGAAATGAGGAGATTATGTGATAACTATAGAACCTAAATATGGAAGTTTGGTTAAATTCAGAATTTGGCAGTAAGTTTAGAAATTCACCATAAATTCTAGAGAAATGGTTAGATGATGAATTTTATACCAAAATGAAGATATGGATGTCTAGTTTCGTTTCCAACAAACGGAAACTGATTTCGAGTTCTTAGTCAAAAGATATGAATTTTTAAACGAATAAAGGTCAGAAAATTTTCAGAACAGTTTTGGTTAGGGCAGCTCTATGACGGGAGTTGAAATATTTTCATAATTTTTGTAGACTTTATTAATTTATGAGGTTTATACCGTTAGAACTGTTATCGAATCTAGTTTCTCCAGTATAAAGGAAAATAAGATCCGATGTTTATTCTGCCCAGTAGAAGTGTTTTTCCGAAGGTAGTGCAAGCTGTCATAAATTGAAAAGTGATACATTTTGTATCTGAATATTAGTTTAAAGAGTTAGAAGAATTGTTTCAAGTTAAATTAATCATCAAGGACTATGATAAGAGTTTAGAAAGTACAGGGAAGAATGAAAATATTTTAATATTTCATATTCAAATAAGTATGTCTGGAATCAAGTTAGCAATGTTAAATTTGAGACTAACAAAAGTATGGTAATATATGTGTTCTATTGGTTTTCTACAGTTTCGAGGGAGACTGAAGGAGACCCAAGTAAAAGAGCAAAAGAAAATGTTACTGAATAGACTTAGTGAGGCTACTCCTAAATCATTACAGGTGAGTGCATATATGTTTTTAGCATGACGTACGTATGACAAGTTATTTCATAAAATTGTTGAATGGCAGTATACCGTGAATGTTATAAAGCATATTGGAGTATGAACTGTTCCATTATAAAAATGTTTTACGTGATGTATATATGTATGTATGGAAATTGGGTTACTTGCCATTATTTGCAAGAATTGTTTTCAAGTTTGCCCTTGGTAATGTAATGTTTAGTTGGAGATCTGATGTCAGCAGATTTGTGGTTGAACGATATACAGACGATATTGGCTCGGATTTATTGTGAAGATCGGAGAAAGTTAGAAGAAATTGTCTCCTTCTTGCGAGAGCAATCTTTAATATGGTGGAATAATGTCATTGCTCGAGTATATGAAGAGGTAAACTGGCATTTTTTCCTCCGAGAGTTTAGGAGGAAATATATTGGAGATGTATTCATTCGAGAGATGAAACAACAGTTTATAGATGTTAAACAATAAGGGCGTTCAGTATATGAGTACTAGTGTGAATTTAACAAACTGAGCAGGTTTGCCTCTGAATTACTCCCAAATGATAAAGCTATCACTGACAGCTTTATAGAGGGACTAGATACCCGATACTAGGAAGTGTTGGTGGCATTCACTCTCAGAGATTTCCAAGATGTAGTTAATAGAGCCAAAGCTATGGAAAATGTTAAAGAAAAAACTGAAAAAGAACCTCAGGGTCAGAAAAAGAGTGTTGAAACATCTTTTGATTCGTGATCACCAAAGCGAGGCAAAGGATATTCACAGTAGGAAATATCTGAATTTTCAGCACCCCATGGACAAGAAAGACAAGTTGGAAAGTTCAAGAATACTTCGACATCAATAAAGAATTATGTAAATCAACAAGGTCCTCCACGATGCAAGAATTGTAATAGGAAACATTTTGGGGAGTGCTGTAAGATCAAAAGAGCATGTTTCCGTTGTGGTGAGAATGGACATTTTAAACATGACTGCCCAAAATGAATTGATAGATCAGTATAGATTGAAAGGCCTGTTGGAATGCAAAAAGGCATAGGCCGTGGATCTACAGGTACGTATTAAAAATTTGAGGATAAATTTTTCCTAGGGGGAATTGTAATACCCCAATATTTGCTTAGTGATTAAAATGCAAAGATTAAAAAGTTAGTGGTTTTAGTTCAATGACTAAAATGTAAAAATTTTGAACTTTGGTGGCCAAAGTGAAAAGATGGGAAAAGTTCAGGGACCAATATGGTAATTTTCTCAATAAGTTATTTTATTCGGTATAAAAGTAAATCAGATCGAAATAGGTACCTTGATATCGGTTTTAAGAATTAAGATGCAGAAAAAGGTACCGAATTTGGATCGAATAAAATTGTTAAGCGTGCTCAGGCCAGGGAAATATTAGGATGGGTGACCTATACGAAGGTCCATATTTGTGTTTTTGATTATTATCAATGACTCTGAATAAATAGAAATGATTCATACGAATATTTGCTGAAGGACTTTTAAGAGAATTTTATCCGATAGAAATTTCGGATAATTATCGGTATTTTTGGATCTAGTCCAAATTTCAGCGTCAGACTCCATAAATATAGGACATTGATTATAACAGTATTATTTATTTATGGAATTTAAAAATATGAGATTTTTGTATTGGGAGTTGATAATATGATTGATAAAAAAATCGTATTAGATGATTTTCGGATAATTGGATCGAACAAAAAGCGTTAGATGATTTTTTTAAAGGATGGCCGGTTAGGAAGGAACTAAAGTAGTTCCCATGTAATGGAATGGCATGTTGGAAGAGGATTTGTAAATATGAATGTAGTTGGAGGACAAAGTGGTAATATGGATAAAAATGAATTTAAAATTCATTTTTAAAGATACATGTGATATTATTAGAATACAAAATAAGGGACATGTGGATGAATATAAAAAAAGGATGAACAAAATTTTGGTTCATTTTCTTCCTACATGCCGTGAGCAAGAAAGAAATAAGGGGGAGAGGAAATTCAATTTTTAAGCTAAATTTGGGAGGTTTTAAGCTTGATTCAAGGTATGTTACTCTAGAATAAATTGTTTTATGCATCAAACTCTTCATGTTGATAGTATTTTTGCATGGAAAAGTCAAGTATAAGTTATGTTCATGGATGAAGATTTATGATGGAAGTTGAAGTCTATGATGGAATTAGAATGGTAGTTAGTTGAATTGATGATTTAGAACATGAAAACAAGCTTGAATTGAGATTTATTTCATGTTTAAGACATAAACCCTAACCCTAAGTTTTGGGGATTTTGGTTAGGGAATTGAATTAAGGATGAAAATGAATGAATTATGAAATTAGAAGTATTATTTTGATGTTTAAAAGATTGAATTCCCTTAGTTAGGGTAAGTGACCATTTCGGTTAAGATGTAAAGTAAAGGGAAATTATTGTCAAATTTATTTTAGTGTTGGAAGTAAAGAGATTTTGATTTCAATAAGATGTTTTAGGTGATTTAGTAATCTATATGAAGAAATGAGGAGATTATGTGATAACTATAGAACCTAAATATGGAAGTTTGGTTAAATTCAGAATTTGGCAGTAAGTTTAGAAATTCACCATAAATTCTAGAGAAATGGTTAGATGGTGAATTTTATACCAAAATGAAGATATGGATGTCTAGTTTCGTTTCCAACAAATGGAAACTGATTTCGAGTTCTGAGTCAAAAGATATGAATTTTTAACCGAATGGAGGTCAGAAAATTTTCAGAACAGTTTTGGTTAGGGCAGCTCTGTGACGGGAGTTTAAAGAATTTTCATATTTTTTTTGGATTTTATTAATTTATGAGGTTTATACCGTTAGAACCGTTCTCGAATCTAGTTTCTCCAGTATAAAGGAAATTAAGATCCGATGTTTATTATGCCCAGTAGAAGTGTTTTTCCGAAGGTAGTGCAAGCTGCCAGAAATTGAAAAGTGATACATTTTGTATCTGAATATTAGTTTAAAGAGTTAGAAGAATTGTTTCAAGTTAAATTAATCATCGAGGACTATGATAAGAGTTTAGAAAGTACAGGGAAGAATGAAAATATTTTAATATTTCATATTCAAATAAGTATGTCTGGAATCAAGTTAGCAATGTTAAATTTGAGACTAACAAAAGTATGGTAATATATGTGTTCTATTGGTTTTCTACAGTTTCGAGGGAGACTGAAGGAGACCCAAGTAAAAGAGCAAAAGAAAATGTTACTGAATAGACTTAGTGAGGCTACTCCTAAATCATTACAAGTGAGTGCATATATGTTTTTAGCATGACGTATGTATGACAAGTTATTTCATAAAATTGTTAAATGGCAGTATATCGTGAATGTTATAAAGCATATTGGAGTATGAACTGTTCCATTATAAAAATGTTTTACGTGATGTATATATGTATGTATGGAAATTGGGTTATTTGCAAGAATTGTTTTCAAGTTTGCCCTTGGTAATGTAATGTTTAGTTGGACAATATTGAGGTATATCATTAAGAGTATATAAAGTTATTAGCACTTCAATGTGTCATGATGAATTGCCTTATTGGTACGTAAAGGTATTGTCTGATAATGAGATTAGGTGATTTAAAGGCATCACCAATCATATAAGGTGGTTAGTTGGTTTAAAGGCACCATCAACCGTATAAGTTGGTTAGTTGGTTTAAAGGCACCATCAACCATATAAGGTGATTAGCTGGTTTAAAGGCACCATCAACCGTATAAGTTGGTTAGTTGGTTTAAAGGCACCATCAACCATATAAGGTGGTTAGTTGGTTTAAAGGCACCATCAACCATATAAGACATTCTACGAGTTAATGACACTTGAAGAATATTATAAATTTATTGACACTTCATTGTGTATCATAAAGTTAGCAGCACTTTAAAGTGTCATATATGTTATAGGCACTTTATTGTGCCTGCAAGCAATACAGAATAGTACTTTTAAAGTACTTCATATTTACCTTGGGCTATATTCTGGCATTATGAAGTATGTTTTAAAGCCAAAGAATGATTACTTTATGCTTTCTTGCATAACATTCTTGCATTATAAAGTATGAGATTTAAATGATTATCATGTATCTATATTTGTTTTACATATGTTACTTACCTTATGCCTCACTAAGTTATACTTAGCGTGTATTTATGTTATAGGCATAGGTAAAAGGAAGTAGAAGCGGAGCCTTTGCATCATCTTCTCTTTTTGGAGATTTACGAATCGACAGGTTAATTTCTAGTACTTATGACATCCTTGTTTCGTGTATGTATTAGTGGCATGTACTAAAATGATATGTCTATTTTTGTTAAAATGTTTAAACCGGCCTGCTTTGTACTGAATTTTATATACGTTGTTAAATGAGTTATGTAAATATGTAACTATGGTATAATACTTAAAAGTTAATTATGTTTACATTTTATTTGTTTACAAATTATGAATGATGAATACTATTAAATAATTAGAAAATTTTTAATTTACCTCGATTTTTTTTAATATAAAATGTTTTTAAGTTACTGTGACATTTCCAACTCGTGTTCGTTGTAGGATACGGGAAGGGGTGTTACATGAATACTTGTTGTTATTGTAGCATTGGAGACTTGAATTTATACCTCATCATTGATTTCTAACCGTTTGGGTAGTAGGGATCATAAATATAGTCGTTGGAGGCTATTTTTCCCGCAATAAATGCAGTTTGCCTACCCTCGGTATCGGTACACTGACTATCATATTGGTACCTGCCACAAGAGGAAAGAGTCGTTGTACAGAGCGGCGTATCGATACGCAGGAGGGCGTATCGATAGGAGAAGCTTATTTTACAAAGGCGTAATGGTACTTTCCGTACAGTATTGGTACCATTTTTGCTCACTGGAATATGAAGAAAAAGTCCATAAAAATTGTATCGGTACGCCTAAAAACGTATCAGTACGATATAACTAAGTTTCAAATTTATGGTTCCAATAAAACTGACAAAGTAACAGCTATATCATTAAATGCAAGAATTTTCAAATCTAAAGACCCTGTATCGGTAGTAATGAATGCGTACCGATACTCAAAGCATATTTAGTTCCCAGATATGAATGGCGTACCGACACGGCTATACGCGTATCGGTACCCAATAGCTATTTTGTATAAAATTGTTTTCCAATAGTAAAAAATAGTAGCGATACGGTCAAGGGCGTATCGGTACTCATGGACCAAAATCAGCTATTCGAGTACAAAAACACTTAGAAAATATTTGGTGTTTTAGTTTTTGACTTATAAATAATTTTAGTTCGAATCTTTGCCATTTTGTGAGCAATTTTGAGTACTTAAAAATTTATTCAATTTTACAAATAAGTCCTTGAAACTCTTTGTTATATCAAAATCAAATTTAGTTTTACACGATTAACAACTAAAGTTGATGATTACAGTTAATTATGAACACTCCTAATAAACACACACTTAAAAAGAAGAGTTTCCTCGTGTAAACTTATTGAAACAAACAAATCAAACTCCACCATATGATTAGATTTGTTAACTCCTTCACTCCCCTTTCCTAATGGGTATTTTCGTATGTTAACATTAGAACAACAAGGCAACTTCAAGTTTTATTTAGGCTTAAATGAAAAATCAACTCCTAAATTATATATTTTATTTGTTTTTAGCCCTCAAATTATTTTTGGTCAAAATTAGTCCTTAAACTATAATTTCTAGTCACTTTTAAGTTCGGTAGTTATCTAAGTCAAAAAAATTATTTCGATCGATAAGATGTTGACAATCACAAAATTTTTTTGACTAATAGATAGTTTAGGGACTAAAAGAAAAAATGAAATAGTTTAAGTACTTATTTTGACCAAAAAATAATTTAAGGATTTAAAGTGACAAAAATGTTATTTTAAGGACTTATTTTGATCAAAAAATAGTTTAAAGACTAAAAACAAACAAAAGGCATAATTTAAGGGCTGATTTTTCATTTAAGCCTTTTATTCATTTCCATACTTAAAATTAGGAATGATTTTATCAGTTTTGAATAAAAGTTATGATTAATAATAGGAAAATTCTACAATAAATGACATACATTGATATACACCACTAATTTTTATTTTTATTAATTCATTTTTAAATAAAAAGCTTTTTAAATAAATATGTGGGATCCATCAATTGTCTTTTTGCTTTTTATTTTTATTTTTGTTATTCCGTATTTATTTAATTTATGTCAATATAAAATTATGGCATAAAGATAATTTTAACCCCCAACCTTTACAATTTCTATCATTTTGGTTATTATTTTTTAAGGATAAATTTGGCCCCCTAACCTATATCATTTTTTCAAACTACTCTTTTTTAACTAAAATCTCGATTAAACCGTTAAAAGTTTAAACGGTGATGACATGTCAATATTCTTACTTAAAAAATATATTTCTCAACTATTTTAAAAAAAAAACTAACAAAAAATAAGCATAAACAAGCAACTAAATCATCACGGAAAATCCAACGCCTAAACACAAAGCTAATAAACGAATTCCTAAACCTAATTCAAATTTCTTAAACCCCAATTTAAGTTTTCATATCAATTCGAAACCTATAATTTTTTTATTTTATGTTATTTTTTAGTGTTTCTGTGATTTTTTAAATTTCATAAAAATTTCATTTGATATTATTTTTAAAATTCATTTTCATATACTAAATACCAAAATCAAGACCTCAAACCATCTTTATTAAATTAAACATTAACATTTCAAAACCCTAAACTAAAGAAATAAAAACGCAGTTGATTAGTATCAAAACTGTTCTTTGATTAAATAATAAGTGATTTCTACAAGTTTTAATAATCGCGCTAAATTTCTCTGTAATATTTTATTTATTGGTTCAAAGTGCTTCAAATTTTAAAGAACAATATTTGATTCAAAGTGAATTCAAATTTGAGGGTAAAATTTTATTTGTTTGTATGGTATGTACTATTGGATTTTAGAATGAATTTACTTTGAAAATTGTAGACTGATTTTATGAATCTTAGCTAGGATTTTAAATCCAACACAATTTATGATTAACTCCGTTCTTTTCTAGGTTTTTATTTTTGTTTTAATTTTAATTATCTTTAGTTTAAATTAGGCTTAAGGGCTCGTGAAGTCCTTGAACTTTTGAAAAAAACAATTAAGCCCTTAAAGATTTTTTGCACTCAATGTCACCCTCAAACCCCAAAAATTAACTAATTCGACTCTTTGACTGATGGAATCCATTGTTGACCGTGACAATGCTGACATGGTAGTCCATGTTAAAAAGAAAGTGATGACGTGGAAGAGAGCTTAATTGATTTTTTTAACGTTTGAGGGTTTAAATGATTTTTTATAAAGTTTGAGGGCTTATTTAATCTTAAAGTAAAAATAAATTATATAAAAACATATAAAAACATATAACCATTGTAATAACAAAGTAAGATTAAAATTATGTTCTAACCTAATAAGTTGTGTAAAATCTTAAGTACATTCCAACACATATGATGCAAACCCATATCACAATATAGTTACATACCTTTTATTTGATCAAACCAGCTTTCATGGAATTCAAGTTAGAAAATAAAAAAACTTAAGAAACACTATTGTGGCATACAAGGATTATATAGTGCTCGACTTTACTAAAGAGTTTTTTTTCATCCGATCAAACAATAAACTTCATCTTGTTTGATGCATCCAAGCAGTAATATCAGGAAAATCCAAGCTTTTTTTATAGTGACATCACTTCCATGGCCAAAGAAGAATTCTTTTTATATTAAAAAAATATAACTTTATATCTCTAAAAGTTTATTGATATTTTTAATATTTTTTATATTTTTAGTATTATATTATTTCTTTATATTTTAATATTTCAATTTAATTCAAATAATTTGTTAATTTTATTTTTTCTTAAAGATTAAATAAACCCTCAAACTTTCTAACAAAATCAATCAAGCCCTCGAATTTTCTAACAAAATCAATTAAGCCCTCGAATTTTCTAAAAAAAACAATTAAACCCCTATAGACATGTCATTATTCACATATGGACTACCATGTTAGCACCGTGAACCGCCACGCCAACATCGTAAACTGCCATATCAGCATCGTAACGGTCAATGACGAAAACCGTTAGTCAAATGGTCAGATTGGTTAATTTTTTCGGGTTTGAGGGTGACATTGGGTGCAAAAAGTATTAAGGGCTTAATTGATTTTTTTTGAAAGTTTAGGGGGTTCTCGAGCCCTTAAGCCTTTAAATTTAAATAAAAATTTATTATACATGTAAGTATGTAAATAGTTAGATTACATGTCATTTAAAATGTATTATCACATGTATATGTCATATTATCACTGTTAAATTTTTAATGGTCTAAGCAACATGATAATTAAAGAATGGGTAATTTGACAAAAATATATAGGTTGATGGTCAAATTTATCCTAAAAAAAGAATGAGGGCCAAAATGTCAATAATTATAACAAAGTTAAAAAGTTGAGGGTTAAATTATAACAAGATTCAAAATTTTAAAAAATAAATAAGAGAAAAATTTTAAAATTTAAAAAAAAAATAACAGAAAAAAAGTGGTGATGAAAATGGTGGCTAAATTATAACAAAGTTTAAAAGTTGAGGGTTAATTTTTTATTATGCCACTTTGAAAAGGACAATTTTAACATTATTTTTAAATTAAGATTAAATCTTGTGGTGGGTCCCATAAATTTATGTAAGATAATTTATTTAAAATTAGAAATATAAATAAGAGAAAAATAGTGGTGTATATTAACGTATATCAATATATGACATTCATTGTAGACTCATCCTTAATAGTATTGTCTTTTTAAGATAAAATGTAAATGAATTATGTTGTAAAAAAAAGTTTACACAAGCTGCCTATTTATAAGCCTAAATCTAAAATCTAAATTTCTAACCTTTAAACCCTAAAGATCTAACTATAAACCTTAAACCCTAAATTCTAATAATAAATTCTAAATTCTAAATCTTACAACCTAAACCCCTAACCTCTAAACCCTAAACTAGATCCCTAAACCCTTAAATAACACTACTTGTGGAAACTTTATTTTTCACCGCCAGTGTATAAGATAATAATCCATGAATTATATACGTAATAATTTTATCAGTTTTGAATAAAAGTTATGATCAATAGTATTGTGCTTTTAAGATAGCATGCAAATGAATTATATATGTGAGATATTTGAATTCACTTAAGTTATGTAATTTTATTCGAATAAATTTGATTTCTGACCAATTTATATTTACATGATATTTTGGGGAAGAGGAGGGTGTAAACCGAGAGCTTTAACCACTTGCTCTAGATATTGTTGGCATTTACATGATATTTTTAAACAAAATAAATAATATTTAAAAATATGTATGAACATATACTACCTTGAAATAATATTTAAATTATTAAATAAGAAAGAGAGGGAGTGAAGAACACGCAATGAAGTACAAGAATGACTTATTATTATTAGAGTAAACTACACCGGTGACCACCAAACTACTTACGGATACCTATTTTGACCACCGAACTAGGCAACTCGTCAACCAGACCACCAAACTTATTAAATTGACTTATTTTGACCACCGCCATTAAAAAACTAACGGATGAGTGACGTGACAGTTAACGAAAATTAATAAAATTACACATTTGGTCCCTATTATTTACCTATTATATCAATTTGGTCCTATTAAATTAAAATTAACCAACCAATCAAAGGACGACACGTGTCACCATCTCTTTTTTAATTTAAATTTATTTAGTTTAACAAATTTAATTAACCAACCGGATGGTGGCACGTGCCACCATCTGATTGGACCTAAGCAAATGAAGGAAATACATGGGAGGCATTACAAGCAATGGGAATCAAACCCACAACCAAGAGCAAGGAAGGCTTAAGCTTCAAACGCTGGGCTAACTCCATTTACATGATATGAGATGATAACATATTTTATTAAAGGGTTACTTTGTTGGTGAACCCAACAACAACAAGCAATGCTCTGTCTTCCTTGTTTCCTTTTGACAGTGCTCCCCCCCTTTCCCCAACCAAATCACTAGGTTTCAATTTATCAGGGTCAACGAGTCCAACCACGGGTAGAAAAATAGTCTGTAGCTGGTCTCCCTTAGAGACGTTTCAGCTTTACAAATAAAATATGTAGCCCAATTTTTACTTTTGTTTCTCATATTTTGTAACACCCTCGACCCATATGTCACATTTGAGCCTCAAGCCCAAACCCATTCATAAAACTTGCAACTAGATTTAGCCCAACTTAAACATTTCCATAAATCGAACAACGTTTTGAAAACAAGTCAATACAAAAATAGTTAAATCGTTTGCATGTGAGATCCAATTTAAAACAAGTAATTAAAAGCATTCGACGTGATTAATAAATCCAAATAGAGTTACAGACATAATTCAAGTGTCTTATGAATACATTACCAATAAGCCTAAATATTGTACTTTTGATCACATCAATGAATTGAAATCCTACTCTGATAGGGTCCTTTTACATGCAACGCAGTCTCCTAAAAACCCGCATAAGGAAATAACGACTCCAAACGATGAGCTCATAAAGCTTAGTGGATACACCTCTACTCTACCATGCTTCAATAGATCATAAGCATAGGTATGTAACAAGTAAAATGATATGACAGTTAAATTGATACATGGCGCTACATTAGTCGCCTAAACACATGCGATCCATATTACAACATCAAGGGGCACACAAGGCCCAATCACATTATACCATAACAAAATAAGAGTGAGGCCGAGTCACGCAGCATCAAAACATACACCTTTACTCGGAATCCCCCATCGAGAACATACGAATGAGGCCCGGGTCACAGAATCGGCAACCTCTATTCGCCATTCACTTACTACAGTGTTGCAACACATTTTGGGTATCTAGATCCCACCAAACCTGGTACTCAACCATACAATGCCCTTACATGGCATACAACAACTAACCGATCCACCAAGGATCCTTATTGAATCAATACAACCAACCCACTCAAGGTTTTATTAAATCATTACTCATTACGTACGTATATGAGGTTAGATTCTCAGCTTTACTATTCATTTTACCCCATTAGAGACACATTGGGCCTTAGTCTTCGAATTATAAGCCCCTTGAACTAAAAATGAAATTTTTGGGTAGATTGCCCAACGAGTACCGATACCCTATTTTGGGTAGCGGCACGCTCTAGTGGGTACTGATACCACAGTGTTGCAACACATTTTGGGCATCGAGATCCCACCAAACCTGGTACTCAACCATACAATGCCCTTACATAGTATACAACAACTAACTGATCCACCAAGGATTATTACTGAATCAATACAACTAACCCACTCATGGTTTTATTAAATCATTACTCATTACGTACGTATATGAGGTTAGATTCTAAGTTTCCCAGCTTTTACTATTCATTTTACCCTATTAGAGACCCATTGGGCCTTAGTCTTCGAATTATAAGCCCCTTGAACTAAAAATGAAAATTTTGGGCAGATTACCCAACGAGTACCGATACCCACTTTTGGGTATTGATACGCTCTAGTGGGTGTCGGTACCCACATACATGTATCGATACCTAGCTTGCCATTGGGAGGGGTTTAACTCAAGGTACGTACCGATACACGGGGCTGTGTACCGATACCCACGAGTGTACCGATACACTCGTGAGTGTATCAATACCAATTTTAGCTACTGGAATATGATAGAATAGGGACGGTACCGATACGCTTCCACGCGTACCGATACCTCCCTTAAACTCTTGCTAAAATTTCTACGAAATCAACGGGGTACCAATACCGGTTCATGTCGTATCGATACCCGAGCCTAGAATTTGAATTCTGGAGCTCGAATTTCATCCCAACACCTCCCCAAACATTACAGAAAAACCCCAAAATGAACCTACAGATTATGGAAGGTATTTCATGTGAGTTCCTACTCTTTTCACAACATTTACACACAAATTTCAGATTTTGCCATTAACACTCATACTCAACCATTTCAAGCACCAAAACATCGAACAAGCATACAAGACCATACATACATGATTTGCGAGAAACAAAAGGAGTTTGAAGTGTACTAACCTTCCTTCCAAAGCTGGAAAACAACCTTTTCCTCCTAGCTCAAGCCTTACTCTTTTCTTGGTCCTTGGAGTGTTCCCCAATCTCCTTAACTACAAAAAGTTGTTGCCAAACTAGTCACAACATTGCTAGAAGGTTAAGCAACATAAAAGGAAAAGCTTAACAATAAGAAATGAAGCTAGTCATTCCTTTCTCGTTTTTCCTTCTCAACCCCTACCATAACCAATTCTTTCCAAACTCCAGCATTCCCATTCATATATTACCTTGACAAATAGATCCTTGGATGAGGAGAAATTTTCCGTCTAGCACTAATCCGAGATTCACACGAATAAAGGTAAAGATTTGGCCTTTGTTGGTTTCTTGGAGAGGATACGAGGAAAAGGATGAATGGGTGAAAATGAGAACAAGGTGAGATCATCTCCCTCAAAATTCTACAGAGAAAATTAAGAGGGAGCAACCATCTTCTTTTCAAAAGGGGAAAATTACTCTTTTGCCCTTCAACCCCTTCTACAACTCATAACTAAGCCAAACCCCAAGCAAAACAACAGAAAAGGCCCAAAGGTGCCTATTCCTAGCTTCTCACGGCCCAACAACAAGGCCCACATAACGGGACTCGAGGCTCGGGTGAGTTCAACCCACTCATCTCAAAATCTGGGTTGTTACAGATTTCTTCTCACCAATCTTCATGATTCTTGCTGATATTTGAGAATCCAATAATCGAAACACATCACACACCAAAACAATTAAAGGAGAATCATATCAGAACACATCACCAGCCACCCTACAACTCGTAGATATCACTAGGCCAAAACAATATACTCAATCCATTGCATAACAGAACAAAGCAGTAGCATGAGCATCAAAACTTTCACCCGACAAACACCTCAAAAGTCCTCAGAGGGCACCTAAGATCACCATTCACCACAGCTTTTTCGAAACAATAGAGCAAAAGTTATGGATTGTCAAATAGAAACACCATTCAAAATGCAACAACAATTCAACAACTGCTAAAAATCTTAAACATCCATGATGCATAATATTTCAAACAAAAAGTACCAAAATTTCTAATCAATTAATAATATTTCAAGCAAAGCTTGATCAGTTTAGACCTGGGTTTCATATTAAAACAGAAACATAATAATGTTTACATATTTGATAATATTTCACACAAAAAAGTATCAAAACTTCAACCCATTTTTAAAGGAAAAAATATAACATCCCATACAGAAGTAGAGATAAAAATAAATGTGTAAAAGAAATTTTGAAACCTAGCCTTAGGCGTTGTCATTGAGAACAAGGAGAGAGCCGACGAGAGCGTCGGTGAGGATCTAATACTAAAGAATGCGAGGGAACCCAAACCTAAAAAAGAGATGGCAGGATTTTCACACTTAAAATAAATTGAAACCAATTGAAATCTGGTGATTTGGTTCGGGAGAGGGGAGGAGTACTGCCAATAGTTGTTGTTGGGTTGACCAACAAAATTACCTTTTAATAAAATATATTATCATTTCATATCATAAAAATAAATTTAGCCTTTTTTTTTGCTTTTAATGATAAATTCGATTAATTAAATCTATTAAACTAAATAAATTAAATTAAAAAAAATGATAACATATATCGTCTTTTGATTAATTAATTAATTTTAGTTTAATTAAGATTAAATTATTATAATAAATAAATAATAAAGCTAAATATATAATTTTATAAATTTTTATTAACTGTCACGTCATTCTATCTATTAGTTTATTAACTGTAGGTATCTTCAAAATAGTTCGATGTAGTAGGCTAAAACTGTAAATTTCAAACAATATTTTGCTTTCCTGCCTGTTTCTCCGAACCTCACTCTCTTTCCCCGATTCTTCGTTTTTCAACATACCGTACTTTCTGTATTTTTTTTGAAAACCCTAAGCCGACCGATGCCGCCTCCACGGCCGCCTACTGCGGAGGTCCGCCACGTCGATTTAAGGATCTGGCGAGCTTGCGCTGGCTCCTCCGTTCGAATCCCCATTGTTAACTTCAGAGTTTACTACTTTCCTCAAGGACACGTGGAACAATCCTGCGGTTCGGCGACGTTACTGCCTTCTCTCGTACTCTCCAGGCCTGCAATCGCTTGCGTTATCTCCGACGTTCATTGCCTCGCCGATCCCATAACTGACGAAGTCTTCGTCAAACTCTTCCTCGTCCCTGTCGAACCTTCTGGACTTCCCAATCAATTTCTTGACATTAATGGTGAAGTTGAAGATTCTGATAAGATCGTGTCGTTTGCCAAGATTTTAACGCCGTCCGATGCTAACAATGGTGGCGGATTCTCGGTCCCGCGGTTTTGCGCAGACTCTATTTTCCCGCCTCTCGACTACAATGCTGACCCACCGGTTCAGACTCTCTCCGTCACCGACGTTCGCGGCGGGACTTGGGAGTTTCGCCACATTTACCGAGGAACGCCGCGTCGGCATCTGCTGACTACGGGATGAAGCAAATTCGTTAATCAAAAGAAGCTCCTCGCCGGAGATTCCGTTATCTTCATGAGGGACGGAAATGGGAAAATGTTTATTGGAGTCCGTCGGGCGATGAAGAAAGGAGAGGGTGGAGGTGATTCTGGGAGGTGGAGAGAACCAAGTGACGGAGGAGCAATGAAAGGGGAAGGAAGGGGGAGAATGACTTCCGAGGCGGTTGCAGAAGCAGCGGAGAGGGCCGCGAAGGGGTTGCCATTCGAGGTTGTGTACTATCCTTGGCCTGGTTCGACTGATTTCATGGTGAGATCGGAGTTGGTGGAGGCTGGACTCAGTAAATACTGGTCTGCTGGGACCAGAGTGAAGATGGCAGTTGAAACAGATGATTCCTCGAGATTGTCGTGCTTTCAAGGGACTGTTATTTCTGCTGCTTCGTCGGATACTGGCCCCTGGATTTCTTCACCTTGGCGAATGCTTCTGGTAAAAATGCTTTGGACTCAGTTTGAATTGTGGTTGTTAAATAGAATGCATTTTGCGGATAACTTTCAACGTCAACAATTTATTGGTTATTAATCTAGAAGGAACAAAGTTTTCTATACGATTAAAAACAGTGACATAAAATTTGATCAGTCAAAATGCCTATTTAGAACAAGTTTTGATGTTATATTGATGGAGTGAGGAATAGCAGCATGCTGCATTTTACTTTAGTATACCTCAATGTTTGCTTATTTTCCTTTAAAACCAGTGCTCTATCCTGAGGTTCTCACAGTCATTAATTTACACTTTTCATGAGATTGGAGATACAGAAACCAGAAAAATGTATTATAAATCTTGGAGTTAGTCTCCATATAAAGTAGGCCAAGGTTCAACATTAGTGTGGTGCAGTTTAGTTTTTTAGTAATTTAGATTGGGAATGATTTGTATCAATTTTGTTCTTTTCTTACAGGCTGTGTTTGACTTCTGAGTGGCTTCTCATGTGAGTTGTGAGTGGCATTTTATGTAATGGTTTCTCCTTAGGAGTAACACGTTATATATTTGTCTTGATATTTATTGTGCGCAAATCTAAAATTACTTTATATTTGTTAATAGAGTAAAGTGCTTATGTTTTCAACTTTGAGCCACTTGATTAACTAGAAAAATACAGTTGAATAACTTCAGTTTGCATCAATTTTGCAATTTTTAGTTGTGATGCTTGGTTGAAATGTATCTTGTGGTACCCTCTATGTCATCCGATTCTTCTTAGTAGGGAACAAGTGAACTTTTGGTGCTTTGATAGAGGTCTGGTACTCTGGTTTCATCTTCACTTTTATCCATGTGTTTGTCTAGTAATACTAATAATGGTGGAATAGTTTCTTCTTAGTTTTATGTTTCTCTATTTCGGAGGCTGCATTTTGGGGGATGAGTTTTGTGCTAGGATGTGGTTTATTTAATCTTACATTTAGGTATTAGGTTTTTATCCATTTTGCTACTTATAAAATATCTTCCTCTTTAACTTGGCTGATTCACGGTTTCATTATCTTTATATCCTTAGGTTGCATGGGATGACCCTGATGTTCTCCAGAATGCAAGGAGAGTGAGCCCATGGCAAATCGAAATTGCTTCCTCCTTGCCGCTTCATTCCTCATTTCCCTTGGCAAAGAAGTCCAAGCTTTCTCAGGAGTCTGGGCTGGCTGATTCAAAGGGAGAGATCTTCTTCCCTATGACAGGGTTAACCAATTCAACAATGAGGTACATGAATCCCTCACTGTTGAATTACAATTTTTTTCCTGCTGGCATGCAGGGAGCCAGGCAAAATCATTTTCACGTGCAAGGTTCAACCAACTATGTGTGTGAGAATACACCAATGATGTCCACTGATAGTTTCTCTAGCAACTATTGGCTACCCAAGTTGAATAGGATATCCACTGAGCTTAACATTGGAAGTTCACAGTCCAATAACCTGTCACCAGATAGCCAGAGCAGCATGGCTTCGTTCGGCACAGAATTTACTGAAAATGTTGGCTGCAGCTCGAGCAAAGTAGGTGTTAGTTCGTTTCAATTGTTTGGCCAGATAATTTATCCCGTTGAAGCATATTTGATAATGTTGATAGCATGGAAGATGATAGTTGTAAAAGCTATGATGAGGCTGTGTGAAAATAACACATTAGATCTTTCTTCACCTTATGGCTTTTCGAAGCTGCTTGACAGGATAGACTAGACATCCAATGCGAGAGAGCTTTGGCTTTCAAAGGTTTTTCTTTGTGAATGTGCCCATGTCATGCAAACGAGTAACTGTTTAGGTATTTTTTTCTCTGATTGGATTTCACAAGTTATCGTTCTACTATTTGGATGCATAAATGTGTTGTCTCTATTATCTAAGTTTTAGCAATTTCTTTTCCTTTTATATTATATGTAACATTACATGATGTACATTTGTGTGGTCCTGGACTTATAAATCTTTATCTATTGGACATCCTATTCCTCCAGAAATGCTCTATTCTTGTTGTTAATTTGTTATGTTACTGTGGTTATAGATCATGCTCTTGGGTTTTTCCCATCTTTTGCCATGTTGGATTATGAAGGTTGAACAACATATTCATCAACTTTTACTAGATTCCTTATTGCTTCTCATAAAGAACACTGGAACGTGTAACAGTTCTTTTTCTTTCTGGCCTCTGCATACTACCCTATCAAGATTGAGTATCAAATCCAATAATTCCCTTATTCTTTACCAACAGTATCAAAGCCAGGCTAAAGAGATGAGCATTACAACAAGGAAAAAACTTTATATAAAGTTTACACAGCCTTCTAGTTTTAGGGATTAGGGGTTCAGCTTAGGTGGTTTAGGTTTTAGGGTTTAGAATTTAAGGTTAGTATTTAGAATTTATGACATAGGGTTTAGAGATTAGGGTTTAGGGTTAGGAATTTAAGATTTGAGTTTTATAGTGTAAATTAAATTTTACACAGCTTGTGTATCAAAAATTTACCCTTAAAACAATGCTTTGACTGTAGCAAAGAAATGTTCTCTAAAAGTCAACCACAAATGCCTTGTGATTTGTGGTACAGACAAATTTGTTTTGTAAGCACTCTTTTACTGAGGGACTGTTGTTCTGTAAGCTGCCACTAAGGAACTTAATAAGTAAACATGAATGGTAGTAAAGATTAATGGTGCTCTATATGGCAGTTTAGCTTGGTTCTGTGCTGTTAAATATATACACTTTGTCTAAAAACATCATATACTGTATTTAATTTGAGCTCCATAATTTTGGTGTAAAACAGTTGTGTATCATGCTACTTTGATGTGTAGTTTTATATCATTTTTCTTGTTTAGAAGTTGATTGCTTGAGTTGCACTCCATTTTCGGTTTTACTGTCCTCGCTTGTAGTGGTTTATTTTGCAGGAAATTTAGGCTGGCAGGAAGTTGGCCCCTAATTTTACATGGTCAGCAGTAGAGATATCCTGAGTTATTTTTTTTGTTTTGGTATTAGTTTTGTGCAGATGGAGACACTTTGTTGACATATATGGTGTTTGAATACACTAGAGAGTTGCATTTTATTTGAGTTTGGATTCCGAACTTCAGATGATTGGAGCAAATTTGTTGGTTGACTTGGCATATAATAATAAGAATAATAATAATTCCATGCTCTTTGGTTCGGTTGTTTGTTATGTTTGATTTCCCCTGGCCTTGTATCTTTTTTCTTTTGGTAGTAGGAAAGATAGCAATAATGCTTTTAAGTATCTAATGTCTCAAGCTAGAAGAACCAGGATTAGTAATCTGCTGTAGCACTAGATGCAAGTCTGGAGACAGCCAAGGAACGAACTGCAGGCCTATAGTCTGGTGGGAACCGAATTTAGCAATGAGACCAGCAGCCCTGTTTGCTTCATGCGGTGTGTGAACGACTCGTACATTCCACTCCCGAGCAAGAAGAACCTGAATACGACGAGCCAATGACGACTTTTGAGACTGCTGGGTAGACGAAAGAAGGTTGACAGCCACCAAACAACCAGTCGCAACCATTAGATGACGAAAGCCCTTATTCCAAAGAATCTACAAGCCATCGAATATAGCCCAAAGTCTAGAAGACACAAATATAGAAAAGTCTAGCTTTTAGGAATATCTTCAATTTATGTTAAAAAAGGAATAACTTCAATTTTGCCTCTATAAGTAGTAAGGGAATGTTTGTTTCAAAGAATCTTACATTCTCTGTGTTAATGTAGCATTCTATGTTTGAATTCGGTAATCCTACATATGGAGGTAATCTCATATTTCTTGAGTAATGTAAGATTTGCGGGGGATGTTCATTTTATGATATATATTTTTTTATGATCTTGGTCAGTTTTATGATGCACCATTTCTAAACTAGATGAAATTCAGTAACTAGGTTTAGCTAAATTGAATAAGATTTTTATTATTTTATTAAAATAAAAATATGATTTAATGTCCTTATCTGATATTTCAACGTTGCTACAGTTGAAATTTAGGGGTTGGTCTAAAGAACGACAAATGGCTAATAAATGACGGGATGTTATAGCCGTCATATGGGGAAACATTTGATTTTGACCATTAGATTTAGATTTCCATAAAAATAGCAGAAATAGAAAAAGGTCGTTGCCGATAGGTTTTGAAACTTAATAAGTAGTTTTGCAACTGTTTGGGGATAAAATTTGTGTTGCAACGTCAAAAGTTAAAATAACGCATGCGTTTCGGAACTATGAAATATGTACCAGAATCGGTAGTTAAAAGTTTAACCCAAATTATTAGTGAAGTATGTGAAAGTAAAGTTGGAAGAAGATGTCTCAGAATTTGATTTAGAGTACCGAAACAGTCTGCTGTGAAAGTAACATTTCAGGGTTGCGTAAAAGTTGACATTTTTCTCTTGACATCGGAACCTTTGTACATGTTCCGGAACCTGTAGAAAATGTGTAAACTAGAAATGTTTAAAGTGACTTTAACAATACATGTTTGTATAGTTGTTTTGAAACTTAAGTATCAGGATCAAAACCTGGAGTATGATATGTTGGATAGATAAAATTAGACGTATAAACCATAAAAGTGAGGGAAGTAGATAACATATTAGGGCCAATCGCGAAGTATCAAAATTCATCAGCGAGTTCCGCAACCTAAAGTACAAGATGATAATATTTTTAGTTGAACGATTCATATTTCTAGTTTTTTTGTAGGTCTGTTAAAGCTCTCCGGCTTCCCTAGAATGAGAATCGAACCTTCATTTCCCTACTGAAAACCTGGACCTCCTCTCAAGTTGTGAAAAATGTTTCAGTCAGTGTAAATGATCGAAACCTTAATTTAGGTTTGCAACTGAACCCGTGCAATCATCTCCATCGCGAAGGTAACAAGCAAAACCCTAAGGTTTGTTTATTTGTGAAATACTTGAAATCTAGGGTTTGCGTTTCGAAATTTTGGTATGGAATTGCATTTCTTGTTGTAGGAAATCTGTTTTAAACTGAATATTATGTCCGAATTGGGTTTTTTTTTTGTTTTTTGAAAATGGTACCTTTTCCATCGGTTTGAACCAAAAAAGGTTAGATTTGTATGTAATGAGGATAAGTTTATTTATGAGTGAGTTGATTTGTTTCTGCACTGATTCATGTGAAGATTTAATTCTTAGGATGACTACTACAAATCTGAATCCCATTTTTGATGAAGTTGCTGATAAAGCTGGTAAAAAAGTTGCTCATAAAGATGGTAATGATGAAGTTGCTAAACAAGGTGTTGTTAATGAAGTTGCTAAGGAAGCAACATCTGAGTTGTTGGCCATATGTGATAAGCCGTACGAAAAAAAACATGTCCTCCCTTCATGGAGTTTCAGTAAGTTGATATTTACGTGTTCTTATTGAATTGAAATGCAGAATGAATGAATGATTGAATGTATACCTTTTGTTTTTTTTTTTCATGTTTTACAATAAAGTTGAATGTATAAGGATGAAGCAAAAAGAGGAAAAAATGACTAATGAGGTAGGTTTCAGTGGATTAGGATGTGTAAAATGTTAAATTCATTTGAATGTCATTCGTAGGTTTGGAAAGAGTTAGGCAAGAAATGGGAGAAAATGCCGAAAGAAGACAAACAACCTTACATTGATGAAACTGAGAAGGAGAAGGCAGCATACAAAGAATCTAAATCAGGACAGTCGAAGAAAGTAATAGGGAATAATAGTATAAAGACATTATTTGTTTGATACAGTAAGATTGACGTAGGAACTTATCCCCTGTCTGCAGACATCTTTTGACACAAGGTGTAGTCAGAAGAAATTGTACGATTTCATAAGAGAAATGAAGACGATGAAGATTGATCATGTTCTTGATGAAATTGGTTTTGGGTCGTTAGTTTTTATAAAATCGCGCATTCTACGTCGAGACCTATGTAAGGAATTGATGGAAAGTTTTGATGTTGGAAGGAGTGTTACTGAGTTTGAAGGGCACAACATTACTCTATCAGTTGAAGATGTAGAAGCTATATTGGGCCTGAAGAATGAAGGTGTTGATGTTCATGAAGTGTTGTCGAGTGTGAATGATAAAGAACTCGTGCAAAGTATAACCTCAACACAATTTTAACTTATGCATAAATCAAGCAAGATATAGTGTCTGGTGCTTTTGAGGGGATACTTTGAAAGCAAGGGTGATGTTGTACATTATTGAGGTGTTTCTATGTCATGCTACTGAGATACGGCCATGTGCAGGTATTTTGAAGTTGTTGTACGACAATTGCTTATAGGATAAAGTGAATTGGGCCAAGTATGTTTACGATACGCTTATTGAGGCAATAAGCTATTTACAAAAGTCAGGAAGGCATGTTTACCTAAAAGGTTGTATTGCAATCTTAGAGGTAAAGTTAAATTAACATTAGTTATAAGAAATAAGTGGAACTGAGTTTTTTCATATTAATGTTGTGTTGTGAATGATATGGAATTCAGGTTTGGCTTTATGATTACTGGTCTGGATTTGATAGCATAGCCAATGCAGCTTCTAATGGTGGTGAGGCTCGCATTCTTTACTAGGTGGAGTCAAAGGTCATGTCTGTTTATGCCCGCTTGAAGAGAGATAGAGCTTTTAATAGACCAAAGGTATTTGCTGGTTTATTATTTATCTAGTATGTCAAATTGCAATCATGGTTGATAATTTTTTTTTGCACTTTGAAGGTTATTGCCTGGAAGCATCCATTACCTAAAACTTTTGAAGCATCTTAAGTTAAGGAATCTACAGAAGTCATGGAAGCACACAAAGGCAGGAAAGCTTTGAAGAGATGTAAGGTAATACGTTATTGTAGACACTAAATTTTGTCTGGGTTAAATTAAATGCTCGAAATAAAATGAATTAACATTACCCTTTTTTTAAATACCCAAAAACCTTACCTTATACCCTAAGCCCAAAATCTCATGGCCAATTATATATAATTTTATATAGTAAAAAAATATGTACAAAACAATAATAAAAATCCCAACTCCTTACTCACCAAGGCTTGATTCTCATTGGATGAATCAATGCCTCATTCCCATTGGTTAAAAAAACTACTTGGTGACCAAGGTCTTAATTTTCATTGCTTCTTATTTTAAGGGGATAAACCAAAAACACCCTTTATCACATATATACATATATATGTATTTCTACCCTAAAGAAAAAACCTAACCTATTTTTTCTTTGGATCATTCGGCAGCCAAACCCCCATTTGTCGTCTTCTTCATTTTAAAGCCCCCCACTGCCGTTTGCTTTTTCTTTTTTTCTTTTTATAGACCATTCAATTCCTTTATCCACTATAATTTTCCCTAATCGAAATCATTTTCTACCATTATTAAACCCTTGAATCAAACTTCTCAACCCCAACAACAACATGTGGAATTTGGTTGATTGAGCATAAATATTTGGGTTTTGGGTACATTCTTCCCTTTCTTTTTATTTATGTATAATCATTTTTTATAGTTCAATGAAAATGTGGATGATTTTATTGGTAACCTTTGTTGTTTATTTTAGTATATTTTTATGTGTTTTATTTTATTTTATTTTTTTGCTTGTGATATGTATGTTATTTTACTTGTTGAATGTTGTTTAATTTACTATTAGCTTGTATGTTTACTTTATCATCATGATTTCATATTATCCCTTTTATAATATATTTTTTTTGTATATGGTATATAATATATAATTAAAATATTTTCTTAAAAGTATACATGTGGTCTTTTATTTGGGTTTAGTTTAGTAGTTTAGGCTTTTTTTTTGTTTTGGGCTTAGTGGTTTGGGCCTTCTTGTGTTTAGGGCTTGCTTAGGTTAGAAGGGTTTTGAGTTTGATAGATTAATTCTTGATTCGAATTATGTGAAATTAATTTAAAATCACGTGCTCGTCTCATAGGGGCACGATCTTTAAATTAATTAGATTAATTTAGGCTTAGCTTAGAGCCTTAGATAGATCAAGGTTCAAATTGGTTTAGTGAATTTAAAGTTACCCTTGGCTTATTGGGATAAATGTTAAGTTCATTAAACTAGTTGGACATTTCTTAATTACTTTTAAGATAAAATTAACATGGAGATTAAATTGACATTTAAATTAAAATCATGATTAATTAATTTGATTTACTTTAAATAGTATTCTTGGCTTATTGGAGTTCTAGTTTAAGATCGATCGAGTTAATTGTCATGTTACAGGATAAATCATAATTTATTAGGGTTCTCTAGCCTTTTTAGGATTAATTAATTTAGGGTTAATATTAGATTCACCTAGTTTTTAAATTAGATCACTAATTAAATTTTCATAATCTGGCCTTTTAGGTTAGGGCTTTAGGGGCCTCTTTGTGTGTTTAATTTTCAAGCCTCTCTGCGACATCCATCTTTAATTGTCATTCACGTGACCCATTTATTTTGAATTAATTAATTTAAATCATAAAAGGAAGATATTCATTAATTCTGATATTTGTGTCGCAATAGTTCGAGCTTAAAGGATGTTGACCAAATATTTGAATTAATCCTTACAGACTCAAGGTAGAATTAAAACTTGACAAAGTCATTACATCATTCTTTAACTGCTTGCACCATGCATAAAGGTGACGTGCGGGATTCAAACCATAAACTAACACGACAGTCAGACTTATATGATGTCGGTTTAGTCTATGGTCTGATGTGTCGTCAACCTTATTAATTAAATGTCCAATTAATTTGAACCCACCAATTTGATAAAGCCCGTTCAATTAAGGTTAATTTTCAATTAAGGTCACCAAATTAAATTCCTTTCAAATTTCGACAATTTCCTTCGATTAAAAGTAACAAATATTTGGTACTGATTTCTGGGCATGATGGGGGTGCTAATCCTTCCCCACACGTAACCAACTCTCGAACCCTTTCAAATCGAATCTCTAGTTTTGTGGTGTCCGGCCTACCTTATCCAAGTGGCCGGTGGTGACTCCAAGTTTTCAATCATTTTTTTTAAAGAAATAAGAGTTTTTAAAAGAAATCCCTTTAAGACAAGATTACAAAGAAATGATTTTGGGGATAACCCATAGCAACCGGAAGAACTTGAATTTCAAACAAATTTTCCAAAAAACGTCGTTACAGTTACGAGTCATTGTATTAATCATTTATTATGTGGAAGGCGAATCTTTAATATTTAATTAATAATTTGCAAGGTTGCTTTCGCAGAGTATTATGTTGCGTGATGCAATAATGGTGGTGCAACGAGGGAAATAATGTTAGAGATGTTTCAGCAAATAATGTCCGAGGTAAAAGAGGTTGTCAATAGGGGAAAGAAGAAGCAAATTAAAGGTGAGGAGCAAATAATGTCTGAGGTGAATAAGCTAAAAGAGGTTGTCAATACAGGAATTGAGAAGCAAATAAAAGGTGAGGAGAAATTAGACAATATGAGGGGTAGATGATAAGATGTTTGGAGAAAAATTGAGTATTCTTTTTGAAGACGTCGTAGAAGTGCAGACTGGCATGACCTGCTTGAAGCAGAGCTTGGTAGAGAAGATGAACATTAGTGATGTCAAAATGAACGATGTTGAAGTCAAAATCGAAGATTGCTCAGTCAAAATCGACAGTGTTCATGAGCATGTCACAACCTTTTTGTATGAAATGGAAGGTACTTTGCCGTAGATGTGAAGGAATATGGAGGTCGGTGGGGACTATATTGTGAATGAATTTAATAGGGTTGTTTCCTATAAGTTTATGGAGACGTCACCTTAGAGATATTACAGTCAGAACCATATTCATACAAAGACAACATAAAATGTTACTCCGTCTTTCAAATTCAAAACACCCGAAAGTAGAGCTAAGTGCTTCTTAGATTTAGATAGAAACTATGACTGCCCAACACCAATGAAGAATAAGGTAAAAGCTAACTTTATTTAAAGATCATTTGCATCTTGTTCTTGTACCTATGGCCTTGACTAATGTAATGTTCCATTGTAGGATCTTCCATCTATCCACCAGGTTAATCGAAAATCCCATAGACTTTCAAAGGATAACCATTCAACTGCATAAAGTTTGGGAAGTTAATTTGGAATAATTATTTCGTGTAATTACCATTCTCAGTAGTAACTGTTGGTTGTGTGTACCGTGTACTTCAATAATAGCAAATGGTTGTTGCCATGTGCATTGAACACTAGGCCTTAAGCCCATCGAATTGAACATTGGAAATTATACAATTTTGGCCATTAAGCCCATCGAATTAAATGTTGTACCTTAATGGTTATGATTTTATTTTTGTTGACATAATTTATGATTTTTGTTGTTATCATCATATCATTCTTTGTTTTGAAAGGTTGAAATGATTCAATACAAATTCCGTATGTTGTACTACCTAATGCACTTCATGACGAAGAACAGGCCTACTGTGATTATTTATGGAATACCCCGTCGGCGCAAGAGTAAGCCTTCAACTCTAAGACTTCACATTGTCATATTGTGAGATGTAAAATCAAAGACATAATACAATGTTTGTATGCAGCTATGTGGTCATTATAACACCTCTAACCGGGCTTATAAGTAAACCGAATTAAGAAGTGTTCAGATCAAAACAACCAAACAGATAAATAATACTTTGGCACATCTCAAAGAGTGGATATCCAAATAAAATCGGCTTAAAAAATGTTGACCAAATATTTGAATTAATCCTTACAGACTCAAGGTAGAATTAAAACTTGACAAAGTCATTACATCATTCTTTAACTGCTTGCACCATGCATAAAGGTGACGTGCGGGATTCGAACCATAAACTAACACGACAGTCAGACTTATATGATGTCGGTTTAGTCTATGGTCTGATGTGTCGTCAACCTTATTAATTAAATGTCCAATTAATTTGAACCCACCAATTTGATAAAGCCCGTTCAATTAAGGTTAATTTTCAATTAAGGTCACCAAATTAAATTCCTTTCAAATTTTGACAATTTCCTTCGATTAAAAGTAACAAATATTTGGTACTGATTTCTGGGCGTGATGGGGGTGCTAATCCTTCCCCACACGTAACCAACTCTCGAACCCTTTCAAATCGAATCTCTAGTTTTGTGGTGTCCGGCCTACCTTATCCAAGTGACCGGTGGCGACTCCAAGTTTTCAATCATTTTTTTAAAGAAATAAGAGTTTTTAAAAGAAATCCCTTTAAGACAAGATTACAAAGAAATGATTTGGGGATAACCCATAGCAACCGGAAGAACTTGAATTTCAAACGAATTTTCCAAAAAACGTCGTTACAGTTACGAGTCATTGTATTAATCATTTATTATGTGGAAGGCGAATCATTAATATTTAATTAATAATTTGCAAGGTTGCTTTCGCAGAGTATTATGTTGCGTGATGCAATAATGGTGGTGCAACGAGGGAAATAATGTCAGAGATGTTTCAGCAAATAATGTCCGAGGTAAAAGAGGTTGTCAATAGGGGAAAGGAGAAGCAAATTAAAGGTGAGGAGCAAATAATGTCTGAGGTGAATATGATAAAAGAGGTTGTCAATACAGGAATTGAGAAGAAAATAAAAGGTGAGGAGAAATTAGACAATATGAGGGGTAGATGATAAGATGTTTGGAGAAAAAATGAGTATTCTTTTTGAAGACGTCGTAGAAGTGCAAACTGGCATGACCTGCTTGAAGCAGAGCTTGGTAGAGAAGATGAACATTAGTGATGTCAAAATGAACGATGTTGAAGTCAAAATCGAAGATTGCTCAGTCAAAATCGACAGTGTTCATGAGCATGTCACAACCTTTTTGTATGAAATGGAAGGTACTTTGCCGTAGATGTGAAGGAATATGGAGGTCGGTGGGGACTATATTGTGAATGAATTTAATAGGGTTGTTTCCTATAAGTTTATGGAGACGTCACCTTAGAGATATTACAGTCAGAACCATATTCATACAAAGACAACATAAAATGTTACTCCGTCTTTCAAATTCAAAACACCCGAATGTAGAGCTAAGTGCTTCTTAGATTTAGATAGAAACTATGACTGTCCAACACCAATGAAGAATAAGGTAAAAGCTAACTTTATTTAAAGATAATTTGCATCTTGTTCTTGTACCTATGGCCTTGACTAATGTAATGTTCCATTGTAGGATCTTCCATCTATCCACCAGGTTAATCGAAAATCCCATAGACTTTCAAAGGATAACCATTCAACTGCATAAAGTTTGGGAAGTTAATTTGGAATAATTATTCCGTGTAATTACCATTCTTAGTGGTAACTATTGGTTGTGTGTACCGTGTACTTCAATAATAGCAAATGGTTGTTGCCATGTGCATTGAACACTAGGCCTTAAGCCCATCGAATTGAACATTGGAAATTATACAATTTTGGCCATTAAGCCCATTGAATTAAATGTTGTACCTTAATGGTTATGATTTTATTTTTGTTGACATAATTTATGATTTTTGTTTTTATCATCATATCATTATTTGTTTTGAAAGGTTGAAATGATTCAATACAAATTCCGTATGTTGTACTACCTAATGCGCTTCATGACGAAGAACAGGCCTACTGTGATTATTTATGGAATACCCCGTCGGCGCAAGAGTAAGCCTTCAACTCTAAGACTTTACATTGTCATATTGTGAGATGTAAAATCAAAGACATAATACAATGTTTGTATGCAGCTATGTGGTCCTTATAACACCTCTAACCGGGCTTAGAAGTAAACCGAATTAAGAAGTGTTCAGATCAAGACAACCAAACAGATAAATAATACTTTGGCACATCTCAAAGAGTGGATATCCAAATAAAATCGGGGCCATTTTAAAATTTTCTTTTTAGAAGCTTTTATTGATTTCGAGATAGCCTTTGGAACATGTAGACATGTATCACATAAATCATTTCAATCACCAAATCAAAGCAAGGAATTATTTTGCCAATACTTCAAGCCGCAAGTCATTACCCAATTTCTGATATCACAAGATTTCTTTGTTAATAATAATCCATACTAACCTTAGTTCAAATTTAGGTTTGCATAACTCTATCCAATTTAAGGCATGTCAAACTGCAACTATCCTCTTACAAATTAACCGTAAACCATCTCTTAGTCAACTTTAACTTAAATCTATCAAACAACTTGTAAACATAGCAATCATGTTTGTACATCAACCCTAACATCACCTATCCTTCAAGCAAACATTCAAACATCTTAATTATTTAACCTGATCAACAAGAAGTCATGAGGGCTAATAAACTTTTTATAATCCGATAATTCTACATAAGTTTGATTACTCGGATTAAGGTTACCTCAACATTCCTACCAATCATAACCATACCATTATAATCTTTCGTATAGCTTTACTATTTGTACATTCATTAACAAACTACTAACAATATATTTTATCTATTAATCAAACATGTGTAGTACCCTACCCTTCTATAACCCTGCATGTGATTTTATATTCATACACATCAGCCCACAAATAATCATGGCAACACGATGTTCTAAAATGAGAAGCATGTATAGGCATTCAACCAACAAACAATCATGCCATAAAATATATTCATCAAAGCAAGCAACCAAAGAATAAAAAATTAAAAGACTGATACAAAATTTGGTGCACTTAATTAAGCTTATACACATATAAGCCAATATGAAATCTAAATGCTTATGCTACTCAATCAATATGCGCCACCAACTAGGAGTTCTAAAAAAATAAAGACTCGATTCAAACATAGCCCCTTGTGATCATGTCCAAGCTCAGACGAAACCGAAAGCACCCTGCCCTGAAATGTAATGGAAGAGTAGGGTAAGCATAAGCTTAGTGAGGTAGTTCATACATCTAAATTTGTGAATTGAAATTCTATACATATGAAACTCCATTTTTATCTCATATTCGATGGATTCAAGCAAACAACAAGCTTGGTCAAACATAACACACTACTTTTGAACTTCAACTAGAAGTATGGTACTAATGTGTATGTTACTTCATTCAAGTAACACGTAAAATCATTTATGAGTCCTATTTGTTTACTATTAGGTTTCGAGCATGAAAACATTCTTTAAATCATATGTAGGCATTATATTACAAACTCTTTAGTGATGTTTCTGGTACAAAATTTCCAATAATTGGTTAAATTAGCTTCTCTTCCATAACCTCTTTCCCATGTATTCAATTATGACAAAATTACTTGCCACTAGAGTTGATTATCACAATTAACATAGATGTGAACTTCCTTGTCATATAACCTATCCAAATCATAAGGATTAAGGTATTTAAAACAAGCATGACTCTTATATACATAGATTTTCTATGAATTATAACCAAATGAGCATCCCAACCTATTATAAGAGTCTACCAAACTATTATAACCATTTATACAATTCACACCATTCATAAATGTTTATAAATATATATCATATTCAAATAAAGTAAGTTCTTTTAATCATTTAAACTGGTCCCAATTATGAATATTCGATTAGTTCATCCTTCTTCTTATTAGACATAACATTACCAAGTTCATTTGTTTGGCTTATTCCCTTTCTTGACTCTTTTATCATAACAAAGATAGCACACATGTTACTTATTACTCGAGTCATAAAAATACAAGTATCATGATGTAAGTTCCTTGACATGTAAGAAGTCACTCCTATCATATCCTTAAACACAAGTACTTAATACATAGAATGTCAATTATAATTTATTAAAATAGTTTATCATAGCACATGAAAAGGCTACATGTTCATGTACATCCAGTCATTCGAAAAATATTGAATAAAATAGGACAGCCCACAATCTAACAATCCACAAACTCGCTATCGTCCAACTTTCATTATTAATAAATCTTCTCCAATTATGGTTTAATCAGATCCATTTAAGAACACGTTAAGTGGTAAGCAAGTTTGTAACACTCTAGAAATAGCCTAGGAGAACAAGTAATCGATTGAACCTAAGTTAATCTTAGGCGTCAAGCAATCAATCAAGTAGTGTGATACCTTTCCAAATTTTGATCTACTTAGGCCAAAGATGATATAGAATTAATTATGTCTAAGCTATTGAATGATCATAGCATTCATTGAATTTCCTCAAGAAAGTAATAGCATATTGTACAAAGTGATAATCATTCAAGGCTACAACACAATTTGCTACCTAGTCTAATCGACCTAATTTGTTTCTACTTATTCCATCAATAAGAATCTATTTAAGTGTAAGATTTGCAGCAATCAAAATTTTCTTTAGTATGAAGGTACAACATCCCTATTTGAAACAATCATGTATAAGTCATTCTTTAAAGTCAACTAAAAGCAATTAAATCTCTAAGGCTACTTCATCTTATAACATTAACCACACTCACTGTCATGTAATTTAACAATCCAATATCACAAGATCAAGCACACATCATAAATTCCAAGCAACAATCACGAGAAAGTCATGCACCCACCATAACCAAAAGCTATCAAGACTACCGGATAAGTTATACATACCATAGAGATTTTTATAATATATACAAGCCCAAAATAACCACAATATATATATATATATGAACAATAGTGCCATCATCCTAGAAGTCTTTAAAACATAACTAACTACATACTTTTAGATTTATCAAAAGGTGACTTGACCAAGCTCTCAGCGAAGTCCAGAATTCAAGGGTTGTCCTGAGGTACTGAGAGAGAACTTAAGTAAGCAAAGGCTTAGTGAGTGAGTTTTAAGCACTTGTGAAAAACTTAAAATAATAAGTTTATCGTTACAATTACTATCCACAAGATAATCAAAAGTTACAATATAGAGAATAGTCAATTTAAGGATTTGACTCTCCGACCATTATAACAACATGTCCTTTAATTTACTTAAGCAAGCAATTTAACTCATCTCAATTCTATAGAAGAAAATCAATAGGTTTAACATTCGATTAATATGGAAGCTTACTTTCTTATTCGTAGTTTAGGTTAACAATAACTTCTCCAATATCAATAACATATTTACCTTAAACTATATAACATCTACAGTATTAAAAATTAGCCTTTAAGCTTTAGAATATTCTTAATTAAAGCATTGTAACAATTATTATTTCACAATTCTTTTAATGAACTTTTGTTTTAGCCTTGAGAATCGATTTCTCAGCCTAGATACACGAGTCCCCAACCAAACTGTCACCTGTAACTATATGGTACTCAAGGTACCTTGGTCAATCCCTCCTACTGCCACCAAAAGACCAACGCACGCTTCCCTCATACTGTCTCCAAATAAGGACCACTGTCCTGGACCGTAGACTACCCCAATAATGAGCTCTATGGACTCTATGACATGCCAACTATATCTATGACTGACTCGAAACCAAGGCTTTAAATAATCATTCTTTTTCACAATATCTTTGAAGTATAAATCGATTCAATATGCACTACATGTGCCAATACCCTATTTTGATTTAGGGTCTAATAACAATTTCGCATCATGAATTCATTGACAATATCTCTATTTAGAATTCAAAGTTTCAATAGGTCATATACAATTTCTATACTCATTATTTCAATATCAATGTACGGTTACCAATATCAACACCAATAATTCTTTAGTCTATATACTTATTCAAAGATCATTTATGTCATCTTTCGCATATCACAACAACATTATTCTATCATTCAATTATGCTAGTAACTATCAAGCATGTTTCTTGACACTACTAGTTCCCTATCAAAGTTTCGAGCTAATATACTAAATTTTCTTTCAAGACATACTTATTCAATCAATTTTAAACTTATAAGTATTTCTCAAGAAACACTTACCTTGTTTCATTGCTTGAGTTTGCCTATTCTTTGTAAATATAAGCATTCTAATAGTATTATACAAATGCAACCATGAAAACAGTAAACGAAAAGGGTGCTACTCCTTTATGAGGCTTAAAACTACACTCACAAGATGTTTTTGAGCTATTGGCGATCCCGGACCACGACCCATTTTAGTTTATCAGCTTGCTGATCAACATTGGTCCTTTTATCCTCAAGATCCTCTCGGTCTAACAATTCCAATACATATAATTAGATACCAATATCAATCATTCCAATTCACAAGACAAATTGATTCTTTGATTATCAACATCTACTCTATTCGGCAGATTTGTACCCTTCTTTTAACAACCAATGTTTTCAAATACAATTTAAACTCAAGATCGTAACAATGAGGTTAGTGACCAGAACCACACCTAAATGACCATGCATCACTTGGTTCATTAGCAACCAATTTCTTTATATCAATTTCTCAATTAAAGCACATACACTCATTCGATCAAAACATGGCAAATTCACACACACTCATTCAATCAAAACAGGGCAGATTCCAACACTCATTCAATCAATACAAAGCAGATTCATACACACTCATTCAATCAAAATAAAGCAGATTTTCATTTGTACACACATCAAATTAATCAATCTTATCATCATTTCACAAAATTTCCAATTCCTATTGAACTAAACTGCTCATTTCCACAAACCTGTTCAACTCAACTTCTTTCTAACATTTAACTAAAATATTTGATTTAAACCAACTCTCATACACAATATAACATTGCACAATTTCAAAGCCTTCAAACAAAATTCAGAATTCTCCAAGCATTCCATATATTTCTAATTAGTAAACATTGTTTCTCTAATTCAAACTCATCATCTTAACTATCAAATCTAAGTTAAGGATTCAATCACAATTTCAATCACCATTTCATTCATTCAGATTCAAGATTCAAACAAAACAATATCAATCTACCATTTATACAATACAATGAGAAAGGATTTACCTCTTTGAGCTATCAATTTCAATCAACGCTTTAATTCCTTTCATATCGAAGCTAATCTTTAAGTTCTATGAAACTTTCATGTTCTCTCTCTCAATCTCCTATAGATTATTTCGGTTTGAATCAATGGAGAAGATGATTTCTTTCCTAGCTTGGCCGAAGGGTTCTAACAAGTGGACAACCCCTAATTGAATTTCCTTCACCTTTCGGCTACAACAATTTGGTCCTTTAATACCTCTCTTATTAAATAGTGAATTGCTCCTAATAATACTTATCATACATAATTCATAGGGCATGATTGAGGGTATTACAATTCCCTCCCTCTTAAAAAGGAATTCGTCCTCGAATTTCCTGCGGGAAAAAGATGTGGGTATTGATTTCGCATGGTAGTTTTAGGTTCCCATGTAGCTTCTTCAATATCGTGATTTCTCCATAAAACTTTAACCGATGTTACCATCTTGTTATGAAGTCTCTTAAATTCATAATCGAGTATCTAGACTGGTTCTTCTTCGTATGATAAATCAGGATTAAGTTCGACTCTATTCGGCTTCAGAATATGTGAGGGATCAAATCGATATCTTCTTAACATCGACACATGGAAGACATTATGGATTCTATCAAATTCTTTGGGAAGTGCCAACTTGTAAGCAACTGGACCAATTCTTTCTACAATCTCAAAAGGTCCAATAAAACAAGGACTTAGTTTGCCTTTTTTCCCGAATCTGAGAATTTTCTTCGATGGAGATACCTTTAAAAATACTCGATCCCCTACTTCATGTTGAACATCCCTTCTCTTGGTGTCAGCATAAGCTTTTTGTATGTCAAAAGCTTCCTTCAATCTGCTATGTATTATCTGAACTTGAGATTCGGTCTCTCAAAGTAATTCAAGTCCGAAGACCTTGTTCTCACCCAGTTCGGATTAGCATGTTGGAGTTCTACACTTCCTCCCATATAAAGCTTCGAATGGTGCCATTTTGATGGATGATTGATAACTGTTATTGTAGGCAAATTCAACCAATGATAAAGATTTTTCCCAAAGTTGATCACGCAAGCTCTGAGCATATCTTCTAAGACTTGAATTACACTTTCTGATTGTCCATCAGATTGGGGATGGAAAACAATACTAAGGTTCAATTTAGTCCCCAAAGCTTTCTGAAGTGTTTTCCAAAATTGGGAGGTAAACCGAGAGTCTCGGTCTGATATGATAGGTATAGGAAAACCATGAAGTCTAATTACTTCCTTTATATACAACTCGGCTAACTGTTCAAGTTTCATATTCATTTGAACAGGTAGAAAATGAGCCGATTTTGAGAATCTATCAACGATTACCCAGATAACATCGTTCCTCCTTTGTGAAAGAGGCAATCCCGATACAAAGTCCATTTTTATTTGCTCCCACTTCCACTGAGGCAATTCAGTTGGTTGGAGGAGTCCCATAGGCACTCTATGTTCTGCTTTCACTTTTAGACAGGTAAGACACTTGGTCACATAATCAGTAATATCAGTTTTCATTCCTGGCCACCAAAAGACTTCTTTTAAGTCCTTATACATTTTAACTGATCCCGAGTGTACAAAAAATGGGCTACTATGAGCTTCTTGCAACATTTCTTTCTTCAGGGCTTGATCACTAGGCACACAAACTCTATTCCTAAAATAGAGAATACCATTCGGCTTTAAAGAGAATTCAGAGTTTGTCTTGGATTTAATTCCTTTTAGTACTTTTTGAAGCTTATGATCATTCTTTTGTAGCATTTTGATTCTTAAATTCAATTCTGAGTGGATTTGGAGCTTGGCCAAATGCTTCTGATTCTTTAGGAGCTTAAAATGGGCATTGAAAGTTGTTGGAGCTACAATCCAAGAGACATTATTAAAGAAGTTATTCACAGTGTCCGAATAAGGCAAAATCAATCATGAATAGAATGTGATCTTACCAATGGTACGTTTGCGACTGAGTGCATCAACCACTACATTCGCTTTGCCCGGGTGGTAATCAATGATCAAATCATAATCCTTAAGCAATTCTACACACCTTCTTTGTCGGAGATTTAAATCCTTTTGAGTTAAAATGTACTTTAAGCTTTTATGATTACTAAATAAGTGACATATTTCTCCATACAAATAATGCCTCCAAAATTTTAAAGCGAACATGACTACAACCAACTCCAAATCATGTGTCGAGTAGTTTAATTCATGTGGCTTTAATTGCCAGGAAGCATAAGCAATTACCCTATCAACTTGCATTAAAACACACTCTAAACCGAGGTTAGAAGCATAACTAAAGACTATAAATTTTTTTCCCGGTTCAGGTTGAGTTAGAATGGGAGCTTGAGTAAAAACCTGTTTCATTTGATCGAAGCTCCTCTATTGTTTCTCAGCCCATTCGAATGGGATATCCTTCCTTAGGAGCCGAGTTAATGGTGCAGCCAGAATCGAGAACCCTTTTACAAATCTTCTATAATACCCAACTAAACCGAGAAAACTTCTAACCTCTCTAATATTTTTTAGTGGTTTCCAATCAATAATGGACTGAATTTTCTTTGGGTCAACCTTAATACCCTTTGCAGATATCACATGTCCGAGGAAGGACACTTCTGGAAGCCAAAATTCACATTTGTTGAATTTAGCATACAATTGTTTGTCCCGAAGAGTTTGTAGTACAATTCTCAAATGATCTGAATGTTCTTCTTTACTCTTCGAGTAGACAAGAATGTCATCTATGAAGACTACAACAAACTTGTCAAAATAAGGTTTAAAAACCCGATTCATGAGGTCAATGAAGGCTATAGGTGCGTTTGTTAAGCCGAGAGGCATCACTAAGAATTCATAGTGACCATACCTAGTTCGGAAAGCAGTTTTTGGAACGTCGGCTTCCTTGACTTTCAACCGATAATATCCTGACCGTAAATAAATCTTGGAAAACATGGTAGCACCCTTCAATTGATCAAACAAGTCTTCAATTCTCGGTAAAGGATATTTGTTTTTGATAGTGAGCTGATTTAGCTACCGGTAATTGATGCAAAGCCTCATCGATCCATTCTTCTTCTTTACAAATAAAACTGGGGCTTCCCAAGTAGAAGAACTAGGTCTAATGAAGCCACTGTCTTGAAGTTCTTGCAATTGACTCTTGAGTTCTTTAAGCTCAACTGGGGCCATACGGTAGGGTGTAATGGAAACTAGTGTTTATCCCGGTTGAACTTCAATGCTGAATTCCACTTCTCTTGATGGAGGTAATCCCAGCAATTCCTCGGGAAAAAACATCAGTTAATTCGGATACAGTTAAAAGGGATTCAATAAGCAATGTAGATTCATTCAAACTAGATATAGGGACAAATAAAGCTTTTGATTCGAAAGGTTCCTTGCTTAGCAAGGTAATGGATTCTTTTCCTAAACCGAGAAGATACAATCGTTTACTATTACAATCAACCCAAGCCTTGTGTTTTCCCAACCACTCTAAGCCTAAGATGAGATCAAAATAAAAAAAAGATAAGGCTAAAAGATCGACAGGAAAAGGTATGCCTTGTATGAACAAAGGGCAATTTCTACAAATTTGATTTACCCTCACTCTGTCACCAATAGGGTTTGTAGCTATAAGTTCATTATTTGTGGGTTCAAGATTTAGGTTCAATATTTTAATCAATAGAAGGCTTATAAAAGAGTAGGTTGAACCTGAATCAAAAAGAACATAAACAGGTTGTGAATTAAAGTAAATTGTACCTGCAATTACTTCAAGTGGTTCCTCATCCTCTCGACCCCGAATATGATAGACTCGAGCAGGGACCCGAGACTCCTAATAGATAGCATTTGATCCTTGGCCTTTACTTTTTTCCAAAATTCCCAAAATTGGACTGCTTTGGCCCCCTCCCTCTAGGTGACTGGTTTTGGTTGGAACCCTTGGACACATGTGAAGGTAGTTTGTTTGAGTTTTGAGGATAGTGTTTGACATAATGAGTTGTGTCACCTCATAAATAACAAGCATTGGTTAACTTTCTACACCGTCCCATATGATTCTTCTGACAAATTTTACAAAAAAGGATTTGAGTCTCCATTCCTGTATTCTCGGTGCTATTCAAGGATACTGCGAGTGTACAAGTTTTAGCCACTGATTGAGGCTTAGGTATGTAATTACCTTTTGAAAAGTTGGTATAGCTAGAAGAGTTTCCTCCTTGATGTTTTGCTTCTTATTCTGCCAATGAGGTTTATGGTCCTCCCTCGATCTTTTATCACCTCGAGATTGATTATCTTTTCTTTTTCCAGAGGTTTTCATTTTAGCTTATGTGTCTATAGCTCGGTTGACCAAATATTGGAAATCATTAATTCCCAAAGCAGTGAACATGGGGCCTAACTCATCATTGAGTCCATCCATGAACATTCGACATTTATCCTTCTCATTCTTTATAAACTCTGACCCGTACTTGCAATATTTGCAGAACTCATTAACATACTGCTGAATAGGCTTTCCTCCTTGCTTCAAATACAAGAATTTCTTCTTTCGTTCAGCAAGGTTCTGATCATTGATATACTTCTTTTTGAACTCCTTAAGGAAGAATTCCCAAGTAACAGCTTCTTACAGTGCTGCAAGAGTAGTAGTCTCCCACCAGTTAAGTGCTTCTTCAGCCAAAAGGGCTACTGCACACTCCTGTTTATGTTCATCCAAACATTGTAACTGCTTAGTTAAAATTCTCGTTGTAGCTTCCAACCAATATTCAGCTTCCTCTGACTTCTCTTCACTTGCTCTAGTGAAAGTATAGGCTCGATGTTGAGCTAATTTGTCAATTGGGGCTCTTGTCAGTTTAACTATTTGAGAATTAGAGAAGGATGATGGATTTTTTTCTCATAGAGACAACCATCTGATCGAACATCTCTTTTAAACTTGAGAAGCATTCCCGTTGTATGGGATAGATTGTAGGAGCTTTCTGCAGAACTTGTTGAGGTTCGACAGGTTTTTGAGGATCTTGATTCATCCTCACGCTTCCTCCTTCATTAGAGGAGCCAGTTGGACTTTCATTGTCTTTAGCCAACCTTGTTTCAGACATTCTATAATAAGAAGAAGAGCTTGATAAATTCAAGTCACAAAGAGTATATAATTAACTCCTAGGTGGCACTAAAGTCATCAATAACAATACAATTATACAATGGTCCTAGAATCATGTAACCATTAGCTCTGATTACCAATCTGTAACATTCTAGAAATAGCCTAGGAGAATAAGCAATCGATTGAACCTAAGTTAATCTTAGGCGTCAAGCAATCAATCAAGTAGCGTGATACCTTTCCAAATTTTGATTTACTTAGGCCAAAGATGATATAGAATTAATTATGTCTAAGCTATTGAATGATCATAGCATTCATTAAATTTCCTCAAGAAAGTAATAGCATATTGTACAAAGTTATAATCATTCAAGGCTACAACACAATTTGCTACCTAGCCTAATCGACCTAATTTGTTTATACTTATTCCACCAATAAGAATCTATTTAAGTGTAAGAATTGCAGCAATCAAATTTTTCTTTAGTATGAAGGCACAACATCCCTATTCGAAACAATCATGTATAAGTCATTCTTCAAAGTCAATTAAAAGCAATTAAATCGCTAAGGCTACTTCATCTTATAACATTAACCACACTCACTGTCATGTAATTTAACAATTCAATATCACAAGATCAAGCACACATCATAAATTCCAAGCAACAATCACAAGAAAGTCATGCATCCACCACAACCAAAAACTATCAAGACTATCGGATAAGTTATACATACCATAGAGATTTTTATAATATTTACAAGCCCAAAATAACCACAATATATATATATATATATATATATATATGAACAATAGTGCCACCATCCTAGGAGTCTTTAAAACATAACTAACTACATACTTTTAGATTTATCAAAAGGTGACTTGACCAAGCTCTCAGCGAAGTCCAGAATTCAAGGGATGTCCTGAGGTATTGAGAGAGAACTTAAGTAAGCAAAGGCTTAGTGAGTGAGTTTCAAGCACTTGGGAAAAACTTAAAATAATAAGTTTATCGTTACAACTACTATCCATAAGATAATCAAAAGTTACAATATAGAGAATAGTCAATTTAAGGATTTGACTCTTCGACCATTATAACAACATGTCCTTTAATTTACTTAAGCAAGCAATTTAACTCATCTCAATTCTATAGAAGAAAATCAATAGGTTTAACATTCGATTAATATGGAAGCTTACTTTCTTATTCGTAGTTTAGGTTAACAATAACTTCTCCAATATCAATAACATATTTACCTTAAACTATATAACATGTATAGTATTAAAAATTAGGCTTTAAGCTTTAGATTATTCTTATTTAAAGCATTGTAACAATTCTTATTTCACAATTCTTTTAATGAACTTTTGGTTTAGCCTTGAGAATCGATGTCTCAGCCTAGATACACGAGTCCCAACCAAACTGTCACCTGTAACAATATGGTACTCAACGTACCTGGTCAATCCCTCCTACTGTCACCAAAAGACCAACACACACTTCCCTCCTACTGTCGCCAAATAAGGACCACTATCCCAGACCGTAGTCTACCCCAATACTGAGCTCTATGGACTCTATGGCATGCCAACTATGTCTATGACTGACTCGAGACCAAGGCTTTCAATAATCATTCTTTTTCACAATATCTTTGAAGTATAAATCGATTCAATATGCACTACACGTGCCAATACCATATTTTCATTTAGGGTCTAATAACAATTTCGCATCATGAATTCATTGACAATATCTCTATTTAGAATTCAATGTTTCAATAGGTCATATACAATTTCTATACTCATTATTTCAATATTAATGTACGGTTGCCAATATCAACACCAATAATTCTTTAGTCTATTTACTTATTCAAAGATCATTTACGTCATATTTCGCACATCACAACAACATTATTCTATCATTCAATTTTGCTAGTAATTATCAAGCATGTTTCTTGACACTACTAGTTCCCTATCAAAGTTTTGAGCTAATATACTAAATTTTCTTTCAAGACATGCTTATTCAATCAGTTTCAAACTTATAAGTATTTCTCAAGAAAAAATTTCCTTGCTTCCTTGCTTGAATTTGCCCATTCTTTGTAAATATAAGCATTCTAATAGTATTATACAAATGCAACCATGAAAACAATACTCGGAAATGGTGTTACTCCTTTCTGAGGCTTAAATCTACACTCACAAGATGTTTCCGAGCTATTGGTGATCCCGAACCACGACCCCTTTTAATTTATCATCTTTCTGATCAACGTTGGTCCTTTTATCCTCAAGATCCTCTCGGTCTAGCAATTACAATACATATAATTAGATACCAATATCAATCATTCCAATTCACAAGACAAATTGATTCTTTGATTATCAACATCTACTCTATTCGGCAGATTTGTACCCTTCTTTTAACAACCAATGTTTTCAAATACAATTTAAACTCAAGATCGTAACAATGAGGTAAGTGACCAGAACCACACCTAAATGACCATGCATCACTTGGTTTATTATCAACCAATTTCTTTATATCAATTTCTCAATTAAAGCACATGCACTCATTCGATCAAAACATGGCAGATTCACACACGCTCATTCGATCAAAATAGGGCAGATTAACACACTCATTTGATCAATACAAAGCAGATTCATACACACTTATTCGATCAAAATAAAGCAGATTTTCATTTGTACACACATCAGATTAATCAATCTTATCATCCTTTCACAAAATTTCCAATTCCTATTGAACTAAATTGCTCATTTCCACAAACCTGTTCAACTCAACTTCCTTCTAACATTTAACTAAAACATTTGATTTAAATCAACTCTCATACACAATAAAACATTACACGATTTCGAAGCCTTCAAACAAAATTCAGAATTCTCCAAGCTTTCCATATATTTTCTAATTAGTAAACATTGTTTCTCTAATTCAAACTCATCATCATAACTATCAAATCTAAGTTAAGCATTCAATCACCATTTCATTCATTCAGATTCAAGATTCAAACAAAACAACATCAATCTACCATTTATACAATACAATGAGAAACGATTTACCTCTTTGAGCTATCAATTTCAATCAATGCTTTAATTCCTTTCCTATCGCAGCTAATCTTTAAGTTCTATGAAACTTTCATGTTCTCTCTCTCAATCTCCTATAGATTATTTTGGTTTAAATCATGGAGAAGATGACTCATTTCCTAGCTTGGCCGAAGGGTTCTAACAAGTGGACAAGTGTATTGTCCCCTAATTGAATTTAAGTTATCATGCAAATCTCCAATTTTATCAACCTACCTTTTTAGTCCTTTAAGTAATTTCCTTCACCTTTCAGCTACAACAATTTGGTCCTTCCATATCTCTTTTTTTAAATAGTAAATTGCTCCTAATAATACTTATCATACATAATTCATAGGGCATGATTGAGGGTATTACAAAGTTACCCTAATTTCGTTTCGTTTTAGCTTATACCTTTTTGTTTTCTTAATATCATAACCTATTAACTTAATCTAGTCCATAGCATATTCCAAATTTTCTTTTAGATTACCATGAACTTCATGTAAATAGTTCTTACAAATTTTCTCAAGTATTCACTTAACTCAATCATATCACACTTGACTTCGAAGTATCTCTTACACAATTTAAAACCTTATAGCCATACAAAACAACTATATTTGTGTGTTTACACTATCTAAGCATATCGATTTTTCCCTAAAAAGGGCATTCCACAATTTGAATTGTACATATGTTCTTTGTGACAAAAGTCAATTTCCAAGAATTAATCATTTAAACTCATTAGCCTTCCTAATCATAACATGCCATTCAATAGCAACTTCTATATGACGGAGCTTATTAGCAACAATATAGAATACCAATTGGTTAATCGCATAGAACAATAACACCCAAGCCCATATAGACTCAACCAACAATTAGACAATGACCAATTCAAGATAGCAACCATTTTTCAAGAGATATATGCGCATACATACATAAACTCGTATCCATTTGAGCAATTGGAAACCAAAGAATTCAATTGTTTAATAGACTATTTCCATGTCTCGTCTTTAAGAACGATATTAAGAAAAATCACACACATATATAATCACATAGTTTCCCATTCGGTTCATAAAACACATTAGAGAAAAGTATTAAATTCTCTTTTAAACACAATACTTAGCTATCAATTTACCACATCTTTATATTCAATAGTCTTTAATCTCATGATTTTTCAATATAGTAGCCTTCAGAATCGAAACTCAGCCAAGGTATTCGAATACCCAACCAACCGTCACCCATAAATATGGTACTCTCAGTAACGGTCAATCCCTCCTACTGTCGCCATGTGACCACACACATACTTCCATCCTACTGTCGCCAAATAGTGACCACTGTCCCGGACCGTAGTCCACCCTGACACTGAGCTCTATGGACTCTATGGCATGCCAACTATACCTACTACTGACTCGAAACCAAGGCTTTAACACATTTCATTCTTATTCTTAACATAGTGAGCATAGCTCCATTTGATCTCATAAAGATTTCATTAACCCTTTCTCATAGGGTACAAAAATATGTTCACCAATGTGAACTTCAAGCCTTTAATTTGCTTATTCGAATGGCCTCATAGCCCAAAGCTTTCGATTAAAAAAAATTGTTCATAACATGCTTATTACATAACATACCAAGATTCTCATATGAATAGTCATGGGCAGAATTTGATTAACATTCAAAATGAATCATCTCTGTCATGTATGCCATTCGAACCATTAAGCGTCACATATCACATTGCATTTCAATCATTTCTTTTTGTTTGCCTTATCAAGGCCTATAACTCATCAAATCTATCACATTCATTCAAGAAGTTATTTAAAAAATTTTATAATTTATCACATCATATCCAGATTAGAAATTAATCATAACTTCCCATAGCAATATACATTCATTTGCATAAACTTAAATCACAACTCAATCATTCACCAAACATTACAAATCATATGGTACTTTTGTTTAAGTACTCACCTTGCTTCCAAGCTTGCTCACACATAGCTTAAATTATCCAATTTAATGTAACCATGACAGGAAAAAAATACTTGGCGAGGTTTTTAATCTGCCCCGAGACTTTAAACTACACTCACCTGTTATCCCGAAGTTAAGGGATACTTGAGTCCACACTTCCTTACATTTCTAATTTGTTTTCTCAACCTTCAAGCCATTATCCACTTCTTTATCACGATATGAACCTCTAATTAAATAACAAATCATCAATACTAATTCACTTCATTAATCAACAATTCTAAAGTACACACATATATGCAAAACAATCCGTAAAATTTTCAATAGTCCTTGACAGCCCTTAATCTAATATGTTTACATATAGATACGAAACAATCCGTAGTTGATCACATTTATAAAAATCAGTCCCAGTTTCATACATATTCATGTATAAATTCAAAACAATTCATTAATGTTCTTTAGACATTCAAAACAATCTCATATTACTAGCTTTATCACACAACCCCAAAAACATGTATATTCTTATACAGGGCAGCCCTTCTTTTAATTACACATACATTCATGCTTAGGACAGCCTTTAAGGTTCTTGTAACTATATTTTAGGCCCTGATTTTAAAGTATACATTTGACAATTCGAAAAAGTCAATTCTTCATTCTTACAAACACCATACTTAACAGTTTATACATACACAATCGTTTAATCAACCAAAACAATTCGAATTCATTCATATATTAGCCAAAACATGAAAATTTGAATACTTTTACATTCGACCACTTAGAACATTCCATAAGAATATTAGCAGTCTCTAATACTCTCAAAACAACCCTTACATTTATTCTTATTCCAAAACAGTTCCTAAGATAATTTTCAGAAAAAACCCATGTTTTTAGGCTCTTAAAACAGTCCCTACACATTACTTATTTACTTAATTCAGTCCATTTGAATGTGCCTTCATAAATACGTATATTAGGGCAGTCTCTTTCAATTTTATACTTATTCAAAGTAATCCATTTTTCATGTTTAATCATATAAACTCAAAATAGGGCATTATATTTATTGACTCATTCATTCCAAACCACCCCCATGATCTCATGTATAAATAAATCATTCCCTAACTAGAAACTAGAAATTAAATTATCATTCCATTCAATTCGACTACCAAAATCCCCTTTCAAACAAGTTCGACACTAAAGTTATGCAACAATTTCACCGCATAAAAATTTACATACTTGCATTCGATTGTTCTAACAATTCATGGCATTAACAATTTCTTCTTTCAACCAAATCAAACAAGGATTATAAGCACAAAACACTTAAACCTTTAAGTTGTAATATCCTTTTAAAGATGTGAAAGGTAAGATCTTACCTCCTAAAGCTCGACTTTCCCAAAGGTTTTATCCAATTCCTTAAGTTAACTTCTCGAAGCCTTACCAAAATTCTTCTCAAGCTCTCACTCTCTCTCTCAATGAAGAATGAATCGGTTTCCTTCCTCACTTTGGAAGAAAGAAGGGGATATGGCATCCTAATGCCACTTGACCGAATCCTTCTTTCAACGCATGGCTTAAATCCTTATGGACATATGTGTGAACCACAAATTTTAATTTCTATTACATGCAACTCCAAATGTTTTTCTCATGATACAAATTAGGACATTAAACAATGGTCACCCCATTTAGTCATTCTTTCAAATTGATCCTATTTCTCTTGATTTAAATCTAAATCTTAAATTATCAAAACCGTTTTATTAATATACAAATGGCATCATTCTACTAGGCCATATTCAGGGGTATTACAATTCTCCTCCCCTAAAAGAAAATTCGTCCTCAAATTTTCTTGAGAAAAAAAAGATAAGGATATACTCCTTCAAACTCAATCCATAAGGTTTTCTTATCTAATAGGATTATGGATTCTTTTCCCCTAATTCATAAATGATGACCTTTTCCCTACATTAATCTGCTTGAACATAATGCTCACTTATCCGATAATACTCGGAAGGTTTTCAATGTTCTCATTTCATTCTTACATCCCTTCCCTTAACGAAAGAGTCATCCAAAATATATCATCTTGGTTTAAACATAATTCAAACATTTCTACTAATTATCATTACATAGAAGAGCTTTACCGGACATTGATCACAAGTATTTATCAAAATCTAACTCCTAGGTGGCACATGTAACTTATAATGATGTAACAACCTCTGATTTAGTCCGAGGATCGACTAAACCATGCTCTGATAGCAAATTATAACACCCCTTACCCGGCTTAGAAGTAAACCGATTTATGAAGTGTTCAGATCAAGACAACCAAACAGATAAGTAATACTTTGGCACATCTCAAAGAGTGGATATCCAAATAAAATCGGGGTCATTTTAAAATTTTCTTTTTAGAAGCTTTTATTGATTTCGAAACAGCCTTTGGAACATGTAGACATGTATCACATAAATCATTTCAATCACCAAATCAAAGCAAGGTCTTATTTTGCCAAATCATTTCAATCACATAAATCATTTCAATCACCAAATCAAAGCAAGGTCTTATTTTGCCAATACTTCAAGCCGCAAGTTATTACCCCATTTCTGATATCACAAGATTTCTTTGTTAATAATAATCCATACTAACCTTAGTTCAAATTTAGGTTTGCATAACTCTATCCAATTTAAGGCATGTCAAACTGCAACCATCCTCTTACAAATTAACCGTAAACCATCTCTTAGTCAACTTTAACTTACATCTATCAAACAGCTTGTAAAATAGCAACCATGTTTGTACATCAACCCTAACATGACCTATCCTTCAAGCAAACATTCAAACATCTTAATTATTTAACTTGATCAACAAGAAGTCATGAGGCCTAATAAACTTTTTATAATCCGATAATGCTACATAAGTTTGATTACTCGGATTAAGGTTACCTCAACGTTCCTACCAATCATAACTATACCATTATAATCTTTCGTATAGCTTTACTATTTGTGCATTCATTAAGAAACTACTAACAGTATATTCTACCTATTAATCAAACATGTGTAGTACCCTACCCTTTTATAACCCTGCATGTGATTTTATATACATGCACATCAGCCCACAAATAATCATGGCAACATGATAATCTAACATCACAAGCATGTATAGGCATTCAACCAACAAACAATCATGCCATCAAATATATTCATCAAAGCAAGCAACCAAAGAATAAATAATTAAAGGCCTGATACAAAACTTGGTGCACTTAATTAAGCTTATACACATATAAGCCAATATGAAATCTAAATGCTTATGCCACTCAATCAATATGTGCCACCAATTAGGAGTTCTAAAAAAATAAAGACTCAATTCAAACATAGCCCCTTGTGATCACGTCCAAGCTCAGAAGAAATCGAAAGAACTCTGCCCTGAAATATAATGGAAGAGTAAGGTAAGCATAAGCTTAGTGAGGTAGTTCATACATCTAAATTTGTTAATTGAAATTCTATATATATGAAACTCCATTTTTATCTCATATTTGATGGATTCAAGCAAACAACAAGCTTGGTCAAAAACATAACACACTGCTTTTGAACTTCAACTAGAAGTATGGTACTAATGTGTATGTTACTCCATTCAAGTAACACATAAAATCATTTACGAGTCCTATTTGTTTACTATTAGGTTTCGAGCATGAAAACATTCTTTAAATCATATGTAGGCATTATATTACAAACTCTTTAGTGATTTTTTTGGTACAAAATTCCAATATCTGGTTAAATTAGCTTCTCTTCCATAACCTCTTTCCCATGTATTCAATTATGACAAAATTACTTGCCACTAGAGTTGATTATCACAATTAACATAGATGTGAACCTCCTTGTCATATAAGGATTAAGGTATTTAAAACAAGCATGACTCTTATATACATAGATTTCTATGAATTATAACCAAATGAGCATCCCAACCTATTATAAGAGTCTACCAAACTATTATAACCATTTATACAATTTGCACCATTCATAAATGTTTATAAATATATATCATATTCAAATAAATTAAGGGCTTTTAATCATTTAAACTGGTCCCAATTATGAATATTTGATTAGTTCATCCTTCTTCTTATTAGACATAAGATTACCAAGTTCATTTGTTCGGCTTATTCACAAAGATAGCACACATGTTACTTATTACTCGAGTCATAAAAATACAAGTATCATGATATAAGTTCCTTGACATGTAAGAAGTCACTCCTATCATATCCTTAAACACAAGTACTTAATTCATAGAATGTCAATTATAATTTATTAAAATAGTTTATCATAGCACATGAAAAGGCTACATGTTCATGTACATCCACTCATTCGTAAAATATTGAACAAAACAGGTCAGCCCACAATCTAACAATCCACAAACTCGTTATCTTCCAACTTTCATTAGTAATAAATCTTCTCCAATTATGGTTTAATCAGATCCATTTAAGAACACATTTCTTGGTAAGCAAGTTACCCTAATTTCTTTTCGTTTTAGCTTATACCTTTTTGTTTTCTTAATATCATAATCTATTAACTTAATCTAGTCCATAGCATATTCCAAATTTTCTTTTAGATTACCATGAACTTCATGTAAATAGTTCTTACAAATTTTGTCAAGTACTCGCTTAACTCAATCATATCACACTTGACTTCGAAGTATCACTTACACAATTTAAACTTTATAGCCATACAAAACAACTATACTTGTGTGTTTACACTATCTAAGCATATCGATTTTTCCCTAAAAAAGGCATTCCACAATTTGAATTGTATATATTTTCTTTGTGACACAAGTCAATTTCCAAGAATTAATCATTTAAACTTATTAGCCTTCCTAATCATAACATGCCATTCAGTAGCAACTTCTATATGATGGAGCTTATTAGCAACAATATAGAATACCAATTGGTTAATCGCATAGAACAATAACACCCAAGCCCATATAGAGTCAACCAGCATTTAGACAATGACCAATTCAAGATAGCAACCATTTTTCATGAGATACATGCGCATACATACATAAACTCATATCCATTTGAGTAATTGGAAACCATAGAATTCATTTGTTTAATAGGCTATTTCCATGTCTCATCTTTAAGCACGATATTAAGAAAACACACACATATATATAATCACATAGTTTCCCATTCGGTTCATAAAACACATTAGAGAAAAGTATTAAATTCTCTTTTAAACACAATACTTAGCTATCAAGTTACCACATCTTTATATTCAATAGTCTTTAATCTCATGATTTTTCAATATAGTAGCCTTGAGAATTGAAACTCAACCTAGGTACTCGAATCCCCAACCAACTGTCGCCCATAAATATGGTACTCGCAGTACCGGTCAATCCCTCCTACTGTCGCCAAGTGACCCATACATACTTCCCTCCTACTGTCGCCAAATAGGGACCACTATCCCGGACCGTAGTCCACCCCAACACTGAGCTCTATGGACTCTAGGCATGACAACTATACCTACGACTGACTCGAAACCAAGGCTTTAACACATTTTATTCTTATTCTTAACATAGTGAGCATAGCACTATTTGATCTCGTAAAGATTTCGTTAACCTTTTCTCACAGGGTACAAACATATGTTCACCAATGTGAACTTCAAGCCTTTAATTTGCTTATTCGAATGGCCTCATAGCCCAAAGCTTCCGATTAAAAAAATTGTTCATAACATGCTTATTACATAACATACTAAGATTCTCATATGAATAGTCATGAGCAGAATTTGATTAACATTCAAAATCAATCATCTCTGTCATGTATGCCATTCAAACCATTAAGCATCACATATCACATTGCATTTCAATCATTTCTTTTTGTTTGCCTTATCAAGGCCTATAACACATCAAATCTCTCACATTCATTCAAGAAGTCATTAAAACAAATTTTATAATTTATCACATCATATCCAGATTAGAAATTAAGCATAACTTCCCATATCAATATACATCATTCACATAAACTTAAATCACACCTCAATCATTCACCAAACATTACAAATCATATGGTACTTTTGTTTAAGAACCCATCTTGCTTCCAAGTTTGCTCACACATAGCTTAAATTATCCAATTTAAAGTAACCATGACAGGAAAACAATACTCGGGGAGATTTTTAATCTGCCTTGAGACTTTAAACTACACTCACCTATTATCCTAAAGTTACAGGATACCGGATTCCACGCTTCTTTACATTTCTAATTTGTTTTCTTAGCCTTCAAGCCATTATCCACTTCCTTATCACGATATGAACCTCTAATTAATTAACAAATCATCAATACTAATTCACTTCATTAATCAACAATTCTAAAGTACACACATATATGCAAAACAATCCGTAAAATTTTCAATAGTCCTTGACAGCCCATAATCGAATATGTTTACATATAGATACGAAACAATCCATAGTTGATCACATTTATAAAAATCAGTCCCAGTTTCATACATATTCATGTATAAATTCAAAACAATTCATTAATGTTCTTTAGACATTCAAAACAATCTCATATTACTAGCTTTATCACACAGCCCCAAAAACATGTATATTCTTATACATGGCAGTACCTTATTTTAATTACACATACATTCATGCTTAGGACAGCCCTTAAGGTTCTTGTAACTATATTTGAGGCCCTGATTTTAAAGTATACATTTGACAATTTGAAATGGTCCATTCTTCATTCTTACAAACACCATACATAACAGTTTATACATACACATTCGTTTAATCAACCAAAACAATTCGAATTCATTCATATATTAACCAAAACATGAAAATTTGAATACTTTTACATTCGACCACTTAGAACATTCCATAAGAATATTAGTAGTCCCTAATACTCTCAAAACAACCCTTACATTTATTCTTATTCCAAAACAGTTCCTAAGATAATTTTCAGAAAAAACTCCTGTTTTTAGGCACTTAAAACAGTCCCTACACATTACTTATTTACTCAATTCAGTCCATTTGAATGTGCCTTCATAAATACGTATATTAGGGCAGTCTCTTTCAATCTTATACTTATTCAAAGTAATCCATTTTTCATGTTTAATCATATAAACTCAAAATAGGGCATTATATTTATTGACTCATTCATTCAAAACCACCCCCATAATCTAATGTATAAATAAATCATTCCCTAACTAGAAACTAGAAATTCAATTATCATTCCATTCAATTCGACTACCAAAATCCCCTTTCAAACAAGTTCGGCACTAAAGTTATGCAACAATTTCACTGCATAAAAATTTACATAAAAGCATTTGGTTGTTCTAACAATTCATGGCATTAACAATTTATTCTTTCAACCAAATCAAACAAGGATTATAAGCACAAAACACTTAAACCTTTAAGTTGTAACATCCTTTTAAGATGTGAAAGGTAAGATCTTACCTCCTAAAGCTTGACTTTCACAAAGTTTTTATCCAATTCCTCATGTTAACTTCTCGTTGCGTTACCAAAATTCTTCTCAAGCTCTCACTTTCTCTGTCAATGAAGCATGAATCGGGTTCCTTCCTCACTTTGGAAGTAAGAAGGGGATATGGCATCCTAATGCCACTTGACCAAATCCTTCATCTTCTTTCAACACATGGCTTAAATCCTTATGGACATGTGTGTGAACCACAAATTTTAATTTCTATTACATGCAACACCCAATGCTTTCCCATGATACAAATTAGGACATTAAACAATGGTCATCCCATTTAGTCATTCTTTCAAATTGATCCTATTTCTCTTGATTTAAATCTAAATCTTAAATTATCAAAACCGTTTTAGTAATATACAAATGACATCATTCTACTAGGCCATATTTAGGGGTATTACAATCATTAAATTCAACAACATTTATTGCACTATTAAAGAAATTGATACGCTATGACCCAGTCAACATCTCGACAATATGGTTAGTGTAATAAATAACGTGTATGGCTTGATATTATAGGAAACATTTGGAACCCATTTTGATAAGTGGTCATTATTGTTTTGTAAATTAACAATATTATTGATATAATGTCCATGTGCGAGGCTCGTAAGGAGGTGAAGGAAAAAAATTAAATGTCGGGCCTTTATGCCTTGTTATCTTCTTGTATGTTTTTTTGTTACCATCTTATACAATGTTTATGCCATATTTTTTTGTTGATAAATTGTTTTCGATTGAAAATAACAAACATATTAATTGTTGCGTACTCAGGAACGAGTGAAAAATGCCACAACGTCATCATTTGCAGAGTTGTATGCTGGTACAATGATGTATTATGGGGACATTACTTGCTCTGATATTGTACGAAAAAATGTGTTAAAGGATTTAGTTGTTAATTTGTTTAAGGATGTGATAAATTTTAATTAGTTTACGACAAAAAATTTTGCAGGTATTCATCCCCATGAATGATTTATCGGATTGGTACTTGTGTGTCTTTCATATGGCATGTGGGGAAGTTTGGATAATAGATAGCCTACTAGGTACTAATGGGAGGCAGTATAGGGAGGAAGTAGTTAGGGAAATGGAGAGAACACATCCATTTTCTATGTCACCATGTTAGCATTGTATGTTATTAACGTCTATGAATGAACTTTTTACTATGTTTTCATTAATGTTCAGATACGCACTTTTGCAGAATTTGCTAAGCATGAGGACTTCGTTAAGGTGTTAGGCAAACCGAAAATGGCATTTGATAAGCTAAAATTTGAACATTCCAAAGTACAAGAAGAATGTCGGCATTCATCTTTCCATATTTGTTTATTGTTATCATGAAATTAGTAATTAAATGACTAGAACCACATCGAACTTGATAGATTGGACAATGGTATGCTCGTCATTGCATGGATGAAAGGCATACTTGCAGCTGCCCAAATCAGTGATCTGCCGTATATCGTATGTGAATGGTTATCAATCCTGTTTCATTTATAATCAAACATTTAATACTTATTGTCCACTACTTGTACTAACATATTTATTATTTCCAAGTATAGGGACTTAGAGAACGTGACATGATGCAGCTGCTATACCAGCTATGTGTATATAAAGTAAACACAAACATGTTTGTGATGCACCGTGATGTGGAAGAACATAAGAAATTGATATAGGGAAAGGACTTGGGAAAGAAATCAAAGCATCCGAGAAGTATTACTCGACGTGAGTATTCTCACGAAACTGTACTGGAATGCGTCATGTTCATTTCTAAACCATTATCTTTTCACAACTATATCATATTAATTCGATATGCAATCATAGTTATTGATTTCTATTATGGACTAACAAAATTGGGTTTTGCTAAATTTATAATATGAGTTATGCGACTTGGTCCCTATTTTTGCTTGGATTGATAGCATATTCTGCTTTGATTCGTAACCCTCAGACAACTTTTTGTGAGAAATGATCATCGGTCCCATCTTGACGGAAGATAAGTTTAAATTTTAAGAAATGCTAGTGACAACTAACTAAGATCATTCATAATTAATTGAGGTCATCTAATGCATGAAAGCAGGTTTGTGCATATATTCAAAATGTGAGTGGCCGATATTGGTTCATGCTGGGTAGAGGGGATCTGGTAGCGTCCCCAATTGTTTGAAAAAAAAATGTTGTATATCCCCCATCCCACCTGTACAGAAGTCAACTTTTTGCGTATGCTAGTTTCAAACTCTGCACCCCACATTTAACTTTTTTTTTATTATTATTACTTTTTATGTTTTTATGGCTGAAAGCAAAAAATTAGAAATAGATTCAAAACTATGATTACAAGTATGCAAAGTTGTAAAGAAAAAAATAAATTGATATTATTAGGAAATCATGTTACATTTGAAGTTTGACGTGATAAGTTCGATACTGTATTTGCAATTGTTCGATATGTATCATATTATATGGAAATGACACTTTCTACGAGGTAAATGAAATTTTAAAGCTAAAATGACAATGCATTAGTCATAACGATCCTACCCTCAAGTTGAGGGCCTCAAGGGTCTTTTTGCAACCTTCTAAAACAATTCTTGAACTGCAACCATATCTCCTATCCATGACAAAGCCTATTCACTAAAATAAAACCTATCAAAGTAAGAACCCAAGCAATCCTTTCGTTTCTTCTTCCCCTATCATTGGCTTGGACTTTCCTTAAGAGTCCAAGAATAGGTACAAGTGCACACGGACTCATTGGTGGTTCATACCATTAGAAAAAATCACATGATTTTCAAAATCTTTTTCCATAGTTAGAACACACAAAAAATCTTTTTCCCAGATTGTTATTTGACCATGATGTCTTTAACACGGTTGTCTTTCTATAACTGCAGGTCGGAATTTCATTTGCCTTAAAGACAAAGTCCATCTACCCACTTTTGTTTCTTCTTTCTTCTTTAGAAATTTAGCAGACAGAGGGACCTTGAGGTTTTCTTTTATGTTGAAACGGTTAGGTATTTAAAGGGTATTTAATTAGGATCTTTGTAGTTGGGGCTATTATAAATGAAAAGACAATTTTGGGCGAGAACCAGAAATTGAAATTAAATTGGAATCCACAGGCAATTAAATTGAAAAGACATTGTTCTGTTGTATGCTACAATCGAAAAGACTTATTTGTTGGTGACGAATCAAAACGGGTAACAGAGATTTGAAACTAACGGTGAAAAGATGTTTGCTTATTGGGACCATGCATCTTTTGAAACTTGAAACCTTAGTCATCAATGTATGTAAAAAGGTTCTTAACATCGGTTACGGAACTCATAAATAAAAGTTTGGTACTAATTACAGCAAAACTAAAAATGTGAGAAGAAAAGGTAAGAATTTAGGTTGTTAGTTCAAGAGTTCTGAACAAAGTTCATGCTGCGTCGATACTGCCAAACAAAGCGACAACTTCCATAATAAGTCATGGCTAAGCACGTTCTTCCCTATATATACCCCCACTTTATGTTGTAAATTGCCATTCTCGTCTTATTTGATCATCTACTTTGAGAGATAAACATAGGTTCGCTTGCACGTATTCGAAGGGAGTTCTATCCTGATGCATTGAAGAATCCATTTGTAGCCCCTTATCTGCTTTCTAGTAAACATCCCTCTATTACGTTGTCATTTTTGCAAAAAATTTCGTTTTCAGGCAGTTTATAATTACCATTATTCTGCTTTAGTAATGGTAGATGTCGACGACTGTCCGTATCATTATCGACTTTAAATGCCTGCACCTGAAAGCAACCCTTATGGAGGGCATAATTTTGAAGTTAGTATTTTCTTCCCACCTGATTACCTTATGAATCATCATAAGGTAATATAATTAGCCTCCCAAGATTGTTATTATATGTTGTTCATTTTTTATGCTGAAGCATTTCAAAGATTATTGTTATATGTTTATGTAGGTTGTTTTAAAATTTGATGGAGACTTATTCCATCCCAACTTCACTAAAGCTGGCGCAATAAGGCTGAACTTCCTCCATGAAAACTGGAGCACTGCTATCAGAGTTGTAGAGATTCTTGCACGTATACTGGGTTTGGTGCGTGTTCCAAACCTAGATGACCCTCACCCGGATTGTGAGGGTGTTTCTCTGATTTACAAGAACAATCCTTAGTGCTTTACAAACTATGCGAGGAAGATTATGGGTTGAAATGCATTGCCACATCTGCTTTTAATATTAGTTTTCTTATGTTTATGTATTGGCCATGTCTGCTATGTCAAGTTTTTATTATATTTTAAACTTGTCGTAAAGTTCTGAAACAACAACAAAGATTGATTAGCCGTGAATGTGAAGATTTTTGTTGATATTTTAAGTCTAATACCTACCATAAAGAAGCTTTCTTAAGAAGTTAATGACTCGTTTAAAAGTTTAACTAATAAGACAGTTTTCGGCGGGAACATCAAATTGAAACTATTTTCGAACCTATGCATGTCTATTGCGAGACTTGTAGAGAGCAACGTAAACTTAAAATGTTAGGAAACAATGTAATATTTTAGGTTTTCCAGGAAAAGTTTGATACTGTGTATGCAAACATTCGGTACTCGTCGAATTACTGAAAAGACATTTTTTTGAGTAGTTAAATGCCACATTTATGTTGACGTTTAATATTTTATTCTTTTTAGCATGCAAATATTCAAATCATGCATCACACATTATATCTTGACGTAATTATTATAAAGTGAAGAATCATATATAGAAAAACATGCAGGTTAATGGTTAGATAAGAGCTTCTATTTAATAAGAAAATCGTATTAGAAAAAACAATCATTCAATAAAATATGAAACGCTAATATCGTATACCCTAAACCTTAAAAGCTACACACTGAATCTTCAAAACCTAAACCATCTACATTAAACCATAAAATCCTCAACCCTAAATCATATTATAGTAAACCTTATAATCCTCGTTGACTAGTCAGCTTGCAGTTTAATACGAAGAATAAATTAGTAAATATGAAAATCATAAATAAAGATTTTGTTTACTTTGTTAAATGTTTGTGTTCTTAAATTTGGAAATATGAATATGAAATAAAAACTATTTTTTATGAAAAAATATAAAGTAAGTATTGAAATTGGTGTAACGAAGGAGTATTAATTACGAACAAGAAATTCATAGACAACATTTAATGTATAAGCAAATCTGAAGTGATATATATATATATATATGTGTGTGTGTGTGTGTGTGTGTGAATGGTTTACACATATTTAAAAATGAACTTTAAAATTTGAGGAGAATCTTTGAATTATGGCAAGTAAGAATAAGCAAGCAATATTTTTTTTGGCGTAATATGGTTGGAGGTGGTTACTAGGGAGGTGGTTCCCGGATGATGATGCCCTTTCCTTTGTCCTAGACACACGTGGGTTTTTTCATAGGGTGGGAGGTGGCACCAGCATCAGTATCTGGTTGCTGTCTCTTCTTGGTGGTGGTGTTGGTGACAAGTGTAGGTGCAAGGAGTTCAGTTGATAGTGAAGGAAACTCTTGAGCGTACATAGTGCCTACGTCATCAAGTTTTCACAATCCCTTCATGACTTGGACTTGCTGGGGGAGCCATCCAGTCAATCTTTCAATAATTTGATCATTTCCCCATTCACCGATTCCAGCCCTCTAGCATAGGGTTGTGATAAGATTCGAAAAAGGTAAATCCTTATACTTTTGTTTTGAAGCCGCCCTGGCTATGATGGCTTCATGGATGAACTCGTATGGATTTACTTCCCTATTATTTAGTATAGAGTGGAGGAGCATCAGACGCCGGCATGAAATAGTGGATCGGTTCCTTGTCGGAAGGATAAAGTTGTTGATGAAGTGCATCCAAAACTTTAAATCCAGGTTGAGTTGTTCCCATTTAATAGTTGTAGAATTAGGCTCACCTTGCATCCAAGTAGTGTCCTGAATGCATAGATCATGAAGTACTTGCGCGTACGCCTCAACTGTCGTAGTGGCCACAAAGTCTATATGTGTGCCACCGATTGTGGATAAATTGTAGTGGTCTGCAATTACTTGAGCTCATATCTCAATAATTTTCCCACGAACATAAACTCTTCTGTTGTCAAGGTATCTAACATGTGTGCAGAATTCATGTACCCATCGATGTTAAGTTGCCCTGGTTGATGGATGAAATCCTCTTATCCCTGTGTTGTGAAAACATCATGTATGTCACCCTCGAATTTATATCAGTAGTTTGGGGTGAACTCCAAACATTCTTCCAAAATAAGTTCTTGTTAGACCATATGTATGTACCGCTCTGTGAGAATATTATTTAAAATGTGTAAGTGAATATCAAGATCTTCGAGCTCTAACCAAGTTGTATCACCAAAGGTTGTTGTATTCATTTTGGGAGACGGTAGAGGAGAAGGAGAAGATGGAGGACTAGGGTTTCACTCCATTCGAGGAGGCTGTTGGCTGTGGTGGGATACTATAAGTTATCGGACCATGATTTCTCAGTAAAGAGAGGGAAGATGAGTCAAGGATGCGCAAGGAAGTCATTGTGTTGTCTTTAAAAGGAAAAGACCATAAGATCATGAAAGGATGGAAAGCCAAAATATTATAATAATTTGGGGAAAGTGTTAGTGAAATACTCAGTTATATTGGGAACGTGCGTATTTTGAAATGAAATGACGTGCACTGGTGCGTTCTTTAATCTAATGTTTTCTTGATGTAGTGTTACATTTATGGCACCGTTTAGTATTACAAATGAAAAGACATAGCGAGAACCTTGAAATTTTAACTAGTTTAGAACCTATGTGGATGGGTTTCGGTACGTAGAAATCGTAACCCAAACTCAAAACGTTAGGAAAACATGTAATATTTTCGGTTCTGCGTGAAACGTTTGAAATTGTATATGCAAACCTCGATACTTGGCGTATTATTAAATTTTATTTAACCGATCAAATATTCCTTAAGCACACGTTTTACATGTTCATTCTAAGATTTAGTTTTTACCCTATAAATTTAATAGGTGATATTTATGTTAATTTTAGTTCGTATATTTCATTTTTACCCTAACACTACAGAAGCAAAACAAAAAACGTAGCAAGATTAACTTCTATGTTGTAATTTATGGTGTAGTTTAGGGTTATTAGTTGACGAGATGAATTTTTATGGCATAAAGGTTTATGGGATAAATTACATAATAAATGAATAGTGGAACATGAAAAGTTCAAGGTCCAATTTCTACGGTCATATAAAACTTACACTGAATTTATTAGGAATACATGTTACATTTTATGTTTGAAGTGGTAAGTTCGAAACCATGTGCAAACATTCGAAACTCGTCGTATTACTGAGAAGACACTTTCTACCATTTTCGGCAAGTTTAATATTCTAACTAAAAATACAGTTTAAGTGCGTGAACAACTAATTATAAATAGTTTCGAAACTACAGATAGGGGTTTAGCTACATGTAAAACAAAAAAACTTAAACTAACATGTAATATTTTAGGTTGCACGTGGCGAAAAGATTACGTGTATTTTGTTTTAAATGTTGTGTTTTGAAATTTGTAAATATGAATATTCAATTCATAACGAAATAAGAACATTTCATTAAAACTTTCAGCCGTTTAAGGGGGCAAAACATTATTGCAGATTTCTTCTAAGGAAATAAGAACATTTCAGACACCAATACTATTACGAGATTCTTGCAGATTTCTTCTAACAAAATTAGAACATTTTAGACGGCAAAACTTTCAGCCCTTTAAAGGGGGGCCAAAAGATTCTAGTTATAGTACTAGGCTACACATGAAATAAGAAATTTCAGATTGTAATCATCTGGTGCTGCTTGTTTGTTGTCACGGTGGCTGCAATCGACCACAACCACAACTGAGAAACGAGTAGCTTCCTTGATGATATATATATAGGGGAAACGGCTAAATTCTACCACATCCATAGCTCTGACAATCTGATCTACTTTTTCCATGTCCCCATGTAGTTCCAAACAACCATAAAGAAAGGTATTTTGTAAAACAAAAGTTTGATTTTTATATAATAAATTGTTTAAGGACCTATTTGTAAAAGAAAATAAATTTTTAAGTATCTAAAAAACTCACAATTGACAAGGATTTTTCAAGTACAAAATTATTCAAAGTCAAAAACTTAAACCCCATTAATTTTTCTAAGTGTTTTTAAAGCCAATTTCAACTTTTACGCCCAAGCATATCGATACGCCCTTGAGCATTTCGATACGAGCTTAACTTAAAAAGGCCATTGTAAGAATCTGTTTCGATACACGAAAGCCTATTTTGATACGGCCTTCATATGGGCTAAGGTTTTTACTCAGGCGTTTTGATACAGTTCCATCTGTTTCGATACGACCTTCATACTGGGTTTAAGATTTAAAGAACAGCGTACCGATACGGCTACCACCGTATCGATACGGGGGGTTAAGATATTTCTAATATTTTTATTTATTATTTGAACATTGCCTTGTCAGTTATTAGGAACACACAATTTTGAAAATCAGTTAACCCGTATCGATATGCCTACGTGGCGTACCGAAACAGGTTTTGGCAGTTACCCAAGTGAGCAAAATTGTATCGGTACGACCTTTCCTGTTTCGATACGCCCCTTGTTTTTCACTGAGACCATACCGATACGCCTTCCCATGTATCGATGCGCCCCTATATTTTGTAGACAAACACTCTTTCTATTTTGAGATAGGAATCGATACGGCTATTCGTTTACCGATACGGTAGGTTGCAGAAGTTCATTGATGGTGGGAAAAAGGGATCCCAATGGCTCTATTGATGATGCTAACTACCCAAACAGATAGAAATCAATGAAAGGGTATAAAAGCAAGCATAAAAAGCTACAATAATAAAAAAAATTGAACAAGTCAAGCACATTCAAGCATAAATCCAATCCTTTTGAGCCTTATAGAGTCAAATTCTTGTAACCCTCTTGAGAGATTTTATTGTATTCATTTTTATTCAAGTTTAGGTTTTTGTGAACTTGTAATTGGGTAAATTTATCTACCTTTGAGAGGCATTTTTCTATTTACCATAATTTCTCTTTGTAAGAGTGTCTTTGATCAAGCTTTGGGTAGAAAGCTTTGATCGATTGTAACGATTTCCTCCTAAGTTGAGAAAAAGGGACGAATTCAGTGAGTGAATTGTTGAAATCCTCAGTAGGGTGCTGAGGTAGTGGATGTAGAGCTTGTTCTAAGCTTTAACCACTCTAAAATTGCTTGTGTCCAATTTTTACATTTCCATCTTGCACCCTTCAACTTTTAAATAGCCAATTCACCCCCTCTTGGCCAATTGCAATTGTTTGATCAACTCAACAATTGGTATCAGATCCATACTCATTGGAAGGATTAACATCCTCTTGAGTCGATCTTGGAGAAGTTGATGAACCTCACACCAAGCTACAATCAAGCCATGGCATCTACCTCGGGTCAAAGCTTGTACGAGTCACAATCCATCACGAAACCACCATTCAATGGGGACAACTACCCATATTGGAAGAACTGGATGAGGCTATTCATCAAATCCAATGATTACGCTCTTTGGGATGCAATTGAGGATGGGCCTTCTATTCCGATGAAACAAGAGGGTGATATACAAGTTCCCAAGGCCATGCACAAAATGACGGATGAAGAAAGAAGGAAGCTTCAAGTGAATGACAAAGCCTTGCACATTATCTTTTGTGTGCTCGGACCGGATATGTATTCAAAGATGTCTTCATGCACGAGTGCAAAGGAGGCGTGGAACACTCTAAAGACCACTTACGAGGGCACCAACGATTTAAGGAGACCAAGATTGGAATCGTCAACATGAGCTACAAAAATTTCAAGATAGAACCCGATGAAAGTGTCACAAAGATGTTCGACCGCTTCTTGGTCATTGTAAATGGTCTCAAAGGTTATGGTGAGGTCATTCCCGAAGACAAACTTGTCCGAAAACTCCTCTACTCTCTTCCTGAGTCATGGGATGGGAAAAAATTACGATTATCGAGGCAAAAAATTTGAAGACACTAAAGCTCGATGCTCTCATGGGATATCTTCTCACTCATGAGATAATGAAGCAAGGAAGTGATGAAGAAAAGAAAAGAGAGGAGAAGAAGATAGAGAAAATGAGGTAGAAAAGAAGAAAATCAAAATTACTCTCAAAGATACTTTTGATGAGAGTGATTCGAGTGAGGAGGAAGACGAAGAGATGGTTATGTTAGCCAAACGGTTCACTCGGTTCATGAAGTCCAACCGGGGAAGAAAGTTTAATCGAAGATGAGACTTCAAGAACAAAAACAAAGAGGAAGATAAGGACCAACTCATATGCTATGTTTGCAAGAAACCGATTCACATTCGAACAGAGTACCCTCAACTAAAAAGGAAGAGCTTTGGAAAGAAGAAGAAACTCAAAGCTCAAATTGCAACTTGAAGTGATGAGGAATCATCCGAGGATGAGGAAGAAGAAGTGGCCAGCCTTTGTCTCATGGCTCTTGAGGAGGATCCTATGGTAACCTCTAACTCATCATCTTTTGTTGCATGATTCAAATGATGAGTTGCAAGAGGTTTATGATGTGTTGGTAGAAAAATTTAAAGAATCGATTTTGAAAAACAAGAAAATGATTTGTGATTTAAAAGCTCAAAATAATTCTCTTTCAAAAACCAACTCGGAACTCAAAAAGAAAGTTTTGTATTTGATAAATCTTTCAAATGATCTTAAAAAGAAAAATCTTGATTTAGAAAAACTTCTTTCCAATTTCCAAGATTATCACATCAAAGAGGTGGATAATCTTAAAACTTCTCTAAACACTATTGGGAAAAATGGTTTTAAGAAAGGAAGTTCTTCAAAATCCCAATATGTGAAAAGAAATTTTGTTAACCACAAACAAGGAAGCTTCTATAAGCATTGTAGAAGTAAAAAGATTAGAAGTGTATGGGTTCCTAAAGAGCTTATTGCTTCTAATGATATTCATGCTATTACTTCTTGGATTCCCAAGGGAACCAAGTTTTTGGGAGCTAATACTCATGGACCCAAAATGATTTGGGTACCAAAAATCAAGAATTAATTCTTTGTTTGTATGGAGAGCATTGCTACAAGGCCAAAGCTTCAAGCAAAAACACATGGTACCTTGATAGTGGATGCTCACGACAAGAGTAGATTCTTGGAGCTCAAACCAAAGAGTAGAGGAGTAGTGACTTTTGGTGACAATTCCAAAAGCCACATTGAAGGGATTGGCTCTATTGGTAATCTTTCAACTACCCTTATTGAAAATGTTCTTTATGTCAATAGTCTTAAGCATAATTTATTGAGCAATAGCCAATTGTGTGATAAGGGTTTTAATGTTCTATTTGATGCTAATGGATGTAAAATCATGAACATTGAAACTAATCAAATAATGCTCATAGGTCATCGCATATGTAACATTTACATGGTGCATTTAGATGACATTCATGTTTCTAATACATGGTTATGGCATAGGAAACTAGGACATGCTAGCATGAATATTTTAGAGAAATTGGTTTCCCTAAATCTAATAAGAGATTTACCTAAGCTAATTTTATCTAAAGATAAAATTTATGATGCATGTGCTAAGGGTAAACATCAAATATCTTCATTTAAATCCATTACTGATGTTTCTAAATGTAGAGTGTTACAATTGATCCATATGGATTTCTTTGGGCCAATTAAGACTATGAGCTTGGGTGGTAAATCTTATGCATTTGTGTTAGTAGATGACTACTCTAGATACACTTGGGTTCTCTTCTTAAGTACTAAGGATGAGGCTTCAGAAAAGTTCATCATATTTTAAAAAATTACACAAAATGACCTTGGTCTAAAGATTTCACATATTAGAAGTGACTATGGAACCGAATTTCAAAATATAGGTTTTAAGGATTTTTGTAATGAAAATGGTATAAGCCATAATTTTTTAGCTCCTCGTACTCCTGAACAAAATGGGGTAGTTGAGAGGAAAAATCATACTTTAGAAAAAATGGCTAGAACCATGCTTTGTGAAAACAATTTACCTAAATATTTTTGGGTGGAAGCCACTAATACGTCTTATTATATCATAAATAGAGTAATGATTAGGCTTATTGTGAAGAAAACACCTTATGAGATTTTGAAATCCAAAAAGCCTAACATTAGCTATTTTCATCCATTTGGTTGTAAATATTTTATTTTAAACAATGGAAAAGATAATTTAGGTAAATTTGATGCTAAAAGTGATGAAGCTATTTTTCTAGGATACTCTTTAAACTCTAAAGCCTATCGAGTATTTAATAAAAGAACTTTGGTTGTTAAAGAGTCCATCCATGTTGTTTTCGATGATAACCTCCTTCCGAGGAAGGATTCTTGTGATGATGATGATGTAGGAATCATTGAAGCCATTGATGGACGACAAACATCAAAGGTGGATGAGGTTCCAACCAAAGAAGAAGAAACACAAGATCCACCACTTGAAGCCTTGAAGAACATGGCTCTAGAGGAAAAAGAGGTCACCTACCCAAGGGAGTTCAACTATGGCAAAGGTGGTGAGATTTTGGGTGATCCATCCAAAGGGGTAACCACTCGTTCTTCTCTTAAGCTCTTTAATAATGTTGCATTCATTTCATGCATTGAGCCTAAAAATATCAAAAAAGCATTAAAACATGATTTTTAGATATTGGCTATGCAAGAAGAGCTTAATCAATTAGAGAGAAGTAAAGAATGGACATTAGTTGATAGGCCTAGTAATAAATCTACAATAAAAACTAAATGGGTCTTTAGAAACAAACTAGATAAGAGTGTTAACATAGTGAGGAACAAGGCTAGACTTGTTGCTCAAGTTTACACGTAAGAAGAGGGAATCAATTTTGATGAAACATATGCACACGTAGCTAGAATGGAAGCAATTAGGATGCTTCTTTCATTTGCATGCTTTCATGAGTTCAAGCTTTTTCACATGGACGTGAAAAGTGCTTTTCTAAATGGTTTTATAAATGAAGAAGTGTATGTAGAACAACCACCATGTTTTGAGGATCCAAAATTTCCAAATCATGCTTTCAAACTCACTAAAGCTTTTTATGGTTTGAAATAAGCTTCTAGAGCTTGGTATGAAATGCTTTCAAACTTTTTGATTGAAAAAGGTTTTGAAAAAGGCAAGGTGGACACTACACTTTTCATTAAAAGATATGGAAAAGACATCTTAGTAGTTCAAATTTATGTAGATGATATTATTTTCGGTTCTACTAATGAGTTGTTTTCCCAAAAGTTTTCTAAGCTAATGCAAGGTGAATTTGAGATGAGCATGATGAGGGAGCTTTCATTTTTCTTGGGCTCCAAATCAAGAAAAGGAAGGATGGCACCTTCATCAATCAAGCAAAGTATATAAAAGACATGCTAAAGAAGTTTGGCTTGGAGAATGTGAAGCCTCAAGCCACACCAATGAGCTCATCCATAAAGCTTGATAAAGATGAAGGAGGTAAGTGTTTCGATTCTAAGTTTATCGTTCCATGATTGGCTCTTTTCTTTATCTTACCGCAAGTAGACTCGATATTATGTTTAGTGTTTGCTTGTGTGCTAGGTTTCAAGCTATCCCTAGAGAATCGCACCTTATACCCGTTAAGAGAATCTTTATATACCTTAGAGATACACCTAGTTTAGGTATTTGGTATCCTAGAGATTCCTCCTTTGATCTTCATGCTTTCTCGGATGCGGATTATGGGGGACGTAAGATAGATAAAAAGAGTACCTCCGGAACTTGCCAATTTTTAGGTAGTATGCTCAGATCTTGGTTCTCTAAGAAACAAAATAATGTAGTCTTATCAACCACCGAAGTGGAGTATATATCGATCGGGAGTTGTTGTGCTCAAGTCCTTTGGATGAAGCAACAACTCTTAGATTATGGAGTCGATGTAGGTACCACACCCCTTAAGTGTGACAACACTAGTGCCATTTGTCTCACTAAGAATCCCATTCAACATTCTAGAACCAAACACATAGAAATTAAACATCATTTTATTAGAGATCATGTCTTGAAAAATGATGTAGTTCTAGAGTATGTTGACACCTTACACCAATTAGCGGATATATTTACCAAACCTTTAGATAATGAGTGATTTTGGACTCTTAGGAGAGAGTTTGGTTTAACCAGCCTCTCTTGACCCTTTAGAGCCCTTTAAGGTAAAAAATTTGCTTGAATTCAATTGATTTATATGCATGTGTGATTTTGCTTCTTGATGCATCTATGCTTGTTGCTAGGGGGAGTATGTATCCATGTTATACCATACATGTTGTTCACATATCATCTGCATGCATTTCGGTTCGAATAAAATCGAATTTTTGAGCAACTTGTGGCCGAAAATGTATTTTCTGGGCTATCCGTATCGAAACGAGTGAAGGTGTTTCGATACACCATTCTTGACTCAACCCAGATTGCATGTCTCAACACAAGTGTATCAATACGGGTCCAACCGTATAGATACGGGTTCAAGAACACATTTCGGTATAGTCGAGTCTGTACCGATACGGGACTTGTGTTTCGGTACCCTCCTAGGCGTACCGGTACACCTGTACGTGAAGCCGTCCATCTTTAGACGAGTCATTAAATGGCTTTAACTTTAACCAATTTTTTTCCTCAAACCCTAGCCGATTTTCCCTTTAAATATACACCCAATTCTATGTTTTTTTCACATTAATTCATCAAAGAATTTGAGGGGTTTTACTGAAAACATCATTGCAAGCTCTTTTCATCAAAGATTGTGCATTGATTCATCCTCATTCATCCATAATCCCAAACTCAAGGTATAAAACTTTTTTCTTTTTCTTTTTAACTTCGTTTTGATTTCTATACTATTTTTACTTAGTTTTTGTGTTTTAAACATATACATACTATAGTTTTTCAAGTTTCTGTAAATTTTTTTCAAAAACAAAAAATTTTCATTCGAATATAAAATTATACCGTATATTATTCTAAACTATTTTTTAAAAATCTTTTTACCAAAATTATATTTTATACTTGTATATGTTTTTAAACTATAGATTGTTAAAAAATACATTGATTTATTACATTGAATATTGGATCAAATATGATGATTTATGCATATATTGTTTTTGTGCCTTAAAATTGTTTTTCAGGTTATCTATGACACCGAGAAAGAGAGCTAGAACAACTGAGGTTGGCGAGTCTTCATCCAAATAAAATTCAGCTTCTCCCAACCTTAGCGTTATTTACCAAAAGAGTTTTTCGACTCTGGTGGCTTTAAATCACTTCCAGCAATACAAAAACTACAAAATTCGCCGCGAAATAGTAACATCTCTTCCATTCTTAAACTCTGAACATTTCAAGTTTAAATATATTCATCTTTTGAGACGTTGGAATTTTATTCAATTTTTGGCTATACCCGGGATTTTATACCGTAATCATGTCTTGATTTTCTTTGCTAACGCCCGGTGCATCCCTAACCAAGACCGTTCTAAGGTCATTGCTATTGAGTCATTCTTAATGGGGAAGAAATTTCGTATTGATGTTCAAACTGTAGTCAATGTTTTTGGGATAGAAGATGAGAGAATCAATGATGAGGACTCCATGGGACATGTTCTTGACGGTTCTATCACTGTTCTTGATGCTCATGATCGCTTCTAGCATCTCTTGATCACTTTGTTGTTTCGGCCATCCGGTGGTAAGTTTTCCACTATCCGACAAGTGGACGACTTTTGGATTAGATGTTTTCGTGAAGAGAAGCAGCCCAATATTGCTCAAATTATGTTCGTGGAGCTAGTTTACCTCATCCAACATCACCACACCTCTCTAGATTCATCCTTCACTTATGGGACAACATTGAGTTATTTGTTTATTCAATTGGAAATTGATTGCTCTCACGACTTTCTCGAGCCTCTTACTAATCCCATTGATGAGCGCTCTCTTGTTCATTCAAAGTTTCACTATTTCAATGGTAAGTGGCTTCGTCTCGCCGAGCTTCCACATGATGCCATCCCTGAAGAACCGAAAGCTCCTCCACAAGCCGCTCCTCAAGCTCCAGTAGCTCCACCGGCTATGGATGCTCTCATGGCTTATCTCAATGAACAATTCACCACATTAAACACCTCTATGACCTCATTGAAGACAACCATGAATGAAGGGTTTGCTACCATTGACAATCGATTTACTTCCTTGGAAGAACGAGTTCAAGCAATTGAGTTCCAACAAAGATCAATGGATATCTCTCTAACGGCTTTCCTTGAGGAATAGAGACAATCTCAAGCTACACAAACCCATGATGAAGATGAAGAAGAAGAATAAGAGAACGAGGATGATGAGGATTCTCCGTAGACATTCATTGCATATCATACATGTCATATTATGATTTCTATTTTATGCACATATGTTATTTAATATTTGAACATACGCTTATGTTTTTAAGATTTTAAGTTTGGATTTTTCTTATGTTTCTTGATTTCTGCTTTATGCTTCAATGAATACTACGTTGTTTTTGCTTTAATCTTGCTTATCTATTGATCTATCATTGATTTTGATCTAACTAAAAGGGGGAGAAGTAGAAGAGCTTAAATTTTCAAAAAATGTTTTTAAAACCTATCTTAAAGTAATAGGGAGTTTTTCAAAAAGACTTAAAAAACTAACTTGGTTTTTTTATTTCAAAAATGGGGAGATTGTAAAACCAAAGTTTGATTTTGATATAACAAATTGTTGAAAGACCTATATGTAAACAAAAATAAATTTTTAAGTATCTCAAAGACTCACAATTGACAAGGATTTTTCAAGTACAAAATTATTCAAAGTCAAAAACTTAAACCCCATAAATTTTTCTAAGTGTTTTTTAAGCTAAATTCAACTTTTATGCCCAGGTGTATCGATATGCCCTCGAGCGTTTCGATACGGGCTTAACTTAAAAGGCCACTGTAAGAATCCATTTTGATACATGAAAGCCTGTTTCGGTACGACCTTCATATGGGCTAAGATTTTTACTCAGACGTTTTGATACGGCGCCATTCATTTCGATACGACCTTCATATTGGGTTTAGGATTTAAAGAACAACGTACCGATACGGCTACTACCGTATCAATACGAGGGGTTAATATTTTCTAATATTTTTTATTTACTATTCGAACGTTGCCTTGTCAGTTACTGGGAGCATACGATTTTGAAAATCAGTTAACCCGTATCGATACGCCTACATGGTATTCTAAAACAGGTTTTGGCAGTTACCTAAGTGAGCAAAATTGTATCGATACGGCCTTGCCCGTTTTGATACGCCCCTTGTTTTACACTGAGACCGTACCGATACGCCTTCCCGCATATCGATAGGCCTTCCTGCTTTTCGGTACACCCATGTATTTTGTACACAACGACTCTTTTTATTTTGAGGCAGGTATCGATACGGTTGTTCGAGTACCGATACGGTAGGTTGCAAAAGTTCATTAATGGTGGGAAAAAGGGAGCCTAACGGCTCTATTGATGATGCCAACAACCCAAACGAATAGAAATCAATGGAAGGATATATAAGCAAGCCTAAAAAGATACATCAATAAAAAAATGAACAAGTCAAGCACATTCAAGCTTAAATCCAATCCTTTTGAGCCTTATAGAGTCAAATTCTTGTAACCCTCTTGGAAGATTTTATTGTATTCATTTTTATTCAAGTTTGGGTTTGTGTGAACTTGTAATTGGGTAAACTTATCTACCTTTAAGAGGCATTTTTCTGTTTACCACAATTTCTCTTTGAAGAGTGTCTTTGATCTAGCTTTGGGTAGAAAGCTTTGATCGATTGTAACGGTTTCCTCCTAAGCCGAGAAAAAGGGACAAATTCAGTGAGTGAATTGTTGAAATCCTCAGTTGGGTGCTGAGGTAGTGGATGTAGAGCTTGTTCTATTCTTGAAGCACTCTAAAATTGCTTGAGTCCAATTTTTACATTTCCATCTTGCACCTTTCAACTTTTAAATAGCCAATTCACCCCGTCTTGTCCAATTGCCATTGTTTGATCAACTCAACATATTTGGATTATCTTGAGAGCAAGGTTTTCCAAATACTATACATGTTGATGTTCATCCCCATAAAATGGCTAATAATAACCTTTCAAATACCATTGTTTGTTGACACGGACAACCTAGATAAACAAGTAGCACTCCTCCCCGATCTATAAAAAGAAGTCTTTGCATACTAGTAATCAACCAAGATACATAATGGTGTATAGATGCAAACTACAAAAGAAAGAAGTCGGTCATTAGGGTATGAAGCTAATAACCCAAAGGAACCATATTTATAATAGAAATTAGAAATTATTATATTTAAACAAGTTTCGGTACTCGTACAAATTTTTTGGAACCATGTTCGTGATAAATAAACCGGTAATCTTTATAGTTCATTTAGAATTATAGGTTGGCAGGTTCAGGTTTGGAATCTGAAAATCGGTTTTGTAACTGCTATATAAGACTTATCTGTATACTGTTATGACCGATGCAACAACTGAAAAGTCCTATCTGCAGCTGACGTATCTGAATGGGTTACAAAGATTCGATGCTGACATTGAAAAGACGTGTATTTACTGGGAACATGCGTCTTTTGAAATTATTTCATTGAACTGACAATTTAATGTAATTTTTTATGGAACCTAAAAAAATAAATAATTTTTTTACGTGTTCTTTTGATATTAGAATTGAAAAGACATTTTGGGACAAGAACAATAAATTTTAAATAGTTTCGAAACACTAAATATGTGTTTCGATACGTGTGAAGCGAAAATTAAACTGAAATCATTAGAGGAAAAAAAATAATACTTTAGGGTTATGATAAAACTCGAACTGTATATGTACACGTTCGAAACTCGTCTTATTACTGAAAAGATAGAAGCTTACATCAGTTAAATGGTGTAAGTATGTTGATGTTTTAATTCTTGTTGTCAAAACATTAATTAGATGATAAGGGTGTAAGGCCAAAAGAATAGAGGGAAGTTGTCAGTGAAAAGACTCTAGTGTAATTTTTGTTCAATTTAGTCCATAAAAGAGTATATATTTTCTCCACAATTAACCCACAATTTGTAAATATGAATTCTCGATTCATAACGAAATAAGAACATTTGGTAACAGAACTTGGAAATATGAAATATGAAATATGAATATGAAATAATTTTTTTATAAAAAATATGAAAATTATATATAAAGACATTTTGGTAAAAGAACTTGGAAATATAAAATATGAAAATATGAAATAAGAATTGGAAATATTATTTTTTTACGTGTTCTTTTGGTAATAGAACTAGAAAGACATTTTCGGGCGGGACCAACAAATTTTAAATACTAGATATCAAAATATTAATTCAAATACATAAAGAACACGCGTCTTTTGAAATGTATTGGACACAACAAATAAATGACGGTGTTCGTTGAGTAACGTAACGTTTGCTGATGAACTGTTACATTTATGGTACCGTTTATTATAACAACAGAAAATATAGTTCAGAGTGGAAACCACAAATTTAACTAGTTTCAAACTTATGTAAATGGGTTTTGATACATATTAAGGGAAAGTTAAACTGAAATCCTTAGTACAACATGTAATATTTTAGGTTTCACGTCAAATGTTCGAATCTTTATATGTAGACGTTCGATACTACTCCTATTACTATGGTCTATTAAAACTGCAAATATTCCTTCAACAGACATTAAACTTGTTCATTCTTACGTACCATTCTTATCATATTATTATTTCAATGATACGAACTACTTAACATTTTATTCTTGACTTTATGAAAATTTATTATTCATTTTATTATTTCAATCATGCCTTGAAATCTAAGGAATACATTCCTAATATGATAAGTATAATTAATGGGGTACCACACCATGCCTTACGTTAGACACGCCCACATGGAGTCTCAAGCACATAATTTTTAATTATTATTTAAAATCTAACTTGTTAAAAATAAAATATATCACAAGGACAATACATATTTTGTTAACCACTAAGTAATCTTATATTCCCTCAACCAAACATGTAATCTTACTAATATTGCATCTCAAAAGAATAAATATTCTATGTAAATATGCAAGTAAATAGTGCCAAAAATACGTCTTTTACGTGCAAGTATACACGATCAACAAGTAATATAGTAGTGAGTTGAGTATCGTCTCCACAGGGATTGCCTAGGAATTAATTGCCACGATTAATACTTGTAAATTGAAATAAATGAGAGGATATGAAATTTGGATTTAAGATTAAGAATATGACTAAGGAAAACATGATAAAAGTTTAGGTTGTTTGGCAAAAAAGTGTTTTCAAATGGTGACGAGCGTTGGCAAGGGATACCTGGAATTTACGCTAGCTATGCTAGATATTAATAATGTCTTGCATTGGATTTATTGCCGAGCAAATTCAAGAGTGGCATTACCTCTATCGTTGGCAATGCCCGAAATTAACCATGTTAAACCCCTATATGTCTATAGTGAAGTTTTTCATTAATTAATTTGATTAAGTTCCAATCTATACTCCTAAAGGGTAGATTCACTTCAGAAGTAAGCTCATCTACTTGAACATCTTCTTTCGATGCTTCTCTCCTTAGTATCTGGCAACCAAACGTTACCCCTCAAGTCTGTTAAGATATTAAGGTGTAATAAGCAAACAATGCCAACTGTCGTATTGCAAAGAATTTAGAAATTTGAAGTATGTTCCAGATAGAAAACAATGCTAAGGCATTTAAATTATTAAAAACCAAACATAAACAAAGTGTCAAATGCAAACACCCCCCTCCAAATGCAAAAGCTTAGTTCATGGTTGGGGGTTCCATCCACACCAAATCATTTTCAAAGAACATCACCATAAAAACAAAATTAAACCGAAAGAGAAATAGGCAATGAAGGAGATTTGTCGATGCAGCCCTTTAATGGCTCCAAAACCCTTGGTCTAGCCTGGTTGAACCAGAACTCGCACTCTTCACCATGGTTTAGCCTTTTCTTCTTCTTCAAGTTATCGATCGATCTCCTCTTATCCTTTAAGTAGGCATGCGTGGAAATCTTAAGATAAGCCTTTGAGTTTGAATTTTGAAAACGCAAGGGATAAGATGCATGATCATCTTATCAAAATTTGAATTTGAGTTGATCAGGTTTTGACTAGGACTGGCGTCATCGACCTTCGATCCTTTGCCAGCCGAGCTTGGCATTATTTGGTCCATCTATGCCAAACAAGCTTGGAATTATTTTACCGACATCTTATCTGATACTATTTTTGGAGTTAGATCAAATGCTATGTTCTCACAGTCTGATCTGGTCCTATTTTCTCAGGCTAATATTGCCAAGGGTTCTTGGCAAAACTCTTCTGGCGACCTATTGCCAAGGGTGCTTGGCATTTCTCTTATGGTCCTCTTGCTTCTCCTACGCTGCTCTGTCATGTCTGCCTGCCTATGCCCTCCATCAAAACCAGCAAAATAACCATTCACACTGGCAAAACAAACAACTCCTAACTCCTTAATGCAAATGCATGATTTTAACAACTAAATGCACAATTATGTACTCAAAGGCAAGCAAAAGCATTGTAATATATGCATGAAAATTAGTACTTTTGAGGAGTTAACACCCCCAAACCTAGCTCATTGCTTGTCTTCAAGTAATGCAACTAAAAATATAAAAGCAGAAAAACAAGAAAGTACCTTGGCAAAAATTGTCATGATTCCCAACACATGCCAGCTAGCAAATTATGATCCTAGTTCCGTCCTCGGATATTTAGTGTATCAATGCCAAGCAGATAAACAAATTCAAGTGCAACAATATAGCTCTAGTCAAAGGTCGTCTAGTGTGCATGAAGTGCGAGCAATATGCGTCAAGTTTGCTCAACTCCCTTAGACGACTTTACTACCCAAACTCAGAATCATTTTTTTATTTGCCAAGTGTTTTTGCTTTTTTTCTGGCAATATATTCAGGCTTGCTTTGTAATATTGTTTGGCGTGAGAAATAAGAGGGAGCATACCACGAACCCCCATGTTAATCTAAACATTACTAGGCTTTACTCTTCAACTCACACCCTAAAGTTTTTTGACTTGAGAACTAAGAGGGAGCAAACCATGTAACACCCCTTTCCCGGCTTGGTCGAGAATCAGGTCAGAGTATGCTACCAATGAACTAAACAATGATCGATACGATAATTTCATACAATGAGCGGTGATAACAGGACCAACCTTCAAGAATGAGTAACATAAAATTTCAATTAATTTATTGTGAGTCTATGATTATCCAATTAGGACGAAACTATAACATATATAAGTTTTAGGGACTCAACCACAATTTCAGTATTTTAGCGGTCATTTTCTGAAATTAACCTTGCCAAACACCTCCCCCTTCTGTTGGATGGGAAAGCTTTGGTCACAAGATGGGCATAAAACTCTTGCACGATGGTGGCAAACACATCCCCCTTCTGCTGGCAAAATGAACTCCACTTATGTATATCAAGGATGGTCATGAATCCCGACGAGAATTTGATAGCGGTGTCAGATTAGAAGTCGAAGTGTTTCTCATAAAGGAACGACCTTGAAGAGAAGCTCTCATCGAATTTCTTGCGAATCTTCTCGTTGAAAAATCACTTGAAGGGAGTAGAGGATGAAGCCATGGATATGAAAAAATGAGTTTCGATGGGAAAAAGAAAGGAAAAGATTGAAGTTCTTTGATCTTGCTTGAAAGTGAAAAATATTGGGGGAAGAATCGATTTTAATGGAATGGAAGAGAAAAAGGGTTGAGTGTTTAGGAGGGATTAATTGGGGTAGCCGAAAAGTAGGGGATAATGATGAGTTTTAGAGAGTTTTAAGTGGAAAGGGTTTAAATTTTTAAATGAAAAGTGATAAAGATAAGGATTTGAAAGGGATATGAAGTGATAGGGTAATTATGATAAGATAACCTAACATAAATATGGGTTCCAAAAAGGGTTAAATTCCCCATATTTCCCTATCTCCTTTTTATGCAAGTTAGGTTTTTTTTCTTTTTTCACACAGTATATGCACTTGCCTCTGGCATGGGCCATGGCATAACTGCTGGCAAGCACACTGGCTCACAGTCCTTCTGGCAATATTCCTGTCACCAATTCTTGTCAAGATTCCTACACACACTAAATGGAAAATCGTGTAACGCATCAAAGGAATAAAAATTAAAAGACAATAAAAAGAAAACAAGAACAAAAACATGATTCCTAAAGGAAAACAAAAACAACTAATCCTAATATTTACAAAGAATTTCAAACCTGCGGATGCTTCATTCCAATTCTGCCAAGAGGATCACCTCCTTGGCATGAATTTGCTTACCTTCCAAGTAATGCTTTAGGAGCTGATCGTTCACCTTAAAAATATCTCAGGTCTGTAAGTTCTTGATATCCACAGCCACATGAGCATATGGCTTCACAACTTCAAAAGGACCCGTCCATCTTGACTTAAGCTTACTTGGAAAAAGTTTGAGCCGAGAGTGAATGGTCTTCGCAGGATCCAACTATCATGCCAACATTTTGCCTACTCCTTGTATATCTTAGCGTTCTCCTAGGCTTGTGTTCTAAATTCCTCAAATTCATTGAGGTCAAGCAGCCTCTTTCCTCCAGCAATTTTCCATGCCATTTCAAGCTTTCGGATGGCCTCATAGGCTTTATGTTCAAGTTCTACTGGCAGATACATGGTTTGCCAAAGACAAGTTTGAATGGGGAAGTGCCCAAAGGAGTTTTAAATGCCGTCCTATAAGCCCACAAGGACTCATCTAGTCTCAAGGATCAGTCTTTCCTTGTTTGATTCACATTATTTTTCCAAAATGATCTTAATCTCCTTATTGGATATCTCGGCTTGCCCACTTGTTTGTGGATGGTATGCTGTGGCGATTCATTGCTGAATCTTATACCTGCACAATGCATTAGGAATTAATTTACATTTAAAATGAGTACCCTCATCATGAATAATCATTTGAGGGGCACCAAATCTAGCGAAAATGTTTTTGTGCAAGAACTTGGCAACAACCTTGGCATCATTTGTTGGCAAGGCAACAACCTCTACCCACTTTGACACATAGTCAACAACCAAGAGAATGTACACATTACCGACCGATGGAGGAAAAGGACCCATATAGTCGATCCCCCACACATCAAATAAATCCACGAGTAGAATGTTCTGGAGTGGTAATTCGTGTCTGCCAGAGATGTTCCCTATTCGTTGGCATCGATTGCATGCCTTGTCATACTCGTGGGCATCCTTGTACAGTGTAGGCCAAAAGAATCTTGACTGCTAAACTTTGGCAGTAGTCTTCATCCCAGCAAAATGACCTCCATATGGTGCGGCATGGCATAGATACAATACATGTTGCTGCTCGTCCTCTGGCACACACCGGCGAATCACTTGGTTGGCACATTGCTTGTACAACATGGGCTCATCCCAATAGTATTGCCTCACCTCTCGTAAAAATCTTTTCTTGGCATTATATGCCAGGTCTGATGGCAGAATATTGCTTACCAGGTAGTTCACTATATTAGCGTACCATGGTATAGCATCAGCTGCAAGCAAATACTCGTGAGGGAATTCGTCTCTAATTATAGTGGACTTACCATCCTCAATGTGATGCTCCAACCGAGAGAGATGGTCAGCTACTAAGTTTTCGCTTCCTTTCTTATCTCTGATCTCCAGGTCGAATTCTTGAAGTAAGAGCGTCCATCGAATTAGTCTAGGTTTGGCATCCTTCTTTGCCAAGAGATATTTCAACGCCGAATGATCTGTATAAACCACAACCTTATTACCAATTAGATAAGATCTAAATATATCAAAAGCAAATACAACTGCGAGGAATTCTTTCTCAGTTGTAGAGAAATTCAGTTGTGCTTCAGTCAAGGTTCACTGGCATAGTAGACGGCATGGAACATCTTGCCACGACGTTGTCCCAGAACTGCTCCAACGACGTAACCCCTGGCATCGCACATGAGCTCATAGGGCTCATTCCAATTCGGTGCCACAACTATGGGGGAATTAATCAATCTATCTTTAAGCTCCTGAAATGCTTTCAAACAAGAATCGTCAAATGCAAAAGTGGCATTACGTTCCAACAATGAGCATAAAGGTTTAGCAATTTTTGAAAAATCATTAATAAATCACTGATAACATCCGACATGACCTAAAAAATCCTTATACCTTTAACACTTGTTGGAGGCGGTAATTGCTTAATTACCTCTACTTTGGCTTGATCAAATTCTAGTCCTCTCTTGGTTACCTTATGACCGAGAATAATGCCCTCCTTCACTAAGAAGTGGCATTTCTCCCAATTTAACACTAGATTTGTCTCTATGCATCTCTTCAAAAATTGCTCCAGGCTATGGATGCATTCCTCAAATGTTACACCAACACTGAGAAATCATCCATGAATACTTCCATATTATGCTCAATCATATCGGAGAAAATGGCCATCATGCTATTGAAAATGGCCCTTCTTCGGGCTAACCCAAGAGCTATTGGAAATGGGATAAATGATCCCGACATCCAACCATTTTATGATCTCTTTCTTTACAAACTCTTTCATGCTTGGGTTTAGCCACCTTTGGCCTTCAATGTTCCTGCCATTGTATTCCTCTAGTATGATCTTGTGCATGCAAACAATTGGGCTAATACCTTGGATGTCTGCCAAGGTCCAACCCAATGCTTGCTTATAATCTTTTAGTATTGCCAACAATCTTACTTCCTGATCATGAGTGAGATCAGTGGCAATAATCACTGGAAGAGTTAAGTTGTCACCTAAATAAGCATACTTTAAGTGTTATGGTAGGGGTTGAAGCTTCAACTTTAGGGGTTCCTCAATAGATGGATTTGTTTTCTTTATCTCTCTGCCGGCCAAATGGAGTGGCTCGAAATAACTCACATCTTTAGCCTCCAAAGCTGATTCCACAGGTTCCTCACACAGTTCAGCTATGCCATCAAGCATGTCGTCATCACTTGCTACATCCCGGCACAACTGTGCCGTGTCCAAAGTAAAGATGGACTCCATCATTTCATTGGCTTCACATTCATCAGGTTTATTTGCATATTTCAAAGCTTGAAACACGTTAAAAGTAACATGTTGATCATTCATTCTCATGATTAGTTCCTCTTTATGAACATCAATAAGAGCCTTACCAGTAGCAAGAAATGGCCTACCCAAAATAATTGGTACATTAATATTAGCTTCATAATCCAAAATGATAAAATCGTTGGGAAAATGAATTTGTCTACCTTTACCAACACATCCTCATTCTTACCCTTGGGATGTGCATAGGATTGGTTTGCCAATTGAAGTGTCACCATGGTAGGTCTTGCATCTATGCCAAGCTTCTTGAAAACTGATAGTGGAATCAAAGTGATGATGGCTCCCAAGTCCCACAATGCCTTCCCCGTGAACTTGCCGCCAATTGTGCAAGGAATAGTAAAACTCCTCGGATCTTTCAGCTTTGGTGGCAATCAGTTTAGGATCATGGCACTGCATCCCTCAATGAGAGCAACAGTTTCAAATTCTTCCAACTTCCTCTTTTTGGACAAGATGTCCTTCATGAATTTTACATAGTTGGGCATTTGTTCAAGGGCTTCCACCAATTGAATGTTAATTTGCAACTGTTTAAGCACTTCCAAAAAGCGCTTAAATTGCTAGTCCTTCTTATGCTTTTGAAGTCTTGCTAGAAATGGTGGCAGTGGATATACATATACTGCTGTTGCCGGCTTTGCTGAGGCAGTGCTGGCATCTGTTTTAGCATCAGTCTGCTTATCATCATTGTTGGCGTTATTGTTGGCACTCTTACTGGCATGATCACTAGCATCATCTACTTTCTCATTCTCTACTTCTCTGGGTATGTTTGCTAGCACAAGCTTTGCATCCTGGCTGCTTGGCAGCCGTCTCTGTTTCGCACTGCTTACCTCTCCGAAGAGTTATTTCCTTGCATTGTTCATTTTCTTTGTGCCGAGCATCTTCATTGTCACTTGGCAAAGTACCCTGGAGTCAATTGCTAAGTGCATTAGCATTCTGCCCAATTTTTATTTTTGAGTTTCTTACTGATGCCACAAAACTTTGGAATGTTACTTCATTTCGCTCCATATATTGTGTAAGATCTCCTCCTTGGTTTCTTCCCTGCCCTTGCTGGAAATTGTTCTAAGCTTTCTATGGCATGGTATTTTGATAAAATGCTGGCATGGCATTGTTGTTCTGCCGTTGGATGTTTTGGTGCGGGGCATTGTAGTGATTGCTTTCTTGATTTCCCCAAGCTAAGTTAGGGTGTTGTCTCCAACCTGCATAATAGGTATTAGAATTATAAAAATGACCAGCATTCCCAAAAAAACTTACCGACTCAGGATTAACATGGCATTCATCCATATGGTTGTTTTCTCCAGAAATGGTGCAAAATGGATCCAGTGCTTTGACTTCTTGGGCCTCATTGTTCTTTTGCAACGTTCTCACCATGCTAGTGAGGTTGGAAATCTCTGCATGAATGGACGTGAGTTCATCAACTTTCAATTTCCCACTGGCTTTAGTCCCAGTCCCAAGTCTAGCAACAGGATACTCGAAGTCATTGATCGATATTCTCTCAAGGATATCAACAGCCTCAATGTACTTCTTATCAAGCAACGATCCGGCTGCTGAAGCATCCACAATAGTCCTTGTTTGTGCATTCAATCCGTTGTAGAAGGTTTGTATTTGGGTCCAATTTGGGAACCCATGCATTGGACACCTTCTCAACAAATCTTTAAATCTTTCCCAGGCTTCATAAAGAGTTTCATCATCGGCCTGTTTAAATGTAATGGTTTCACCACGCAACTTGGCAGTGGTGTTGGTGGCTGAAACCGCATCAGGAACTTTTGGCAAAGGTTTGTCGAAGAAGTAACTGATCCTGGTGGCAAAGAATTGAGCCATGCCTTGGCTCTGTCTCTTAAAGAAAAAGTAAACAATTTTAGCTTCACAGTATCTCCAGACACTCCAGTTTTTCGAAACAGTTGGCATATCTCCATGAATTGTTTGAGATGTTGTCTCGGGTCTCCAGTAAGTGCTCCATCGAATTGACCTACATTCAAAAGAGTTTGGATCATTACGGGTTTAAGTTCAAAGTTAGGCTCATCGACATCAGTGCCAATTAGTCCTGGCATGAGATTTGCAATGTTAGGTGCTAAATGTTCTCGGATTGGCCTCTCTTCTTCTTCAACCATATTTGGGACATTAGAAGGCGGTGGTGCATTGCTATTAGGCTGATTGGTAATGGGTGGATCATTATTCACTACACCATTCCTCTGATTGCCTTGATTCATTTCTCGGTATCGCTTCTTTAACATCCGCAAGGTTCTCTCAATTTCCGGATCGTATGGCCACTCGTCCACCACTGGGCGGTTTCTAGTCATACACTAGTGAAAACAAAGATGAAAAAAAAATAAAACAAGAAAAATTTAAAAACAATCAAATCTGTTGCAATCCTAGGCAACGGTGCCAAAAACTTGCTAACTCTCAGGGAGATGTGTAAAATGAATGCTGGCAAAAGGTATAAATGGTATGTATTTGGGCAAGATAAACTGTGCCAAGAGTCTTTTGCGTGCAAGTACGCACGGTAGACAAGTAATACAACTTGGTAAGCTGAGTATCGATCCCACAGAGATTAACTTGGAATTTGATTGTTCGATGGTTACTTGTTTTAGAAGAAAAGACTGTTGTTTGAAAGAGCTGATTTTAAAACTAAGAAAATAAAATAAAATAAAATAAAATATAAACTGAAGTAAAGCGTTGGCAAGGAAGGTGTTTTCAAATGAATGATGACTGTTGGCAGGGAATGTCTGATTTCAACGTGGTTCATGCTAGCCTTTATTGGCAAAACTGTCTTGGCATTGTTTGCCAAGCAGATTCAAAAGTAGGAAAGCCTCTCTTGATGGTCATTGCCCTAAACTGGCCAAGTAAAAACCCCTATATCTCTATAGTCTATGTTTTCCTTAAACCAATTTGATTTAAAAACCAATCTATACTCCGTGGGGGTAGATTTCACTTCCAAAGTAAGTTCATCTACTTAAAAGGCTTCTCTCGAAGCTTCTCTCCCAAGTATTGAACAACTTGATCGTTGTCAACAGAAGTCTGTTAAGATTTTGGAATGCAATAAGCCAACTGTGACAGCTCTTGCTTTGGCACAGTACTTAGGAAAAATTAAAGTATGCAAAATAGACAAACTTTGCCAAAAGTAGAATTATTATAAAGGAACTAAGGCATAAAAGCAAACATTTAAAACCAAAACATCCCACCACCAACTATTAAATTAGTTCATGGTGTGGGGGTTATCCAACAAACCAACAAACATTTTAAACATCACCATCATAATAAAAACTAAAGAAAAACAAATTTTGCTAAAGGAATAGGCAGAGGGGTCTCTCGATCCAGCCCTCCACGCCAGGCTCTCAGCCAAGAAGTTGAACCACCCTTCCTCAGTTGCACCGACTATCACTTTCCGCTCCAACATCATGCTTCGATCACCTCTCGTCTTGTCTCTTCTTCTCGGTCAATCGATCTCCTTCAATGCTTGATCGGGCTGTGTATATATAGTGTCTCAAGTGAAGGGTTTAGGATAACTCTCTCTTTATTTGAAAGTTGAAATGCTCCATGGATAAGAGATAAGCCTCATCTGATCGGTGTGATAGCTTATCAAGCTAGGGCTGACATCATCATGCCATGGCTATCCTGGCACACAAGCTTGGCACGACATTGCCAACACAGCTTGACATTACCTTATCTGCTATTTTTTTGGAGGCTGTCCAAATGCGATTTTTAAGGAGCCTGAGTGTATCCTATTTTTTTGAGGTTCTTCCTCTCTTGGCATGGTTGCTGGCACACCTCTCTGCCAACAAATGCTTGGCACTCATCTGGTCCTTCCGTGCCTGCAACATCTGGCATTCACCTTGGCATTCCTAACTGCGTTCCTACATCCAGAGTCTATTCCTCTTGCCAATCACCTTGCCAACCTACAAAAAGGCCACTAAATCAACCCATCACACTGGCATAGGCAGCCTACTAACACCTTGATGTATATGCATGATTCTAACAAGCTAATGCAACTAAATGTACTTGAAAACAAGCAAAAGCATATCGAAATAGGCATGAAAAACAATACTTTTGAGGAGGTAACAAAAGTCCATAGTGATCTTCTCCCACTTCCATTGCGACAAGTTAATAGGTTGCAGTAATCCAGCAGGGACACAATGTTCAGCCTTAACACGCTGACACGTGAGGCACTTAGACACAAACTCAACTATGGCTTGTTTCATGCCCAACCACCAATAAAGCTCTCGTAGGTCCTTGTACATCTTTACTGACCCTGGCTGAATAGAGAAAGAGCTCGGATGAGCTTTCTTAATGATATCAGTGCGAAGAGGTTCATCATCAGGTACAGAGATCTAGTCGCGAAAACATAAGAGTCCTTCAAAATTTATTTTGAAATTAGGGTTATCTTGCAGCTTGGAAATTATCTCTTGAATTTTAGGATCCTGTCTTTGCAGTGCTTGAATCCTTGAAGTAATGGTAGACTGAACTTGAAGCTCAGCTACAAAACAGTGATGCTTCCTAAGATGGAAGTGGGATTTGATAGCGTGAGGAGCTACAACACAAGGACTTGTAATGAATCGGTGTACAAATCATTTAATTAAACTTGAGGATTAATAATAATACTTACTAGGCAGAGGTTTGCGACTGAGTGCATCAGCTACAACATTTTCCTTGCTCGAATGGTAGTCAATGACAAGGTCATAATCCTTGAGGAGTTCCACCCATCTCCATTGTCGAAGATTCAACTCTTTTTGAGTTAAGAGATATTTGAGACTTTTATGATCGGTAAAGTGGTAACCTTTCTCCATGTAGAGATAATGTCTCCAAATCTTCAACGCAAAGACAACTGCAGCCAATTCTAGATTATGAGTAGGACAATTCATCTCGTGTGGCTTGAGCTGTCTCGATGCATATGCAATGACCTTGCCTTTTTGCATCAATACACATCCTAACCCGAGATGCGATGCATCACTGTAAACTGTATAATCCTTACTTGACTCTGGTTGGATTAGAACTGGTGCATGAGTCAAAACTTGCTTCAATTGGTCGAAGCTCTTTTGTTGTTCCGCAGTCCAAATGAACGAAGCTTCCTTTCTCAATAACTTAGTCAGGGGGATGCTAACATAGAAAATCCCTTGACATTATAGTAGCCAGCAAGACCAAGGAAACTTCTTATTTCGCAAATGTTCTTCGGTGGATGCCAATCAAGAATGGCTTGAATCTTCTTCAGGTCCACTTGGATGCTCGAAGCCGATACTACGTGCCTAAGGAAAGTTACTTCAGTGAGCCAAAACTCATATTTTGAGAACTTGGTGAATAATTGCTTCTCACAGAGGGTTTGAAGTACAAAGCGGAGGTGATCACAATGCTCCGCTACATCCTTGGAATAGATTAGGATGTTATCAATGAACACCACCACAAACTTGTGGAGATAGGGTCTAAAAAACCGATTCATTAGGTCCATGAAAGCTGCCAGTGCATTAGTCAGCCCAAATGGCATCACTAAGAATTCGTAGTGACCGTATCTCGTACGAAAGGCGGTTTTGGGCACATCACATTCTTTTACTCTCATTTAATAATAACCAGACCTCAAATCAATCTTGGAAAACACAGTGGCATCCTTAAGCTGATTGAATAGCTCATCAATCCTTGGCAACGAGTATTTGTTCTTGATGGTCACCTTGTTCAACTGCTGGTAATCAATACATAGTCTCATGGAACCATCTTTCTTCTTCTTGGAAAACACAGTGGCATCCTTGAGCTGATTGAATAGGTCATCAATCCTTGGCAACAAGTATTTGTTCTTGATGGTCACCTTGTTCAACTGCCGGTAATCAATACATAGTCTCATGGAACCATCTTTCTTCTTCACAAAGAGAACCGGAGCTCCCCAGGGCGAAGAACTCGGTCGAATGAAGCCTTTATCAAGCAAATCTTGAATTTGGGCCTTCAACTATTTCAGTTCAACGGCTGCCATTCGATATGGTGCAATGGATACTGGAGCAGTTCCATGTTGCATGTCAATGCTAAATTTAACCTTATGGGTTAGGGGTAAACCCGAGAGTTCATCGGGAAAGATATCGGGAAACTCGTACACAACATCAACAACCGATAACTGTGGCCCATCTTTAGCTTCAATTGTTAAAGCATACAAGGAAGAATTTCTTGAACTCATCGACACAATGCTCTCCTTACCAAGGCCTCAAAGATAAAATCTTCTTTTATTACAATCCGCCCATGCTTGATTCTCACTAAGCCAATCTAGACCTAGTATCAGATCAAACTCATGGATTGGTATAGTCAACATGTTGGCCAAAAAAGGAATCCCTTGGATCACCGAGGGGCAATTCTTATATACGAAGTTTATGGTGACACAATCACCAAGTGGATTAGTTATAGAGATCCTCGATGCTATAGGTTCACTAGTCATTCCATACTTCTTGACCAGTTCAGTACTTATAAAAGAATGAGTAGAGCCAGAGTCAATCAATGCATATAAAGAATAGGAATACAGCTCAATGATACATGCAATGACATCAGGCTCATCTTCCTCTTCCCTACTCCTTACAAGGTACATCTGAGCACGATTCTTGGATTCTTGCTTACTCAGTGCCTTGCCAGAGCCACTGGGTCTCCTTGTAGCTCCTAAAAAACCTTGTCTTGATCCCTTACCTTAGAAGGACTGAGTAAGGGATGTAGTACTTGCCGGTGTCATCATAGACTTGGTTGCACCCAAGGGACAATCACAAATGAAATGACCCTGTTCACCACAATAGAAGCATGCTTCAATCTGCTTATGACACTGAATTGTTGGACGTCGTTTCTGGCAATAATTGCAAATAGGATTCTATGTATTTCAGTTAGAGCCTCTAGTGCTTTCAACTAAGGTCGTCTTGGCAAAAGATTGGGTCATTATTTGAGGTTTCTCGATATTTCCAAAATAGGAAGGTTGGGAATACACAATTTGCCGGGGCCTTGATTCTTACTCTTTTTACTCCACCTGAGAGGTCAGGAATCATCCCTAAACCTCTTTTCGATCCTACTAGTTCCACCTGATCTCAAGGTCTTCTGTGCAGCTTCTGTGGCCTTAGCTCGGTTCACAAGATCTTGGAAATCAGTGATCCCCAAGTGTTGTCACTGAATTTTCACCTAACTTCTTTCACTTTCATTGTATTAATTATGACATTTCCGGTTTAGTAGTATATTACATTGTTAGTGTTACAACATAATTAGTATAAGTGCCATATGTTAGTGTTACAAATATTAATGCAGTAATTAGTATTAGAATTATCTAGGTGTCATATGATATTGCTAATTTACTTATGGTATTATAATATATGGTAGTTAAAATTACCATAAGTTATATGCATTAGATAACAAAACCCAAAAAGAAATGTTTGAATCCTTTGAATCTGACCTGTTCGGCCCATTTACTAGTAAAGTTAGAACTAAAAGCAAATGAATATTGTATTAGTTATATTGAAATGCCCATTACAAAAAGAATCCATTATACAAGGGCCCGTTTGGCCCGTTTTATTGGATAAACCAAACCATAACTTCCTTCCTTTATTTGTTGCACAACCAAAAGGAGGCTATTGGGTCAATCTGTGATCCAACGGTGCAGATCGCGCCAGCTGGGGATGATATAGTGCCGCACTAGCATAGTTATTCAATCAGGATGAGATCTGATGGCCCATATCACTTCGGGGTGTATCATGTGGATCACCTGTCGTGCGTGGCAACCACGCGCGTGCCTTTTCAGTCTCTAACAAACGTTTCATCTCCTCCGTTGGGTGCCTGAGCCGATTCTATTTAGATTGCTCCTCATCAGCGTTGTTTGAGTCATCAGAAGTATGCAAACAGAGAAACAAGAGGGTTAAATCCCCAAATTGGAGCACAACAATTCAAGATAAAATCAAAAGGGAGTTAAACCCCTAATTCGAAGCCCTAGCTGGAAAATCAGAAGCAAAATAGAAAGGGTTAATCCCTAAATTGAAGCTGAGGCAAGAATCAAGAAAATCAGATTCAAGATAGAGGCAAATCGTGAGTCAATAGCCAAATTGGCTTAAAATCAGAACCGAGACAGAAGCCTTTTAGATTGTTTTTAGGGATTTAAGCATAAAATGCAAGCATTCAAGTACCTATATAAACCCTACTGTAATTCTTTGTAATAACAACAATTTCATACGATTCAACAACAATTAGTCACTAGATACATACATATAGCGTTCATAAATCCAGAAGTTGTAGCAAGTCAGCAAGTGTATTCAAGCAATTCCAATGAAATAAAGCAGATATTTATGGTAATGTTCTCATCCTATTGATCAATTTTGTTTTAAATAAAGAAAGGGATTGCTATTTTACCTCTGTTTTAGTTGTACCTCCATGATTTTGGTGTTCTATGTAGCTCTGGCGAGAAAAAAAACTTGATTTGGGGTTATTGGATTCTGGAAAAATGGTTGGTTTTTGGCATTTTTCCACCGGCAACGGTGGCCGGCGCTGGTGGAAGGCAGCCGGCACATCGGATGTTCATCGTGCTCTTCATGAAATGAATAACACGAAGAACATTTCAAAGAATTTTAATATAATCGGTTTTGATCTGTTTGGAAATAAGGGGACAAAGTGATTTTTGTTTATAATATTAGTTATACATACCAACCCGTAGACCAAACCCGTTCCTGGTTATAACCTGCCCCTTCTTTCCCGGTTCTTGCTCTGCAGCACCTTTGTTTTAAATATATTCAATTTCGTCCTTTTTCATCACAATTTGGCACTGAATTTTTAATTGTTTTCAAATTAACCCTCACATTTTGGTTTTCTTTTAATTTAGTCTATAATACAGATTTTTTATTAATAAAAATAATTGCCCTTTTCTTTATTTTAGAAATTATTTTGATAGTTAATTTAATTTAAGTTTTTTTTGTTCCTTTTGTTCTTATATGTATATATGTATATGTGTTAACCTTAGGATTAGGGACTTAAAATATAGAATAGAGGCGTGAATGTTGTAAAACAGTCTTCATTTTCAATAAGATACAATTAATTGTATTTAAACCTTAATAGTTAAAATGAATGTAGATGTTTCTTTAGGGTTTAAACACTAAATTCTAAAAAACGGTAACACACCTAATATTCTCTATGGTTTGTTTTAAAAAGTGAAAGATTAATTAATGCGGTGTCTTATCAAACGGGAATGACAGGTTAGCGCCAGGTGTGTTGGCGGTGATTAAAGTTCATTTCTCGGGCGATAAGCCCGTTAAAATAGGTTTGCATTCATTAAGCGGACAAATAAATCAAAATTTTGAGAACTTGCAAATTGCAGTCTTTAAAGCACTTTTTGAAATCAATTTTGCAGTCTTTAAAGCACTTTTTGAAATCAATTAGGTACCAGTTTTTGGGTGTTGTGGTGGGGCTAACCCTTCCCTACACGTAACCAACCCCTGAACCTGTTTTCTTTGTTTTTTGTGGACCAAAATGTTATTTCGATAAATAAAATGTTTTTTTATCAAAATACCCTTGTTTTAAAAGTGATCCAATCATACTTTTTTTAAAAAAAGATTGGTGGCGACTCCGTGATTTTGCAAAAGTTTTCCAAAATGTCTAAACTCCTAAAAAAGGGTTGTGACAGCTTGGCAACTCCGCTGGGGACATTTTTGTTTTTTAAAAAACAAAAACAAAAGAGGCTCATGCCACAAATTGTTTTCAAAATATTTTTAAAAAAGAATTTGCAAGTTCAAAAAGGTTTCAACTTAGTTGTCCGCTTAATGAATGTAATTCTATTTTACGCATTTTTAAAAAAATTATTGCAAAAGCTCTATTCCCGAGCTTCACCCAATTGTTAAGTGAGGGGAAAATGCTTTGCTCATGTCAGAATATTGATTCTCCGTATGTGCCTAGCAAGTACCTTCTGGACTCATATGCCTCATGTCTTTGTAAGGATACCGATTATTCTATAAGACATAGGAAGTGAGTCCTCCTGAGTTGAACTTGGTTCGATTGAAGCCTATAATGGGTGAGAACCAGAGGCCTTGCTACCCTTAGTAGGGGATATCAAGGACAGCTCGGGTACCTTTTAGAACTCAACTGTTTAAGAACTTAGAGCCCACCCCAATAGAGCCATGTGGAAAACCTAGTGTTTTAGTAATAAGGGGAGACATGTCCTAGAGAGTTGGAATGTGCTGCCCATAATTGTTCGTGAAATTATTTTGAATTCTTTGTGTTTTCTTGATTTTAATCTTCCTTTCCCTTGTTTTGTTGTTTTGCATATCCATTCATGCTACATCATTACATATCTAGAAGGGGTTGATTCTCAAAATCATTGCTCAACTTTGAAAAGCTCTTGTTATGGATGGAAGGATTTTGTTGCGCGTAATAAGTGCTACGCAATTGTGCAAGTATACACGTCGCAAGTTATAGTATAAAAGATATCGTCTCCACAGGGATTGGTGCTACTTCAATAATCTAGTCTCTTGCACTGTAAAAAGTAAAAACACAAATAAAGGATTATCGAAGTTTTAACTAATCTAGAAAGCAAATAAGTAAAAGAAAAGATGAATTCAATTGAGAGAGATAGGCCAGGTTATCGTGAGTTGAGGTGTGATAGCCAATTGGATTGTCTTGGTAAAAGAGTGCACGGACAACTCAGTTGCCGTGGCAACTTGCACAACGGGGTTGCCTTGGCAACTAATTGATGGTTGCCTGGGCGACTAGTTGGGCAACTACTTGGGCGACTGGGCAGCAACTTCAAGGTTCGGTTGAGCGTTCTTTAATGGTTTCTTCTTATCCCTAAGTCGAAACTCTAGCTACTTGTGCATGCCTTGATAATACATCCCTGCGTGAATCAAGGGTGAACAACAACCAATCTTGCGCTCCTCTTAGCCGTTGAAATCCTTAACTTATTCCTAAGCCGGATTAATCTTCACCATCATTGGATTGAATAAAGATCATATTCATTCGTTTCTTGAATCTAACTCTCCCGATATTAGATAAATGGATGAAATCACGAGATCCTCTCCCAATTCACTTGCAAACAATAATAAGAACCAAGAATGAATAAACCTTTGAATAGAAAAGTGCAAACTCTTATTACCTAAACAAAAACCAATAGTTTCTCACAACCACAAAACACAATAACCATAGCCAAGTAAATTTAGTTCATGGCTAGGTTCCAAAGAAACACAAGATAAACAATCCCTAGCATGAACCCAATCGAACAAGGAAGAAAAGCTGAAGCTTGTCAAAAATTCCCCTTTGCTTCCTCTCTTGGTGTTGTCGAAATTCCCTCTTGCTCTCCCTGTTCATCTTGTCGAAATCTCCTTGATATTTATAGGGCTAGGCCAAAGTCCTTCTTTGAGGAGGAGTTTGAGTTGGAATTAAATTATCTTTAAAGAATATAATTCTTTATTATAATTTTATTCCTATTAGAACTTCTCCTATCATCTTGGAATTTAATTCTTCTTTAATCTCTGCATGGCAATCAAATTCCTTTGGGCTTGGGCCTTGCTCCATGTCATCTTGGGCTTGTAAAGTCATTAATTTCGACATCCCTATTGCATTTTGTCTTTGTCGACAAATGCCATGGCAACTGGCTCGGCGTCTCCTTCATGCATTGCCCTGGCAACTAGCTCGGCATATCCTTCATGCATTGTCCTGGCAACTAGCTCGACATTGCTTTGGCAAGTGATCCTGCACATACACACACAAAAGCACACCAAAGCAGCATCTATTTCCACAAAAATCACCAAGTTATGTAATCAAGCTCAACGATTGAAGGAAACATGGATTAATGCATGAATGGCTAACTATGCAACTAATATGAGCCTAAGTCTAACAATAATATGAGTAAAAAGGGTAAGAAAAATAGTACTTTTGAACACTTATCACACCCCCAAACTCGAACTATTGCTTGTCCTCAAGCAATGCAAACTCATAATTACCTGCCAAGACTTCAAGTTTCACAAACTTAGCTTTGAACTTGATTTCAATTCTCTGAACCAGGGCACAAAGTATGATTGGCTTTTTATTTTTTGGAAACTGAGGAGTTACTCGGAATCAAACTATAATGCTTGTGAGTGTGTGCGGAGTTGTGTGCAAGTTGATTTTTCGGATTCTATGCAAACAATAGGTTTTCAAATTACTTCATTGGGTTCTTTTTAACATGTTTTAACTAGAGCCAATTTCGGGCACCTCTAGTGTTTTATTTTTAGTTTTCTTAAGTTAATTTAATCGACTAGAGCCGGTTTCGGGCACCTCTAGTTAAAATTTTTTTTTAACGCCTCCTAGAGCCAGTTTCGGGCACCTCTAGTGATCAATTTTTTAGCATATGATAGAGCCAATTTCGGGCACCTCTAGCATTCATCCAATTTTTATTCTAATCCCCCAATTTGTTAATTATCGACCTAAGTTTACTAGAACTCCTTAAATCAATCAAACCACAACAGTGTTTTATCAAATTTAGCATCATAGTAAAATTCTAAGTTTTTCCATGGTTATCCTAGAATAAAAATTCTATCAATTAAGTGCATTGGAAAAGTCATCATCGAATATTCATCAAATCTAAGCAATTATTGTTGCAATTAAAGGCATGGCAAGCAATTTATGTATCCTAAATGTAATACTTAAGATGAATGTAACTAAACATGGTAACTACTAATAACAATCCCCCCCAAACTCGAGTGAGGCATTGTCCTCAATGCATGCATAAAATAACGAGAAATAATAAAAATAAAATGCATACGAGGACTTACTCTGAGAGTTCGTCATCGTAGATGATTAGTTTCCTTCTAGTTGGCGTCTTGATTTTCTTGCTTGAACGCGATGGTTGCTTTCTTGTTGCCGGTGGTGGAATCGATCCTCGTACGGGGTTGTCCTCATCATCCTCTTCATCAATGTCAATGGCTTTTCGCTTGGAGGATTCAATTGGTGCGATCTTTATTGGTTCAATGGAGGACTCGTCCGAATCTGAAAAATCAGAAAATGATTCCGTAGGAGTTGATTCGGGCATAGGTGCTTTACCTTTGGCTTTTGCAGTGGTTGCCGGGGCATCGTCAGGGTTGGTTGCTGTGGTGTCAGCTTCCTTGGTTGCCGTGGCGACTGCTTCATTGGTTGCTGGGGCAAGAATCTCGGCGGGAAAGATTGGGAACGGCACACGATTGTCCGGGTACTTTTCTAGGATGACTTGGGTGTTGGCATTGTTGTGCTCCTTCATGTACCGCATGAACATTAGTTGCCGATCTTCAATTTGCCTTAGGCGGCTTGCCAATGGGTGCAAAAGTGCTTCAAAGTGTCCCGAGATTAATGGCCGAGTTGTCCTGGCGTTAGGTGCTTGGGCATTAGGGATTTCCGCGGCGGCAGGGGTTGCCATGGCAATTGGAGGCCTTGAAGAATCTCTCGGTGCCTCTCCCATTAGCTTTCGGATTAGTGCTTGATTCCAACCAGACTTGGGTAGGGCCTTTTCATCGGTGGACTCACTCGGGACATGCATCTCCTTGAAAAGATTAGAAATTAAGCAAGGGAAGAAAAGATAACCCTTATCTTTTGAGCTGCATACAAAAATCTCATCACAAATAATTTTTCCAATGTTAATGATGCGATTATGCAAAATAGAATGTATGAGCAAAAGACGTGGTATATCAACGGTAGTATTGTGTGTGGAGGGCATTAAAGAAGTTTTAACAAACTTATTCCATAGTTTTGCCTCGGGTTTAAGCCGAAGGTGATTTACCGTGCCCTTGTATTTACCGTCGTTCCAATGAGTTCCCAGTTGAGTGAGTTCTTGAAGCATCTTGTCGAGTTGCTTGGGATTGATTTGGTCAACGAAGGCTTGATGCTCGTCCTTCTCAATGTAAAGTCCGTAAAAGGTGTTGATGCTTTCGGGACTTATAAGTATGGCCTTGTCACGAACAAAAACATAAGGATTATCCGGGTTAGGTGAGTGAGCATAGAATTCTCTTACCCATGAGATGTTACCCGGTTCCGGTTGATGGCAAAAGATTTGCCACTTTTGATGTGCAATCCTCTTGAAGATGAATGGTTCAAGGCCAAAATCTTGATGAGAGTTGGAGTATTCAAAGCCTTGTTCTTCATGAATCTTCCGGCTTTCAAACTTGAATTGAAATCTTTCTTGAACCGCCGGTGTAGCAAACTTCTTGTATCTTGGTTCTTTGGAGGAACTTGGATGAACTAAAAGTTTAATCTTGGATGCCATGTATGATCTTGGTTGTGAGTAAAAACAAAGAAAAGAAAAGAAAAGAAACTAAAAAGTTGCAAGATATAAAGTAGGAATAGGTTAAGGGTGATGGGTTTTATAGAAAAGATAGGTGGGTGGGATTAGGGGAAATCGAAAAAAGGGTTTAGGGTTTGGTAGGGATTTTCGACAAAGGGGTTTTGGTTAGGATGAATTGGAGGCTTTATATAAGCCTTAGATTCAGCCCATTAGTTTCCTTGTTGAAGATGTTTTCCTACTTGGTTTAGAATTCCTTCTTTCTCTTGAACTTCCTTTCCTACAATTCAAAAACAAATCAAATAAGGATTAAAATTAAAGATAAACTAATAAAGAAAACAAATAAAGATGTGTAATAGGATTCTTAGACTTGAATAAAAAAAAATCTATCCTAAAACTACTAATAATCGGCAAAATAATAAAAAAAATCGAAAAAAAATTAAAAAAAATAAAATAATTAAATAATCGACAAAAAACAAAAATAAAAATAAATAAAAATAAAAATAAAAATAAAAATATCAAAAGGGAGAGCATGCTCATGCATCTCCTAAATTGACCACTTCCTTGTTATGTTCCACATGGGCACCATTGTAGTGCTTCAATCTTTGTCCATTAACTTTGAATTCATGGTTGTCAGAGATGGACTTGATTATCACGGCACCATGAGAGAATGGTTTGACGACTTCGAATGGTCCCGACCATCTTGATTTCAGCTTTCCCGGGAAAAGTTTTAGCCGAGAATTGAATAGGAAAACTAGTTGCCCTGGCGTGAATTGTCGTGGCAATAGTTTCTTGTCATGCCATCGCTTTGTTTTCTCCTTGTAGATTCGTGCATTGTTATAGGCGAGTGCACGAAATTCTTCTATCTCATTGAGATCCATCAAGCGCTTTTTTCTGGCACTTCCCCAATCCATATTCACGGTCTTGATTGCCTAGTACGCCTTGTGCTCGATTTCCACCGGTAGATGACATGTTTTATCATAGACAAGCCGGAAGGGGGACATACCTAATGGTGTTTTGAATGCAGTGCGATATGCCCAAAGTGCGTCATCTAGTCTTAATGACCAATCCTTCCTTGAGGGATTTACAACTTTCTCGAGTATTCCCTTCAACTCCCGGTTGGAAATTTCTGCTTGCCCGTTGGTTTGTGGGTGATATGCCGTGGCGATCTTGTGTGATATGCCGAAGCGTTGCAACATCTTGGCAATTAGTCTGTTGTCAAAATGCTTGCACCCATCACTGATAATTGCTCTCGGCATCCCAAACCGTGTAAATATGTTTTTCTGCAGGAATCGTTGCACGGTCTTGGAATCGTCGTTGGGAACTGCAGCTGCCTCTACCCATTTAGACACATAGTCGACGGCGAGTAAGATGTAGAGGTTACCGAATGAAGATGGGAAAGGTCCCATAAAATCGATCCCCCACACATCGAACAGTTCCACCTCGATAATGTTCTAGAGCGGCATCTCATGTCGTCTAGAGATATTGCCCGTCCTCTGGCAACGATCACATTGCCTGTAAAAGTTTTGGGCATCTTTGTACAATGTTGGCCAAAACAAACCGGATTGCAAGACTTTGGCCGCGGTACGAGTTCCTCCAAAATGTCCTCCATAGGGTGAAGAATGGAATTGCTGGAGTACATTCTGTTGCTCTTCTTCAGGGACACATCGGCGTATAACCTGATCTGCACATTGCTTAAACAAAAGAGGCTCGTCCCAAAAGTAATGCTTAGCATCATGGCGGAACCGCTTCTTCCCTTGGTGAGTAATGCCATAAGGAAAAATACCACAAACAAGGAAGTTAACTAAATCCGCGTACCAGGGTATTGCCGAGGCATGTGCCGCCGTGGCGACTGCTCCCAAGATTGCCGAGGCGTGCGCGTCAAAGACTGCTGCGGCGTCGAGAGTTGCCGAGGCGTGTGCATCCATGGTTGCCGAGGCGTCATGGGTTGCCGTGGCATCTAGGGTTGCCGAGGCGTCAAGGGTTGCCGATGCAATTAAAATTTGTTCATCCGGGAATGCATCGCATATCTCTAGATCCGCGTCCTCCTCCCTATTTCGTTCCAAACGTGATAAGTGATCGGCCACTTGATTTTCTGTTCCTTTCCTGTCCTTAATTTCAATATCAAATTCTTGTAAAAGTAATATCCAACGAATCAAACGAGGTTTAGCATCCTTTTTAGCAAATAAGTATTTGATTGCCGAATGGTCCGTATGAACAATTACCTTTGTACCAATTAAATAGGATCGAAACTTGTCAAATGCGAAAACTACAGCTAGTAACTCTTTCTCCGTTGTTGTGTAATTCACTTGAGCACCATTAAGAGTTTTACTAGCGTAGTATATCACATGGAAGGTCTTACCTGTGCGTTGGCCTAGGACTGCTCCTACCGCGAAATCACTTGCATCACACATGAGCTCAAAAGGTAGCGTCCAATCTGGTGGAACGACAATGGGTGCCGAGGCAAGCTTTTTCTTTAGGGTTTCGAATGCTTGGGGTGCAAGAATCATCAAAATCGAAGACTTTATCATGTTCAAGCAGATTACACAAGGGTGTAGTGATTTTAGAAAAATTATGAATGAACCTCCTGTAAAAACTTGCATGTCCGAGAAAACTTCGAATTCCTTTAACCGAATTTGGTGGGGGTAATCTCTCTATCACGTCCACCTTGGCTTTGTCTACTTCAATTCCCTTTGATGAAATCTTGTGGCCGAGCACTATTCCTTCATCTACCATAAAGTGGCAATTCTCCCAATTGAGGACTAAATCCGTTTCTTCGCATCTTGCTAACACCCTCTCTAAATTTCCGAGACAGCCGTCGAAGTCATTACCAAAAACCAAAAAATCATCCATGAATATCTCAAGGAAGTCTTCGACCGTGGCTGAAAAGAGCGCCATCATGCATCTTTGGAAGGTTACCGGGGCGTTACACAATCCAAACGGCATCCTTCGGAAGGCATAAGTACCGTATGGGCATGTGAAGGTTGTCTTTTCTTGATCTTCTGGTGCTATGGCAATCTGATTGTAACCTGAATAGCCATCAAGAAAACAATAAAAGGGTTTACCTGCAAGACGGTCAAGCATTTGATCAATAAAGGGTAATGGGAAGTGATCTTTCCTAGTGGCTTTGTTTAGCTTTCGATAGTCCATACAAACCCTCCAACCGGTCACAGTGTCCTGGTTGGGAAAAGTTCATTATTTTCATTGCTTACCACTGTTATACCTCCCTTTTTCGGTACACATTGTACCGGACTTACCCACGTACTATCGGAGATAGGGTATATAATGCCGGCGTCAAGCCACTTGATGATTTCTTTCATTACAACCCCTTTCATGGCATGATTCAGTCTCCTCTGGGCCTCAATTGAAGGTTTGTGATCATCTTCCAACAAGATCTTGTGCATGCACACCGTCGGGCTAATTCCCTTCAAGTCGGCAATTGTCCACCCTATTGCCTTTTTGTGTAGCTTCAACATCTTGATCAGCTTCTTTTCCTGCTCAGGCTGTAACTTAGAAGAAATAATTACAGGCAATGTATTATCGGTCCCTAAGTATACATATTTTAGTTGCTCTGGCAATTGTTTCAACTCAAGAATTGGTGGTTGTTCAATAGAGGGTTTTTCGAGCTTACCTTCCTTACCTGAGTAGTCCAGTGGTTCAAAGTATGTACCTGGTCGATTGACTAGCCAATTTGCCTCTTCTGGTTGTTCCTCATCGACCGGTTTTTCATACTCCTCATGTTCCTCTTGATCGACAATGTAGTTGCCGAGGCAACTAAATTCCTCATCGAAGTTAAACTCTGTCGTGGCATGAAGTAGTTGGCATTCTTCTGGATCATCGGCATGCCTTAGTGTTTGGAACACATTTAGTTTAACTTGCTGGTCATTCACCCTCATTGTGAGTTCTCCCTTTTCAACATCAATCAAGGTTCTCCCTGTAGCTAGAATGGTCTCCCGAGAATGATAGGTGCATGCTCATCTGCTTCACAATCCAAAACAATAAAGTCAACGGGAAAAATAAATTTATCAACTTTTACCAGTATGTCCTCAATTTTTCCCTCTGGATGCACATAGGATCTGTCGGCTAGCTGCAGCATAACTGTTGTAGGTCTTGCCTTCCCGATTCCTAGTTTCTGGAAAACTGATTTAGGCATCAAGTTTATGCTAGCCCCTAGGTCGCATAGTGCTTTCCCGACATAGTGATTTCCAATAGAACAGGGTATTGTGAAACTTCCGGGATCCTTCAACTTGGGCGGCATACGATTGTGCAACATTGCCATGCATCCCTCTGTTGCGACAACTGTTTCAAACTCTCCTAGCCTTGTTCTCTTGGACACAATGTCTTTAAGAAACTTGGCATAGTTTGGCATTTGTTCAATTGCTTCCACCAATGGCAAGTTGATGTGGACTTGCTTTAGGATATCAAAAAACTTCTTGAATTGGTATTCTTGCTTTTGTCGCTTCAACCTTTGTGGGAATGGTGGTGGAAGTCGGATATCTTCGATCCTTTCATTGGTTTGAAACCTGATTGACGGCATTGCCGGGACATCTGGAGTTGCCGAGGCATTATCAACTGGGGTTGCCGAGGCATGCTTATCGCAAGTTGCCGAGGCGTCTTTATCGTCGGTTGCCGAGGCATGCTTATTGCCGGTTGCCGCGGCAATTCCTGGTTTGGCATCTGAGGCTTTGCCGCTAGGTTTGTCTTGATCTTTTTGTGGAGTTTTCTTAGACGAGCGGGTTTGAACCTCTCTAAGTTGTTGGCCACTTCTGGTGGTGATTGCCTTACATTGCTCATGGCCAGTTCCTCTTGCGACTTCAGTATCGCTAGGTAAACCTCCTTGTGGTCTAGTATTCAAATTTTGAGCAAACTGTCCGACTTGATTTTCCAATGATTTGATTGCCGCCTCTTGGTTTTGCAATCTCATCTCGGTCCTGTTAATAAAAGTATCAGTTCTTTTTATGAAATTACTATTCTCAGCCATATAAGATTCAGTTTTCATCATAAAAGCATTTAGAGAATTTTCCAAAGAACTAGATGTTGTCGGTTGTTGCTGCGGCATCTGTTGCCGTGGCATATTCTGCTGGAATCCCGATGCTTGTGCATTCTGATTGTTCTGGTTTAGAGCATTGTTGGGATTACTCCATGAAAAATTGGGGTCTTCTTCCAAGCTGGATTGTATGTATTTGACGTCATGTTGTTGCTCCGATTGTAATTCCCCACATGAAAAATTATGGTTATCACCACATAACTCACAAAAAGAATCCATTACCTTGACTTCATGTGTGTTGTTTGGTTTTTGCATGTTCTGGACCATCTTGGTTAAAGCGGCCAATTGTGCCGAAATTGAATCTGATGATCCTAGTTCATGTATTGTGGCTTGGCGTCTAACTCCTCCTCTTCTAGTGGATGGGAATTGATAGTCATTCTTGGCCAGCCTGTTTAAAATTTGCATTGCTTCCTCCGGTTACTTATCTAGGAGTATACCGTTTGCCGAGGTATCTAGCATCATCCTTGTTGGTGTATTCACGGTGTTGTAAAACATTGTTACTTGAGTCCACACCGGGAATCCGTGTAGGGGGCATTTGTGTAGAAGTTCTCTATATCGCTCCCAAGCCTCGTACATGGATTCATCATCTGCCTGCCGAAAAGAAGTAATGTCGTTACGAAGCTTATCAGTCAAATTTGTAGGATTAAATCTAGCAAGGAAATCACGACAAAGATCAGTCCAAGATGCTATGGATCCGGCAGGAATGCTATTCAACCATGCTTTCGCCATATCCCCCAGTGAATAGGGGAATAATCTTAATCGTAGGGCATCGGGGGTGACTCCGTGTATCTTGAACGAGTTGCAAATCTCGAGGAAAGATATCAGATGTTGTCGTGCATCTTCAGTTGCTGAGCCGCCAAATTGACCTATTGTGTTGATCATATTAAACATTACCGGTTTCAACTCAAAGTGGTCGGCTTCAATTTCAGGTGTGACAACTCCTGGGTTAAGTCCATCAAGATCTTCTTCAAGATAATCTCGAATAGTTCTGTTTCGTGCAAGAATCACTCCTCCTCCTTCTCGAACATCTTGATTCATGTTGCCGTCTTGATTTGCCATTGCTTCTCTTATCCTTCGTCTAAGTCTTTGTAAGGTTCGTTCGATTTCTAGATCAAAGGGATATTCTGGTGAAGTCGGTCTCGCCCTGGTCATATACCAATGCAAAACCAAATTTTGTTAGCCCTTTGAATTTTTAAACAAGAAAAATAAAAAGAAAGTGCAAGAAAGTAAAAACAAACTCGCTATTGCCAATCCCTGGCAACGGCGCCAAAAACTTGTTGCGCGTAATAAGTGCTATGCAATTGTGCAAGTATACACGTCAAGTTATAGTATAAAAGATATCGTCTTTACAGGGATTGGTGCTACTTCAAGAATCTAGTCTCTTGCACTGTAAAAAGTAAAAACACAAATAAAGGATTATCGAAGTTTTAACTAATCTAGAAAGCAAATAAGTAAAAGAAAAGATGAATTCAATTGAGAGAGATAGGCCAGGTTATCGTGAGTTGAGGTGTGATAGCCAATTGGATTGTCTTGGTAAAAGAGTGCACGGGCAACTCAGTTGCCGTGGCAACTTGCACAACGGGGTTGCCTTGGCAACTAATTGATGGTTGCCTGGGCGACTAGTTGGGCAACTACTTGGGCGACTGGGCAGCAACTTCAAGGCTCGGCGGAGCGTTCTTCAATGGTTTCTTCTTATCCCTAAGTCAAAACTCTAGCTACTTGTGCATGCCTTGATAATACATCCCTGCGTGAATCAAGGGTGAACAACAACCAATCTTGCGCTCCTCTTAGCCGTTGAAATCCTTAACTTATTCCTAAGCCGGATTAATCTTCACCATCATTAGATTGAATAAAGATCATATTCATTCGTTTCTTGAATCTAACTCTCCCGATATTAGATAAATGGATGAAATCACGAGATCCTCTCCCAATTCACTCAAAAAAACAATAATAAGAACCAAGAATGAATAAACCTTGAAATAGAAAAGTGCAAACTCTTATTACCTAAACAAAAACCAATAGTTTCTCACAACCACAAAACACAATAACCATAGCCAAGTAAATTTAGTTCATGGCTAGGTTCCAAAGAAACACAAGATAAACAATCCCTAGCATGAACCCAATCGAAAAAGGAAGAAAAGCTGAAGCTTGTCGAAAATTCCCCTTTGCTTCCTCTCTTGGTCTTGTCGAAATTCCCTCTTGCTCTCCCTGTTCATCTTGTCGAAATCTCCCTGATATTTATAGGGCTAGGCCAAAGTCCTTCTTTGAGGAGGAGTTTGAGTTGGAATTAAATTATCTTTAAAGAATATAATTCTTTATTATAATTTTATTCCTATTAGAACTTCTCCTATCTTCTTGGAATTTAATTCTTCTTTAATCTCTGCATGGCAATCAAATTCCTTTGGGCTTGGGCCTTGCTCCATGTCATCTTGGGCTTGTAAAGTCATTAATTTCGACATCCCTATTGCATTTTGTCTTTGTCGACAAATGCCATGGCAACTGGCTCGGCGTCTCCTTCATGCATTGCCCTGGCAACTAGCTCGGCATATCCTTCATGCATTGTCCTGGCAACTAGCTCGGCATTGCTTTGCCAAGTGATCCTGCACATACACACACAAAAGCACACCAAAGCAGCATCTATTTCCACGAAAATCACCAAGTTATGTAATCAAGCTCAACGATTGAAGGAAACATGGATTAATGCATGAATGGCTAACTATGCAACTAATATGAGCCTAAGTCTAACAATAATATGAGTAAAAAGGGTAAGAAAAATAGTACTTTTGAACACTTATCAGATTTGAAAAGTGAAGATGAGAATGCAATGGTGCGACATTGGTCCGAGGTGAATCAGTGAACATTTGGAGATAGTCTAGCAGCTGATCATGAGACAGAGACTTCAGAATATGCCCACATCAGTAACAAATAGAACAATGTGCAAGAATTGCGGGAAATCTGGGAGCACTTTGATTATAAGACTAAGCAGTTGTTCCATGAAGTCTATGGTGACATAGCCTATCTCTTGTATGTGAAGGTCGATGAACAGTTTCGAAAAGGCTTGGTTCAATTCTGGAATCCAGGGTATTGCTACTTCACTTTTAATAAAGAAGATATGATGCCTACATTTGAGGAGTACTTAGCCCTTTTCAACTTGTGTAAAGTGAAGAAGAACTGGGTCTATGCCAAGCCTCCTAAAAACAAAAAACCCACATGCAAAGCTTCAAGCGTTTGCTGGTATGAGTGAAGGTCGGGGCAAGGGATTGATGCGAAAGAGAGGAGGCACCTTTAATTTCCCTTGGTCAAGCATCATAAGTATAATTTCAATTCACCCCGATAGAGAGAAGAAAATTGATCTCCTAGCCATCACTATTTATGGTTTAGTCATCTTTCTGAAGGTTCTAGGGAATATTGATGTGGCGTTACTTGATTTCCTTGAACAGTTAAAGAGAGGAGTTAATATGGTACCAGCTGTACTTGCTGAAACCTTCATTTCCCTCAATGCCTATCGAAAGGTTGAAGGTGTCCGTTTTGGAGGATGTGCTCTGCTTCTGCAAGTTTGGGCTCTTAGTCACTTCTGGAAATGCCCAACATTGGCCTTATCAAATATGTTTTCCCTGAACTTCTCACCTCTTCGAGAATTCTTAGCAAAGGAGTGGCCCGTTGTTAAGAAGAATAAATGGATTGATATATTCAGGGATCGTCGTGATAAAGACATCAGATGGAGGGCTTCTTGGATGGCTCATACCAAGCTTTTGTATAAGTGTGGAGATTTCAACTTCCTAATGCTGCTAGGTTTGTGGGGAGGAATTGGATGTGCTCCTTTGCTAGTATCTCGTCAGTTTGGGTCTCGGCAGTTTATCCCATTCACTACCAGTCTTGGCTCATCAAAATTCGAGTTCCAAGGAGAGTTCAGACAGAAGATTTAGACAATCAGTGATGCGTGGAACCACTATTATCATGTGAAGTTAGAATCTGATAGTCATTGCATGTACTCTCTGGACTATGATAGTTGGAGGCATACGAGAGTACGTGAAAAAGTCATGGCACCTACATCCGAACAAGCCAAGTCTCTAGAAGAACACTTATAGGCAGTCCCTACAGAAGCTGACATCTTAAGAGAAGAATTAAGAATGGCTAAGTTGGAGATAGAAGCCTTACAAGAGCAGAACCAAAGGGACAAGTTTCAGTCAAGCCTCGATGTTGAGAAGTAGAAAGGGGAAACAAAGCGAGTAGTGAAGTTGTATGAAGATCTAGAAAAGAAGTTTGAGATCCAAAGGGTTGATTTTCTCAAGTTGCAGACCGCCATTCGAAATACTGATCTGAGAAAGACCTAAGAGTAGTGGAAGCAAAAAATCGAGCATGTTGTAGGAAAAGAAAAGGAACGAGGAAGGCACGAGGTCGAGAAATATAGACGAGCCCTTGTTGAATAGAAGAAGAAGGGTAAGCTAGCAACTGAATATGGAAAACGGGTTTAAGAAAGTGAGAAAGAAAGCCTGGCTGCATGGAAAAGGAAGGCCCATGACAACAAGATTCGCTTATTTGAGTTGCAGAAGGCATATGACCAGACCACTGCGAAGCTGAGGCAGAGCCAGGCTTGTGTTACTAAGTTGCAAGTCAAAATAAATGATCTGAACCACTCGTTGCATAAACTCCAGAATCATCACACCTATATCGCACTTCAGGCCTGTCTAAGTGAGAATGATATCTTGAAGAAACAGGTTGAAGGAATGGATAACATCATCCAGGGATATAAGACGAAGATTCTAGTCCTTGAAGACATAGCTGAGGGAGGTATAGGATGTGGCTCGACACGTGGTGATGTTAGCCACTAAAGCTACAGCTCTTCGTCAGTACGTCAAGCTTGCAGGAGAAGTGGGACCGAGGCTTATGTGGCTTATTGAAGAAATCAAGGAACTAGGAGTTTAGGCTGAAAAATATTTTTAAATGAAATTTGATGTAATATGGACCATTTTATATTTAATAAAAGAGTTGTTTCTTGAGAAAATGTTTCATGGAATTGACGGCCCTTCGCTTGCATTCATGAATTTGCATTCCATTCTTCTGTGTTTCATAACTTTTCTTTGCATTTGTGTTTACATTTGTGCATGCATACATGACATGATAAGAACCTAACTTAAATAAAAATGATAGAAAATCAAAATAGCAAAAACAAATCATAAGTACGGTACTCAGTCTCAAGTCAGAGAAATGGAAGACAGGGTGACGACCTTAGAAAGCAACCATAAGGGTACCGAGGATAGGTTAGACAAGTTGGAGAAGCAACAGATGAAGTTAGTTCATCAAAAGACAATTGGTTCAATTGCAGCCATGTTAGGCTTTAAGGACCAAGACACAGTGGAAGCTGGTGAGGAAGCAAATGTTGTGCCAAAATTTCAGGGGATGGCCTTTGTTCATCCAAGTATGCAAAGAGAAGCTCAATCTTCTAAGGCTAATATTTCACCACAATTTGATGAAAACTCAGCTCAAAATGATAGGAAGATAAACTCTGAAGAGGTCATTGAGGTGCCTGATCTCGATGAAATTGCCGATAAAGTAAAAGATGAGAAGAAATGGGAAGATCGCTATGAGAAGCTAGAGGGAATGATTAAGTCTTTCCAAGAAGGAGGTATATATGGAGGAGTGGATGCCAAGGATTTAAGCTTAGTGACTGATCTGGTAGTGCCACCAAAGTTCAAGGTTCCTGACTTCGAAAAATATAATGGAACTACGTGCCATGCAGCACATCTAACTATGTATTGCAGGAAAATGTTGATGTATCTTGAGAACGAGAAGCTGTTTATCCATTGCTTCCAAGACAGTCTAGTAGGATCAGCTGCACGCTGGTACACGCAGCTAAGTCGAGTTAGCATCAGATCATGGAAAGATTTGTCCAGAGCCTTCACTGAATAGTACAAGCATGTTTCATACATTTTTCCAACCCGTTTAGTTCTGCAAGGGATGGAGCAAAAGCTTCATGAGAGCTTCCGCCAGTATGCACAAAGATGGAGGGATGTGGTTGCCCAAGTCTAGCCACCATTGCTGAAAAATGAGATCACCCCAATGTTCGTGTAAACATTAAAGGGTTCTTTCTATGACCGTATGCTCAATCATGCCACAAAGAGTTTTGCGGACATGCTTATAAATGGAGAGTTGATACTTGCGGCCATGAAAAAAAATGGAAGGTTGGATAGTGGGGAAACAAAGAAACCATACAAAAAGAGAGACAATGAAGTCAATGCCACTAATGTCTACAACCCAGTTGCTCAAAGGGGGTAGTCTACAACAAACCCAAGGTCTCGACCACAACTCCAGCAGCCACAAATCCTCTTAAGGAAGAACGAAGATATCAAGGGAAATCGAAACAATATTTTCCTCTTATCCCAATGACATATGCAGAATTGTTTGCTAAATTGATCAAATCCCAGATGGTGCTGCCAAGACATGTTCCCTCATTCTCACCACCATACCCACCATGGTATAATGAGAAGGCACAATGTGAATTCCATGCAGGAGTTAGGGGCATACTATTGAAAATTGTAATGCATTCAAAAGGGTGGTGGATGACTTAAGAAAATCGGGGATGTTATCATTTGATACGTCAGAAGAAAAGGGAACCCATTGCCAAATCATCAAAAGGCAGGTGTGAATGCAATCATAGAGGAGGATGATAAGGTGGTTAAGGAATGTGTTGCTAAAGTTAGAGCTCCCATGAGGTGGATATGGGCTCAAATGGTGGCAGTTGGGATGTTGGAAGAAAGAGCCCAAAAATTGAAAATTGAAAATGAATCGTACTATGAGTACCATATGAAGGAAGGACATGAGATTGATTGTTTCTTAGAGTTTAGGCAACTGGTTCAAGACAAGATGAATGAAAAAGAACTTCAGTTCTTTGAAAAAGAAGACAAGGAATGCATGTTGGACATATGTGCATCAGAAGAGTCACCCTCTAGAAGAGATTACTCTAGAATGAAGCCTTTAGTTATTAAGGCTAAAACGAGAGTTGGTGAGCCAGCAAGGGGTGTAACCCCACAGCTTATAATTAAGGCGCCAACCCCATCTCCATACAAGGATAGCAAGCAGGTTCCTTGGAATTACGCTTGTACGGTGGCAGCTCTGGGAGAAACATCTGTTTAAGAGCCAGTCAATGAGGTGAGCCGTTTCACGAGGAGTGGAAGGCTCTATTCCCAGCCGATAGCAGAGGATAGAGATGCAGTGCAAAGGAAAGTTTTCGCTGAATAGCCTGAGAAAAAAGATGACAGAGATTTCTTCAAAGAGAAACTGACAACATATCACGAGCCTGTGAAGGAATTAAAGGCTCAAGAATTCTTGAAGATTTTAAAACACAGTGAATACAGCATCGTGGAGCAACTCCACAAGCTTTCGGCTTGAATTTCTATGTTTTCTTTGTTATTAAGCTCTGAAGGCCACCGTAAGGCCTTGTTAAAGATTTTGAACCATACATTCGTACCAAAGGAGATCACAACCGATAAGATGGACGTGTTAGTCGGTAACATTGTTGTCAACAAATTCATTTCATTTAATGATGAGGAAATACCAGGTGAGGGAACGGGATCATGCAATGCTTTACACATCACTACCAGATGTAAAGGACATATGTTACCTGGAATCCTAATTGATAATGGGTCGACGCTAAATGTTCTACCGCTAGCCACAGTAAAGAAGCTACCAATAGATAGTTCTCATATGAGAACTTATCAAAATACGATAAGAGCATTTGATGGAACTCAGAAGGATGTGTTAGGGAAAATTGAAGTGCCTTTGCAAATTGGACCAACGATCTTCGATGTTGAGTTTGTGGTCATGGATATAAGACCTAGTTGCAGCTGTTTGCTTGGGCGACCATGGATCCACACAGTAGGAGCGGTCCCATCTACTTTACACCAGAAGCTGAAGTTCGTGATCCATGGTCAGCTAATAATTATCGGTGCAGAGGAGGAAATCATTGCATCAGTAACCACTGATGCACCCTTTATTGAGATCGATGAGGGTGCACTCGAGTGTTATTTCAGGACATTGGAGCTAGTCAATGCAACCTTTGCCACTGAAGGGAGCTAGATGTCAGAATCGAAATTATCAAGCTGTGCGAATATGCAGGTGAAACAAACGCTTGGGAAAAGAGCTGAAATTGGGAAAGGATTTGGAAGGAGACATCAAGGGAGGCTGTATCCCGTAGTAATCCTAGCAAAAAAGGATCAGTTTGGCTTGGGCTTTAAGCCCAACAAATGGCAAAGAAGGGGTGAAATCAGAAAGCATCAAGAGAGGAGAAGAGCTAGATTGAAGGGAAAGGAAATTGAGTGAGAGCCGATGGCTTTCCCTTCCCTGAACCATAGCTTTATATCTGGAGGCATGCTTGATCCAAGTGCCCCAATTAGTGAGGAAGGAAAAGGAGAGAGCACTTTATCTGAAGCGTTTGAAAAGCTGGGTATTAACGCTGTGACTGAAGAAGAAGAAGATAGCTAGTACCTATCAATGATTCACCCTTGCTCTGAGCTTGACAATTGGACTGGTAAAGAAATTCCCGTAGTCTTTAAGATATGTTCAGAGTAATTCTCAAAACCAACCCCTTTGCTCCAGGCCCGGAGACGATAGGGGATCCTATGTAAAGGGCCTATGTTAGAATTTTAATTTGAAATTCAATAAAAGATGCATTTCCTTAAATCTTGTGTGGCAAACTTTTTTTATAAATAAACCAAAACCAAATGAAAACCATAAAGTTAAAAGCATAAAAAACATTCCATTCATTTTGTTTCTTCCCTTTGTATATATCTTTTGCCTATTCCTTTTTCAGGTCTTCAGATATCATTAACATAAATGAATCCAAGTCTGACTTCAAGGTTGACTTTCAATTGCCTTTATGATTGGAAGAAGTTGGAAATATCGACGATGAGGAAGAATATGATGTACCCAGTGATATGATCAAAATGGTAGAAGGAGAAGAAAAACAAATTCTACCACATAAAGAGGAACTAGAAACATTAAACCTAAGAACTGAAGAAGAAAAGCGAGAGGTGAAGATTGGTACTACCATCACAGCCAAAACTAGACAAAGTCTGATTGAGCTTTTGAAAGAGTTTAAAGATATTTTGGCTTGGTCATATCAAGATATGCCTGGCCTTGACACTGACATCGTCTTGCATAGGCTCCCTATAAAAGAAGGATGTGAACTTATAAAGCAAAAGCTTAGAAGAATGAAGGTTGAAACACTTCTCAAGATCAGGGATGAGGTAAGGAAGTAATACGATGCAGGATTCTTCGAGGTAGCCAAGTATCCGAAATGGGTGGTGAATATTGTCTAGTACCGAAGAAGGATGGAAAAGTATGAATGTGTGTTGACTACATGGACCTCAATAAGGCAAGCCCTAAGGACAATTTCCGGCTCCCACATATTGACACTTTAGTCGATAATACAGCTAGACATTCACTCTTCTCTTTCATGGATGGTTTCTCCGGGTATAATCATATTAAGATGTGCCTAGAAGACATGGAAAAGACAACTTTTGTAACGCTATAGGGAACCTTTTACTATAAAGTAATGCCCTTTGGACTTAAGAATGTAGGGGTAACCTATCAAAGGGCCATGGTCACCCTTTCCATGATATGATGCATAGAGAAATAAAGGTATACGTCGACGATATGATCGCCAAATATCGATCTAAGGAAGAAGATTTGGTCAATTTAGAAAAGCTCTTCCTAAGACTAAGAAAGTTCCAGTTGAAGCTCAACCCGAATAAGTGCACATTTGGGGTCACATCTGGGAAGTTATTGGGTTTTGTTGTGAGCAAAAGAGGAATTAAGATCGATCCCGATAAGATAAAAGCTATATAGGAGCTCTCCCCACCTCAAACACAAAAAGAAGTTTGAGGTTTTATGGGATGATTAAATTACATCACACACTTTATTTCTCACCTAACTGATAAGTGTGATCCAATGTTTAGGTTACTCAGGACGAATAACCCCCATGGGACGAAGAATGTCATGTGGCTTTGGAAAAGATTAAAGAGCAGTTGAGTAATCCACTAGTATTAGTACCATCTATTTTAGGGAGACCACTGATCTTGTACCTAGTGGTCTATGAAAATTCCATGGGTTGTGCGTTAGGGCAACATGACGATACTGGACAAAAGGAAAAGGCGATATACTACTTGAGCAAGAAATTCACTGATTGTGAAACCAGTTATTCGCCGATTGAAAAACTATGTTGTGCTTTGGTCTGGACAGCTAAAAGGCTAAGGCAATATATGCTTTATCACGTTACGTGGCTAATCTCGAAGTTGGACCCACTAAAGTTCATGATGGAGACCCCGGCTCTATCAAGAAGGTTAGTGCATTGGCAAATGTTATTGTCAGCATTTGATATCCAGAATGTAAGCCAAAAGGCGATAAAAGGGAGTGCTATAGATGACTTTTTGGCAAGCCGCGCCTGTGATGAATATGAAGCGTTAAATTTTAATTTCCTGATGAAGACTTGATGTGTATCTTAGAAGATGTTGAGACTCCAATAGAATCTTGGGTTATGAACTTTGATGGTGCAATAAATGCATTAAGAAGAGGTATAGGGGCAGTTTTGGTTTCGCTAGAAGGAAATTATTACCGTTTTACTAGTCGTTTGTAGTTCTTCTGTACTAATAACATGGCGGAGTACGAGGTTTGTATAATGGGTCTAAGAGAAGCTATAATGAGGAAAATTCATACTTTAAGAGTCTTTGGGGACTCTGCATTAGTCATTTTTCAGATACGTGGGGAATGGGAGACAAAAGATGCAAAGTTGTTGGAATACCACAAGTTGGTCCTTGAATTGACCAAATAATTTGATGAGATCACTTTCAAATATCTCCCCAGAGAAGACAACCAAATGGCTGATGCTTTAGCCACCTTAGCTGCCATGTTTAGGGTAAGTGAGGGTTCTGAGTTGATGCCTATCAGGTTACATGTGCTAGACTCTCCAGCTCATTGTTATGATGTGGAAGGAGAGATGGATGGATTGCCATGGTACCATGACATCTTGCAATATACAAAATTCCAAAAATACCCACCGCAAGCTACAGAGAATGAAAAGAAAATGATCAGGAAAATGGTATCTGGGTATGTCCTTGATGGAGAGGTTTTATACAAAAGAAGTCGTGATCAAGTGCTTATAAGATGCGTGGGAGCAAAAGAGGCTCAATCAATTGTGGGAGAAGTTCATGAAAGAGTCTGCGGAACCCACCCTAGTGGTTTCACCATGATTAGAATGATCATGCGTCTTGGATATTATTGGTCAACCATGGAAGGTGATTGTATCAATTATTCTCGCAAATGCCACAAGTGCCAAATTTATGCTGATAAGGTCCATATGCCACCTCAACCTCTTCATGTTATGACAACCCCTTGGCCATTCTCTATGTGAGGCATTGATGTCATCGGTCAGATTCACCCTAAGGTATCAAACGGGCATCATTTTATTTTGGTAGCCATTGATTATTTCACGAAGTGGGTAGAAGCAACCTCGTATACAAATGTCACCAGATCCACAGTTTGCAAGTTTTTTAAAAAGGAATTCATTTGTCGATACGGCTTGCCTGAGAGCATCATCACTGATAATGCCTCTAATTTGAATAACATGATGATAAGTGGAGTCTGTGAGCAGTTTAATGTTAAACATCATAATTCTGGGGTATATCGCCCGAAGATGAATGGGGCAGTGGAGGCAGTGAATAAGAATATCAAGAAGATTATTGCAAACATGACAGATACATATAAAGATTGGTACGAGAAGCTATCGTTTGCCTGATATTTTTATCGAACCGCAGTAAGAACTTCCACTGGGGCAACACCTTTCTCATTGTATATGGAGTAGAAGTTGTGCTGCCCATCGAGGTTGAAATACCATCACTTCGTGTCTTAATGGAAGCAAAATTAGAGGAGGCAGAATGGATGTAGGCAAGATATGACTAGCTTAATCTGATTGATGAAAAGAGGTTAAAGGCATTGTGTCATGGGCAAATGTACCGGAGAAGAATGATAAGGGCTCATGAGAAGAAAGTTCGCCCAAGAGAATTCAAAGAGGGGGATTTGGTGTTGAGGAAAAAGCTGCCAATCCAAAGCGTTTCTCAAGGAAAATAGGCACCGAATTGAGAGGGACCTTACATTGTAACAAAGGTTTTCTCTGGGGGAACATTAATTTTAGCAAAAATGGATGGAGACGAACTCCAACAACTGATAAATTTAGACTCGATTAAAAAGTATTATGTTTGAAGAGGAGAGAAAGAAAAAAGAAAAAGAAAAAGAAAAAAAGAAGAAAGAAAAAGAAAAGGGGGGTTGAAAATGGAAACCTGCAAATGGCGTTTTGAAACCAAAGGAGGATCTGAGTTGAAAACCCGTAAAGGGCGGCTTGGGTAATTTGCAAAAATGGTTCTTCCGCAAATCGATCTTGGGGATTCTATACCTGGAAGTTTCATATCTTTCTGCATAATCGTTATTTCCAAGGTATGCTCCGTATAGTGGACATTCAAGGCATCTTATGAAGTCATGACAGCATGAGTTTTGGTTTCTGATATCTGAATACCTATCCCTTTCCTTGTAATTTCTTTTTGAGTTTGCCATAATACTAATAAAATTTTATTGTGTAGACCTTTTCTTTTCCTCCTTCGACATCTTTCCATAAAGAATCTTGCATTGAAATGAGAATTAAAATTTGACATCACTTGAAATATACAAAAGATTTATGAGCATTACTTTGAAATTTGTCTAGAAGGGTATTGGCACTATGAGGTATTCAATGGTCAAATTTGGAGCTTAGGGCATAAAGAGCAGCAATCTCATGAAGAAATTCAAGATTGAAATAGGTTTTGCTGCAAATCTCTACAGAGGACCCTCAATAGATGTTTTGACATTACCTTAAGGTAGCATGCTTACACGAGATAATTTGTTTTCTACAATAATGAGAACAATTTTACAGACATTGGAGGAAATATTTAAGGGTATGAGACATTGGAAGAACAGCAGGAAGCCGGTCATTGAACATTGATGTATCAACCAAAATGATAAAGGCTAAAAGAGTGTTGAAGAATATAAGGATAAAGTTAGTCCTTCCAACCAGGAGTACAAGATAACTGGATTGAGCAAGCGAATGTGTAAAAGATCAAAGAAGTACTAAGAATGAGAATGATGAATCATTGTAGCATACAGTTGTAACTCTCAAATGATTTCCCATGCATTAATGATGGTAAACCAATGTATTCTCCATATCCCCATGGAGTTTCACTCTTAGGTGTCCTAGCAACAAGGAGCTTCCCTGTTTGAAAAATCAAGGCAGAAGTCACAGGAAGGGATGAATGTATTGTCTAAAGTAATGTTGAATCCATGATGCGACATGGTGAATGAAGGAGTTAAGAGTAGGCAATGGTGAAGATTACTTTCCAAGGAATGGTTGATGGAATTTTAACAACAAGAAATTGGTGAAGCCAACTAGTATTGAATGATGAGTTATTGCAAGCTCTCTTAGTGCAAAGCCTTTTAGTGTAGAAGAATGAAAGGAAGTTATATTGTCTTCCTGAAATTTGAGCGTTGATGGATTTTAGTACATCAAGCTCCAATTTTCCACCAATTTTTGTCCTCGTTCCTAGTCTGGCAGTAGGATACTGAAAATCGTTGGCAGTAGTCCATTCAAGGATGTCAATTGCCTCCATATAATGAACCGTTTGCTAAAGCATCAACAATAGTCCTAGCATGATCATTGAGTCTAATGTAAAAAATCTCCATCTGGATTCAAGTAGGGAATCCATGCATGAGGCATCTTTTCAACATATCCTTAAATCGCTCCCAAGTATCGTAGAAAGTTTTGTCATCAGCTTGCCTGAAGGTAATGATTTCACTTTGCAGCTTGGCATTTAATGCAGGAGACTGGAATCTCAGCATGAATTTATGGCATAAATCTGCCCACCTAGTGACTGAACCAGGTGGCAATGAATTTAGCCACAATTTTGCCCTATCTCGCAAGGAAAATGAAAAGAGCTTTAGCTTTACTGTCTCTTCAATCACATCAGGTTGGCAAAATAGTTGGCAAACCTCCATGAGTTGCTTCAAGTTCTTCATTGGGTCTCCATCAGATGATCCATCAAATTGAGCTACATCCATTAGCAATTGAATCATTATCGGTTTAAGCTTAAAGTTAGCCATATTTACCTCTGGACCGAACAATCTTGGCATCAAATCATATATGGTGGGTGCTAGATGTTCTCTAATTGATCGTTCTTTAGGTATCTGAGCAACAATAGTAGGAGCGGGTGCTATAACTACAGGTATTGTCGGTATCTCCTGGTTATTGGCATTACTTAGCGCAACTCCTAGTTCACCATTCTTATTACGAGCCTTTTCTCAACGTTCTCTTCTTAACCCGTGTAGGGTTGTGTCATATTGTAAATCTTCCTTCGTAGTGCTACTCTTGTACATATACCAACGAAATAAGATAAAAAAAAATGAAAACAATCAATTCCTTTGCAATCCCTGACAGCGGCGCTAAAAACTTGTTGACGTAATATTGCATGGCAAAAGATTAAGTATTCAATGTAAATATGTAAGTAAATAGTGCCAAGAATACGTCTTTTACGTGCAAGTATACACGGTCAACAAGTAATACAGTAGTGAGTTTAGTATCGTCTCTACAGGGATTGCCTAGGAATTAATTGCCACGATTAATACATGTAAATTGAAATAAATGAGTGGATATAAAATTTGGATTTAAGATTAAGAATATAACTAAGGAAAATAGGATAAAATTTCAATTAGTTTGGCAAAGAAGTGTATTCAAATGGTGATGAGCGTTGGCAAGGGTTGCTTGGATTTTATGCTAGCTATGCCAACTATTAATAATGTTCTGCCTTGTATTTATTGCTGAGCATATTCAAGAGTGGCATTGCCTATGTCGATGGCAACGCCCGAAATTAACCACGTTAAACCCCTATATGTCTATGGTGAAGTTTTTCATTAATTAATTTGATTAAGTTCAAATCTATACTTCTAACTTGTTTTTTACAATTATTCTGAGTTCAGTTTCAAGAGAACTTAAGTTTGTTTTGCAGACTAGATGCATACCTCGTGTAGAGTGAAACTAAAGTTCCTTAAACTAGATTTCAGTTGCCAAGCTACTTGGCATTGCTAACCTGCCGGCATACAAGTTCCAAAATTCCAATTTCTTCATTGGACAGATAAATCTAGAACAAATTTAACTAAACTAGTAGATTATTAACAAAATTTCAATCTTAACCGAGGCAACAAATTTTTTTAGTGGTTTGGTATGCAAATTTTAATCTTATATGGCAAACTAAAATTAAGAAATGAATGCATGGTAGACGAATGCGAGGATATACACCCCCAAACCAAGGTGTACATTATCCTCAATGCATGAAAACAACACATATATACAATTGAAAACATTAAAAATGCATGAACATGTGAATGCAATGATATGAAATGTAAAGGAGTTTAGGAAGAGGATGACTCCTCTTCGAAGGGTTTTGGTTTTGAAACGCGGGTCCTTTTTTGGCAAATCTCCATCGATTGGGAGTTGCATGCTTATTGCGCTTAAGGCTAGGCTTTGATGCGGCTGTGTAAGCTCCAAGGTCACGGAGAACTTCCTTAACAATTTGCATTGGCTCAGAGGCACCAAATGCATCAGTGGCAGCAAATGAGGTAGGTGATGTAGGCTTGGCAGCAGCCTTGACTTGGCTCTAGATTCCTTCATCTTCAGATTTAGGTGGTGTGTCGGTTCTTGCAGATTCAACTTGTATTGGTGATATTGGAACAGTGGCACCAAATTGCATTGGTGTGTGGAAAAAGTGGGGACTGGCTGGCATATCATCTTTGTCAAGGAGGTCAACAGGAAACTCAGGGAATGTTGGCAATGCATGAGCAGTTATGCCTTCAAGTGTTTTCTTCATGGCATAGTCCCTGGCATGAACATATTGCCAAAGCATAGAGTTCTACTCCTCAACTTTCTCCATTTTTTGGAGGATGATCTCTTGGCATTGGTAGATTTGGGAAAGCATTACTGCTGATCCAGCTAGCATGAAGTCACAGACTTTGCTTTTGCACCTTAGCCTTTGGCATAGACTCAACAACCTTTCCTTTACCCTTCACCTTGGCCTCCCTGGAAATTAATTACTTCCACAGTGCAAGGGTGATGGTTCCTTTGCATTTTTTAGTGTTGTCTGAATCTAGTCTTGGCAAAAGAACTCGTCATGGTCTCTTGGCAAAATTTCATGTGCTAAAAATCAAAGAAACCTTTCAAAACAGAAAAAGAAATAAAACAAAAAACTAAAAAATTAAAACTGAGATATTCTAAGTACTGAAAAGAAAATAATTCTCCTAAACTATTTACAATGATCATACTGGGTTGGCGAAACGTTACTGAATATACGCAAGGAGAATGGTCTCCTTGGCATTAATCTGATTTCTTTCCCAGTAGTGCTTCAGTCTGTGGCCCTTGGTTGGTGGATGGTAGGTTGTGGCAATCTTTTGTTTGAATAACCAACATAGAAAGCCAAAGAATTGCTTCTCTTTGAGTATGCCGAACTCTAGATTGCACAATGGAAGAGAAAATTTTGCCATGGTGGTTTTAAACAACCACTTTAGAAAATCGAAGTATTTCTTTCTTGTAGGTCTCGAGAACCTTTGATCGAACTCAGCACCCCAATAGTGCTTAGGCTTTGCTACTCCTTTCTCCTTTGATGCTGAGGCATGTTTGAGGTAACTTGGCAATTGTTTTAGTTCCAAGTTCGGCAGTTCCTCACTAGATAGTTTTGGTGCTCCGATCTTTTTGCCAGCCAACTCAAGTAGCTTAGATCTCCTGTAGTGGTGGCTTGTGATTTCTTTTATCTTGGTCAAATCTTCCAACTCCTTCAAGGTGTGACTAGCCATATCCTTGCACTCTTGCTCTATGGCATATATTTTCATTCCATGACAATTTAATTCTAGGTTCTCATCCGAAATGGATTCTATTAGCTCAACTACAAGGCATGCTTCAATTTCATATTCACACTTAAGAGCTTTGAAAACGTCAATAGTAATACCTGCTTATTTTACCAAGTTAGGGTTGGTATCAGGTTATGATTTGTCATTACTAGTGCTTGCTTCCCCTTTTCAGCTTTCTTAGTTTCTTCTACTAGCACTGATTTATTCTCATGGCAAACAATTGGCTCTTTTCTACACGTTGAAATCTTGACTTCTTAGCCACTTAGGGGAGTGTCAGCTTTGCATTGTTCTCTCCCTTTTTGCCGAGCATCCTCTGTATTACTTGGCGGAGTCCCTAAAGGTCTGGCATTAAGTGCGCTGGCAATCTGTCCTATTTGAACTTCCAAGTTCCTCATGGATGCGACTAGACTTTGGACAGTTGCATCGTTATGCTCTATATAATCCTTCAGGGTGTTCTTATCGGATGATCTTTGCACATGATGGAAATTGTTTTGCGCTCTCTTTGGCATGAAATTCTGCTTGAAACTTGGCGGTGCATTGATATTCTACCGTTGGTCATTAAATTGATTACCACCTTTGTTTACCCACGAAAAATTTGGTTGATGCTTCCAACCGCCATTGTAAGTATTAGAATGTGAGTTATAATTTTAATTTAAATTGCTAACAAAATTTACTGATTTAGGGTTTATTGGGCAACCATCTACATGGTGATCCTCTATACAAATAGTGCAAAATGGTTCTAATGCCTTGACATCTTGGGATTCATTACTCATTTGCAAAGTTTCCATAATGCTAGTAAGATTGGAAATTTGAGTGTTGATGGATTTTAGTACAACAAGCTCCAATTTTCCACCAATTTTTGTCCTCGTTCCTAGTCTGGCAGTAGGATACTGAAAATCGTTGGCAGTAGTCCATTCAAGGATGTCAATTGCCTCCATATAATTTTTGTCTAACAATGAACCGTTTGCTAAAGCATCAACAATAGTCCTAGCATGATCATTGAGTCTAATGTAAAAAATCTCCATCTGGATCCAAGTAGGGAATCCATGCATGGACATCTTTTCAACATATCCTTAAATCTCTCCCAAGTATCATAGGAAGTTTTGTCATCAGCTTGCCTGAAGGTAATGATTTCACTTCGCAGCTTGGCATTTAATGCAGGAGACTGAAATCTCAACATGAATTTATGGCATAAATCTGCCACCTAGTGACTGAACCAGGTGGCAATGAATTTAGCCACAATTTTGCCCTATCTCGCAAGGAAAATGAAAAGAGCTTTAGCTTTACTGTCTCTTCAATCACATCAAGTTGGCGAAATAGTTGGCAAAACTCCATGAGTTGCTTCAAATGCTTTATTGGGTCTCCATTAGACGATCCATCAAATCGAGCTACATCCATTAGCAATTGAATCATTATCGGTTTAAGCTTAAAGTTAGCCATATTTATCTCTGGTCTGAACAATCCTGGCATAAAATCATCTATGGTGGGTGGTAGATGTTCTCTAATTGATCGTTCTTTAGGTATCTGAGCAACAATAGTAGGAGCGGGTGCTATAACTACAAGTATTGTCGGTATCTCCTGGTTATTAGCATTACTTAGCGCACCTTCTAGTTCACCATTCTTATTACGAGCCTTTTCTCAACGTTCTCTTCTTAACCCGTGTAGGGTTGTGTCATATTGTAAATCTTCCTTCGCAGTGCTACTCTTGTACATATACCAACGAAATAAGATAAAAAAATGAAAACAAGTAAAAATCAAAACAATCAATTCCTTTGCAATCCCTGACAGCGGAGCTAAAAACTTGTTGACGTAATATTGCATGGCAAAAGATTAAGTATTCAATGTAAATATGTAAGTAAATAGTGCCAATAATACGTCTTTTACGTGCAATTATACACGGTCAACAAGTAATACAGTAGTGAGTTTAGTATCCTCTCTACAGGGATTGCCTAGTAATTAATTGCCACGATTAATACATGTACATTGAAATAAATGAGTGGATATAAAATTTGGATTTAAGATTAAGAATATAACTAAGGAAAATAGGATAAAAGTTCAAGTAGTTTGGCAAACAAGTGTATTCAAATGGTGATGAGCGTTGGCAAGGGATGCTTGGATTTTACGCCAGCTATGCCAACTATTAATAATGTTCTGCCTTGGATTTATTGCTGAGCAGATTCAAGAGTGGCATTGCCTATGTCGATGGCAATGCCCGAAATTAACCATGTTAAACCCCTATATGTCTATGGTGAAGTTTTTCATTAATTAATTTGATTAAGTTCCAATCTATACTCCTAAGGGGTAGATTAAGCAAAAGAGTTAGGGTGAATTTGCAGAGCACTACTCACTGGAATTTGGGTATGTTGTCGTTTTCTAATGCAAAGAAATTGGAACTAATTCACCATATTAAACTGGAATTGATTTCTTCTAACGAAAAAAGAAATTTTAGATTCTAAGCATTTGCTGCTGCCGGTACATGTCACAGTGGCCGCAATCGATCAGACCCGTAATTGACAAACGATCAGCTTCCTTGCATATATATATATATGGTGAAAATGGCGATTTTCCACCACATTCACAGGTTCAACAATCCGATTTGCAATCACCGCGTTCCAATGTATATCCAAACACCAATAAACAATAGTAATAGAAAATCTTGAGAGCAAGGTTTTCTAAATACTATGTCCGTTGCTGTTCATCCCTACAAAATGGCTAAACATAGCCTTTCAAATACAATTGTTTGTTGACCCAAACAACCTAAATAAAAAATCAAAACTCCTCTCGGATCTATTAAAAAAAGAAGTCTCTGAATAGCATTACATAATGGTTTAGAGAAGAAAACTTGGAAGGAAATAATACACCATAGTCAATGATTAGGGTATGAAGCTAAAAACTCAAAGGACTCCTATTTATAATAGAAATAGAATATTTTATTTTTACACATGTTTCGGTATGTGTAATCCAGTGTCGGAACAATGTTCATGAGAAATAAACCAAAAATCTTAAAAGTATGTTTTCAATTTTCAGTTTGTATGTTGGGTTTTGGGACTTGAACACTAGTTTCGGCGCTGCTATAAGACTTATCTGTACGCTACTCTACCCAACACATCAACTAAAAATACCTATCTGCTGCTGCTGACGTATCAGAACGGGTTACAGAGATTCGAAACGAACATTGAAAAGACTTGTAATTTCTTGGGAACATGCGTCTTTTGAAATTATTTCATTGAATCGACAATTTATTTTACTTTTTATTTGAACCTGGAAAATTAATTTTTTACGTGTTCTTTTGATAATAGAACTGAAAAGACATGTTTGTGGCGGGAATCACTAAATGTAAATAGTTTCAAACCAATGCATAGGTGTTTTGATACTTCTAAAACGAAACTCAAACTGAAATTGTCAGTAACAAATGTAATATTTTAAGGTTTAAGGATTAGAGTTTGGGGTTTAGTTTTTAGGATTTAGGTTTAATTTTGATTTATAGTATAAATAAGAAGGCTTGTGTAAAATTTATTTTACACAGCCTGTGTATCAAATTTAAACCCTAATTTTAATATGGTCATATTTGTGTTCATTTTAGTTTATATATTTCATTCTTACCCAAAAAATATTAAAAATACTTATAGTTCATTTTAGTTCCTTTGAGTTTTAATTTTTTACCCTAAACCCCACAGAAACAAAACCAAATTCGGTAAGACTAACTCCTATGTTGTAATTTAGGGTTATTGGTTTATGAGATGAATTTTTTATGGCTAAAAGGTATTTGGTTTAAGCTACAACTCTTACTATTAGTGGTTTAGGGTTTATGGTGTAGTTTAGGGCTTTAAGGTTTAAGGGACGAATTGTTATGGCTTTAAGGTTTAAGGAATGAATTGTTATGGCTTTAAGGTTTATGGTTTATGGTTAGTGGTTTATGAGATTAATTAATTTGTATGGTTTAAGGTTTATAATTTTATTGGCATTTATTATGGCAACAATTGATAAGGCTTTCGGATAAGGGTTTAGGGTTTAGGGTTAATGGTTTATAGTTTAGGGTTGAAATTTTGATAAATCAATGGTTGCCGACTAACTTCTATCACACTCTTACTTGAACACGCTAGTTCAAAAGCAAGGGAGAATCTAAATAGTCACATCTCACTCTCTCTCCTACTTCTACCAATTCCACTTTCCCATGACAGTCGCGACCATAGACATGTTCCACATGCCATTTTCCCATTAATACTTAATGGCCAGATAATAATACCCCTAATACAATAGTTATTCACTTCTCCTTATATCTCCATTATCGCCAAACAATTAGAAGGAGCAGATATCTGATTATTCAATTCACATTTTTATACAAACCTCTCAACTTCCTTTGCTATTTTGTCTTCAACTGCTTATTATGGTGCACAGAGCTTCGTCCTCTAACTCCATCATCACTGAATCAGAGATCCTCCCTCCAACATCCTTGGTTGCAAACTGTCTCATCTCCAATTCATTCCAGCAAAGATATGAACTGGTACGCCAATAATGGATTCTTTAAGAAGAATGGTTGGAATTCACCCCTACCTATATGCTACAATTCAATAAAGATGTGCTGGATTTGATTCACAAGAAGAATTGGGATACATTTATTCAACAGCCAGGTGACACCAATGTCTCTTGGGTACAAGAATTTTACACCCACATCAGTCACGATGGAGAGAAACTAGTACAAGTTAGGGGAAATTAGTGGATTTCTCTGCCAACACAATTGAAAATTACTATGAATACTTAGGCAACCAGGAATCACACACCACTTCCATGGCCCTTGATGTGGACCGAACATACTCCTCGATTCAGTGGGACCTCGGTGTTCCAGGAACTAAATGGACTAGAGAAGGCCATGAGAGAATGGTGCAATGATGACAACTTCCGCCAGATTCAAGATTATGGGCCTATATCATCAATAACCGCCTTTTACCCACCCGAAATCGAGAAACTTTTTCTCTTTTTAGGATGTTATTATTGGACTCCCTAGTCAAGGGACGTGACCTATACCCGGCGCGGCTGATTCACGCTGCCATCGTCAAAAGAGCTGCATCAATGAGCAAACCACATGAACTATTCTTCCATAACCTGATCAGAACACTATGTGTGAAGGCAGGAGTGGAACAATGGTCGCGGGATACCATTGATGATGCACTCCCGGGACTTCTCCCATGCGAAGTGGAGGAACTAAAGGGATATATTCAAAAATTACTATAATGCATTGCATCTCATTACAATAGTTGAGGAATGAAATACAACAGGTGCATGCCTTGGAATACTTGTAATCATTGGAACCTTCGGTACTATAGGATGTTTATTGTTTTTACTTTCTGCAGTTTCTTTTTCTTGCTTTCATTTTACACAAGCAACAGTTGATATATATCCTCCAACCCTAAGGTAAATGACCTATATTGCATTTATTAAATGATTTTATTTCATACTTGTTTAATATTTAAATATTTTACACATATTAAACAAGAATTTAAATATTTAAATAAAAGAACGAAATCATGCCTTTGTAAATTTTCTATACAAGGAAAACCTTTGACTTTATTTCATACAAATTCTCATAACTTGGTGTTTCAGGCTACGATCATTATCTAATATTTATCATTTTCCTTGATTAAATTGATTAACAAATATTACAAATCTCAAGGACTCAACATATAATTAATAATGATTTAAAATAAATTTTCAATTGAATTATTTTCCATATATATAATATTTTTTTAATTTTTTTTGTAATAATTGGATCACTTACCAACCTTGGTCAATTTAGACTTTTTTTAATAATTGGATCAAATACATACCGCTGAACGACAGGCTAGCTTGTACGCCAGTCACTCAGGGACAGAGGCACGGCGGTGACAATCTAGCCGGCGGACGGTGGCTAAAGGCCGCAACGGCTGGAATGGCAAAGGAAAAAGTTAGGTGTTTTTATTTTTTAAATTGACTATGGTTGGTATTTGATCCAATTTTTTTATTCATTTTATTATTTAATTCATGCTTTAAAATTTTAGGAGTATATTCGTTATATGGCAAGTATAATGATATGAATCTTCAATCAACTATTTTTAAGTTAATATTTGACAGTTTGACTTGTTAACAAGAAAATATATCACAATGATAATTTAGTAAAATATACTTGTAAGTAATCTTAAATTCTCTCAACCAAACATTTAATCACATCCCCAACAACATTTCTGATAATACTAATTAAAAACACTTCTAACGAAAGACGAATATTTCAAAATCATGCAACCAAGATTCGATACTACTATAATTAAAGATCTACTTAAAATGTAAGAATGAGCAGTTACATTATAGGTTTGCTATCAAGTTTATATACTGGTGAAATGTCATTTGTTGCAGTGTTTGCTATCAAAGTATCGGAACTGGTATCTAGGTTTCGACACTTTAAAAATATTTGAACTTTAGGTTTGAACATTTTCAGTTATAAACTTAACATGTATAACCTTTTGGGTTTCCATTCCCTCTTCCTTTTTCATTAATAGTTGTGCAACTTATGACCCAGTTCCGCTACTTGACGTAGAATATATATATATAGCAAAGCTAGAAGATCACCATCAAAAGAAATTTTTTCTCTCTCACTCTGTTCTGCAGAGTGCGGACCGATTATATTCCTCCATTCCTTCTCTTCACAATCTTAACTTTTCTGTAACGCCCCGAATTTGGGCCTAGAAGTTAGCTAGATAGATTAGACGATTCGGGTGAACTGGATTAGACAATTCGAACTAGTTTCAGGAATTAATTTATAATAAATTGTTTTTGGCTAAAATAAAATATGCAAAAATTGTAACACCCCAAATCCTAGCTTAGAAGTATTGGAATTAAATTGATTAAGTCAATAGCTTAATTGAATTAAGAATTAAGCTAAATTGATTTATTAAGGGCCTAATTGAAAGAATGTATAAAACAAGTGATCAATTTAGAAGTGACTACATTGAATTAAAAGAGAAAGATTGAGATTGCATGATAAATATCACGAATCTCTTATTTGCCCTTGACTAATCACATGATTAGTAACTAATCAAGGGACAATTTAGACAAAACACAATTCCAATAACATGGATGTGTTTTTGTCATCTTCCTCATTATCCTATGTTGGCCGATTATAGAGAGAAAGAAAGGTGAGAGAAAAAGCTTGGAAATTCACCATTGAAGAAGGATTTTAAGCTTGCATGTATAGGAAATTTTCATTGAATTTAAGCAAGAAGCAAAGTAAGTATAGTTCTTCTTGTGTTTAATTGATTAGGCAATTATCTTGTTGAAATTGGATTGTTTTTTATGATTATTGATGGAATTAGACTTTGAATATGCTGTTGGGTGATTATATAGTTGTTGAATTAGGCTAGATTGAAGAATGAAACTAGGTACAAGGCTGGAAATTATGTGTTCATGCTAGTGAAATAAACCTAGGTTGTTGGAAATTGTATTGTGTTGTTAAAGTGGAAATTGAATGAATTGAATATGAAATTGAGCTAAGGAAATAATGAATTGATGATGTTCATGAATAGTTAATGTAAAGAAGACGTTAAACAAATTGAATTGTAGGTAAACAATGCTGGAAATTGAAGATAAAAGCATGAACATAGTTAAGTAACATAGAAACTGTTTTGTGGTATTGAAATTGAGTAAACATGAAAGATTAGGCTTTGTAACCAACTTGCCCTATTTTGGCAGCCTTGTTTAATGAACTAACATGGACCTAACATGTTTAGAATGTCATATGAAATTAATTATAGGGATAAGACATTGGTTAAAATGGATTAAAGGCATTAAAATGTAATTAGATGCAATCTGCCCAGAATTGCTCTCTTCTGGACAGTCACTTTGAAAATTCACCAAAAATTGTATAGTTTGAATTCATGGCTGAAATTTTATTGAAATTATCCTTAGAATGTCTCTTTTCATTAGGTGAAAACATAATTGAAAACTGGGTACTATACTGAAATTTGTAAATAGGAATTGCTGGGCAGTGCAAGCTGTCCAGGCAGTGTAAATGCCCTGTCTTTGAACAATAAACTGTATTAATCGGATAAGAACTAAAATGCAAGTCTATTATGGTCTTATAGTAAATTTTGTAAGATTTCCAACGGTGTATAGCAATCGAAACGTACGGATTAAAAGATATGGCCATTTTAAGGGAAAGTGTGCAAACTGCCAGGCAGCAGTGTCCTGGGAAGTTTAGGACTGTTTTTGCACCTAGTAAGAAACTGATTCCAAAACGGTTTTGGGACATTGTAATCTATCCAATTATGTATTAAAATTAAGTAATAGCAATGTGAAGATGAATTGATAAGAAATGCTTAAAAAGAAGCATAAAAACAGTAGCTAAATGTTAGGTAAAATGTAGTAACATTGCTACTTTGATTGTGTGACTTCATGTGCTTATTTTGATGATATGTGTATGTGTATTTCTTGCTAGACCAAGGGCAGCATATTGGGGAATAAGAGGATAGGAGTGGACATCCCAAAGCTATAGGCAAAGGGATTTGGATCCAAGATAATTGAATTGCTAGTAGTATTGTGAGTGTAACTATCCTTAGGGTTGGGACTAGGTCCTAATCAACCTTGTTATTGTTTAAATGAAATGCTAATGCCATGTAACATGACTTAATGAATATTTGGCTAATTAAGGGAAGAATGAAATGTATGATAACATGATTGATGCCATGATCTTTGTGTTTACTTGGGTGTTAAGCAATTGAAATGAAATGTATGTTCATGTGCATTGCTTATGCCTAAGGTATGAAATGGCATGCTTGCTTGGAGAATAAGGTACGCACAATGTATACATATGCTTGTGTTTGTGAATGATATACATGGCTGAATGATATGAATGTTATGGATTGTTATATATCGGGAGTTAAAACTCCATAAGCCTAAGGGCTTGGCCATTGAATGGCTTATTGTTATATTGAATCATGAAATGTATAAAGATTAAATGAAATGGATAATCAACAACCTTGGTAGCTAGTTTGATAGATAGGAGGGCATGCCTTAGAATCCTGAGCTCATATTGGCACTACGGTGCATATCGGCACTACGGTGCATATTGGTACGACGGTACATATTGGCACTACGGTGCATATTGCCACGACGGTGCATATTGGCATTTCGACGCATATTGGCACTACGGTGCATATTGGCACTTCGGTGCATATTGTTAAGATTTGATTATCTAGTAAGCTACTTACCAAGGAGGTTGTAAAAGGACTTAATAAAACAAATGAGTATTGCTTGTATTGTAAGAAAGTTGTATGAACTTTATTGCTTTGGAAGATGACACATGAATGGTTTCTAAACTTGTTTCTTGTCATGGAAGAAATGTATGTTCATGGTTTATGTATAAATGCCTACTTAATGGATTGAATGATGGATTTCTTGTCTTCCAAGCATGTTGTTCGACTGGTTTATGAGTACCGTGATGAATATGTTATGTTGATTGTATGATATGTAAGGATTGTCTAAATTTCCCTATGCAATTTGAATAATATGTATTGTAAAGATGGGTTTGATCTTTTGAAATACATGACTACTTGAATTTAGTTGCTTTGAGAAAATTGACTAGACTTAGTGTTACCTCACTAAGTACATACCTTGTGCTTACCACTCTACTCTTCATTCTTTCCATAACAGATTAAAGATTACTTCAAGAGGATATCTTGGGTTTGAAGCAATACTTGAGGCAAGCTTAAAAGTATGAATTCATACTCTTTGTATACTCCTAGTTTGGTGGCACTAGATTTTGTATTAGGTAGCTTTGATCATGCATTTGATTATGTGTATATGACTAGTTTTGTAATGTTTTGAATGGGCCTACTATGTAATCTATTTTGGATGACTTAAACTATGTTGAACCATGATCTTATGTATATATATAAGAAGTAGAAGCTGTGCATATGGTGATAGAATTCAATGTTTGATGAAATTATGTATGATTCTAATGTAGAACCAATGTGTGTTGAAATCTTGTCTGAATTGAATGCTAAATCTATGTTGTATGTTCATGCATTTACTCCTATACCCATTGACATGATTCGACAACATGGAGAAAAAGGCCAAGGTATGTTTAATCATGCATTATCAATGTAATAACCAAATATGCTATGTGATGTGATGACTTGATTGCAAAGAAACAATTGAAATACTATTAGAAACACCATGTTGATCGAATGGATGCATGAATGTGGTTGGGATTACATGAAAATTGAATTGGTTGCTAGATCATGTAAAAAAAAATGTAAGTTGAATGCTTGTAATGTTCATGTAGAATGGTTGATTGTGTAGTTTCTTAAGTTGCAAGTAAACTAGTTAAGACATACTTAGTGACCACTTAGAGAATTCGAATATGGCTTTGGAATGATAGAATGAATGAAAGTTGTGTCATGTATGATAGTAGCTTAAAATGAAATATGCTACACTTGACATTGTTGTTTGAATGATGTACGTGAATTGATTGTAATGGTAATATGATATAGTAACTTAGGTTATAAGTAAGAAGGAAACAAATTGGTACCTAAAATTGTATGTTATGAATGTCGTTTGGTTGCTTAATGTGGCTTGTATTATATGAATTGTTTGTTGAAAGGTTTAGCTTGGGTTACTTGCGCATCAAGGCAAGTATCTCATGGTTACTTGTTCGACAAGTAACGTATCAATCGCTTTGTTTTCGTTCCGATAACGGTCCAAAACTGGGTTACAGCTAACTCGGGGATGAGGTGTTACATTTATTGGTATCAGAGCTTTTTGGTTGATTCGATAAGCTCATTTGCATCATATAGGATATGTGCCACCTAGAAGACTTAATATAAGCTTGTATTGTTGCAAAATTATGTAAATGTGATAACAAAGACTCTTTTTGTTCTGATTGAACTAGAATGTCAGAAACAAGATTGGGTTAGGATAATGAAAGTCCCGTAGGCTCCTCGAATGTAGGAGATAATCTTTCGAGATGAAACTTGAAATTGTTAAGCAATGTTTTGTAGTTTCGAACCCAATATGGGGAATTACATCCATTAACTTCCTTTGCAAGGAATGTTCTATAGTCATTCAAAAATACCCTTTCCTATTGATTTATATGTATAGCCAAATTGTATGTTCGATCTAGTGTTAGGACTAGATTGGTTAAGTAAACATGAAGTCTGGATAGATTGTCAAAATAAGAGACTTTATCTCCGGGGTTTAGGAAAGGAATCAATCCTCCTAATTGATAGAAAACTGACCTCAATCTTTGCTGCCATGACTATGCAATATGAATTTGAATTCGCCCTAGCTTTGCACCCGGGAGCACCGTATTGTTCTTTAAGAAAAAGGACGAGACATGAGGCTATGCATCGATTATTGTCATCTAAATTGGCTTTCAAGACTCGTTATGGTCACTACGAGTTCCTAGTTATGCCCTTCGGGCTAACCAGTGCTTCGGTTTTGTTTGTAAAGAAGAAAGCCAGGACTATGGAGCTTTGTATTGATTACCGTTAGTTAAAGAAGCTCACCATCAAGAATCGGTATCCCCTGCCCAAAATTGAAGATCTTTTCGATCAACTTAGGGATGTTGTTGTATTCTCTAAGATCAACCTTTGATCAGGGTATTATCAAATGAAAGTAAAAGAAAAAGACGTGCCTAAGATAGCCTTTCTTACTCGATATGGCCACTTCAAATTCCTCGTAATGCCATTCGGGTTAACGAATGCTCCGGATGCTTTCATAGATCTAATGAATCGGGTATTCAAGCCCTATCTTGATAAGTTTGTGGTCGTATTCTTCGACGACATTCTGGTGTACTATCAAAATAAGGAGGAACATGCTGAACACCTCTGAATTGTTTTGCAAACACTCCGAGAACATCAATTGTATGCCAAGTTCTCCAAATGTGAATTCTGGTTACCAGAAGTTTCTTTTCTTGGCCATGTTATCTCGACTGAAGGAATTAAAGTCGATCCAAATAAGATTCAGTCTATTCTGAATTGGAGACCTCCGAAAAATGTAAGCGAGGTATGAAGCTTTCTTGGTTTAGCTAGGTATTATAGAAGATTTGTTAAGGGCTTTTCCTCTATTGCCGCAAGTCTTACCAAGCTTACTCGCAAAGATACGCCTTTCATTTTGTCAGAGAGCCAACAATGAAGCTTCGATCAACTTAAGCAAGCTCTAACTCATGGCCCGGTACTCATCCAACCAGAATCGGGCAAAGAATTTACTATTTATAGTGATGCTTCTCATTTAAGACTCGGTTGTGTCCTAATGCAAGATGGGAAAGTGATTGCTTACGCTTCAAGGCAACTGAAGCCAAACGAGTCTAATTATCCAACATATGATCTGGAACTAGCAGCTATCATGTTTGCTCTAAGATATGGAGACATTATCTATACGGGGAGAAATGCAATCTATTTACTGATCACAAAAGTCTCAAGTACCTTCTAACACAAAAGATTTGAATTTGAGACAAATGAGATGGCTCGAATTGCTTAAGGATTACGATCCGTTATCGACTATCATCCGGGAAAAGCAAACGTAGTTGCTGACGCCCTTAGTCGCAGACCATATTCGGGTAATTCCTAAATCTAGAATTCCAATTAAATTCAATTGAATTATGCCTTCTATTGTTTTGTAAACAATGAATTTAGAGCTTTCTTAAGCTACAAGTTACTATTCGAACATTTCTTGAAATACAAGTAACCCATTCGATTAAGAATTTTTCCTAAAATGCTTATAACTATTGAATTAAAATCTTTCGTAGCTTGTAAGAAAGCATTCAAACAATGCCTTGTTCTTTAAGGAATAATTAGAGCAGTGCCTTGCACTGTAAGTAATCCATTAAAAATCATTCTAATGACTTTGTTAATTCTTTCGTAGCTACTACGGCTATCAATGCTCATTTCTGACTATCTAAGAGCCGAAAATTTCTGTCTGAACTCCAAGTTCAATCTGATTTCATCTCGAGAATTAAAGAACTCCAACAAGTTGATCCAGATCTTTAGAAGATCATGTCTAAGCTTACTTCTGAGTCAAGTTCCGACTTCTCCCTAATGTCAAATGGACTCCTCTATTTTAAAGATATAGTTTGTGTTCCTAACAATAAGGAATTAAGACAAGAAATGTTAAAAGAAGCACACTAAAGTTCTTTTTCGATCCACCCTAGATCGGTTAAGATGTATAAGGACCTGAAGCCACTATACTAGTGGCCAAGCATGAAATCTGTAATTACAGACTTCGTATCGAAGTGACTGACATGTTAAAGAGTCAAAACCAAGCATCAAGTCCCTACTAGATTGCTTCAACCCATTGAACTTCCCCAGTGGAAGTGGGATCGAATTACCATGGATTTTGTCATCGGTCTTCCTTCTACTCCAAGAAAGAATGATGTTGTATGGGTGATTGTTGATAGATTCACTAAATCTACTCACTTTATCCCTGTTCGTATGAACATGAGCTTGGAAACCCTTGCCGAGCTGTACATTCGTGAAGTGATTCAGTTACACGGTGTACCTATAGCAATTATATCCGATCGTGACCCTCGTTTTGCTTCTAGATTTTGGAATTCTCTACATAAAGCTCTAGGAGCTAAAGTACATCTTAGTACGGCCTTTCATCCTCAATTGGATAGCCAATCTGAGAGAATCATTCAAGTGTTAGAAGATATGCTACGGGCTTGTGTTATTGACTTGGGAATAATTGGGAGAAATCCTACCTCTTGTAGAGTTTGCCTACAACAATAGCTACCAATCTTCTATTCAAATGGCACCATTTGAAGCTCTATATGGTAGAAGATGTTGAACTCCCTTATGCTGGTCTAAATTGGGAGAAAACAAAGTATTGGGACCTCAATTGCTTCGGGAAACCGAAGAACAAATCAAGATCATTCATGATCGGTTGTAGGTAGCTTTCGATAGACAGAAAGCGTATGCTGATTTGAAAAGAAGAGATATTTAGTATGCTATTGGAGATAAAGTTTTCCTAAAAGTCTCACCTTGGAAGAAAGTACTCAGATTTGGAAGAAAAGGGAAGCTCAGTCCCCAATACATAGGACCATTCGAAATTATTGAAAGAATTGGTCCAGTGGCCTATCGATTGGCTCTTCCAAGAGAATTGATAGAATGCATAATGTCTTCCACGTTTCAATGCTCGGAAAGGTATCGATCTGATCCTTCACACATTCTTGAGCCGAGAAGAAGTTGAATTGAATCTGATTTGTCCTACGAAGAAGAACCTATCATATTCTTGACCTGGAGGTAAGAAAGCTTCGGAAAAAGATTGTTCCTCTTGTTAAGATCTTATGGAGAAATCATAAGGTGGAACAAGCTACCTGGGAATCTGAAGAAGTCATGAGGAAGCAGTATCCTCACCTATTCGATTCAGGTAAAATCGAGGACAAATTTAATTTAAGGGGAGGAGAATTGTAACACCCCAAATCCTAGCTTAGAAGTATTGGAATTGAATTGATTAAGTCAATAGGTCAATAGCTTAATTGAATTAAGAATTAAGCTAAATTGATTTATTAAGGGCCTAATTGAAAGAATGTATAAAATAGGTGATCAATTTAGAAGTGACTACATTAATTAAAAGAGAGAGATTGAGATTGCATGATAAATATCATGAATCTCTTATTTTCCCTTGACTAATCACATGATTAGTAACTAATCAATGGACAATTTAGACAAAACACAATTCCAATAACATGGATGTGTTTTGTCATCTTCCTCATTATCCTATGTTGGCGATTATAGAGAGAAAGAAAGGTAAGAGAAAAAGCTTGGAAATTCACCATTGAAGAAGGATTTTAAGCTTGCATGTATAGGAAATTTTCATTGAATTTAAGCAAGAAGCAAAGTAAGTATAGTTCTTCTTGTGTTTAATTGATTAGGCAACTATCTTGTTAAAATTGGACTATTTTTTATGATTATTGATGGAATTAGACTTTGAATATGCTGTTAGGTGATTATATAGTTGTTGAATTATGTGTTCATGCTAGTGAAATAAACCTAGGTTGCTGGAAATTGTTGTTGGATTGTATTGTTGTTAAAGTGGAAATTGAATGACTTGAATATGAAATTGAGCTAAGGAATAATGAATTGATGATGATCATGAATAGGTAATGTAAAGAAGAGGTTAAACAAAATGAATTGTAGGTAAACAATTCTGGAAATTGAAGATAAAAGCATGATCATAGTTAAGTAACATAGAAACTGTTTTGTGGTATTGAAATTGAGTAAACATCAAAGATTAGGCTTTGTAACCAACTTGCCCTGTTTTAGCATCCTTGTTTAATGAACTAACATGGACCTAACATGTTTAGAATGTCATATGAAATGAATTATAGGGATAAGACATTTTCTAAAATGGATTAAAGGCATTAAAATGTAATTAGATGCAATCTGCCCATAATTGCTCTCTTATGGGCAGTCACTTTGAAAATTCACCAAAAATTGTATAGTTTGAATTGAGGGATGAAATTTTAATGACATGATCCTTAGAATTTCTATTTTCATTAGGTGGAAACTGAATTGAAAACTGGGTCCTATACTGAAAATTGTAAATAGGAATTGCTGGGCAATGTAAATGCCCTGTCTTTTTGAACAATAAACTGTATTAATTGGATAAGAAATAAAATGCAAGTATATTATGGTCTTATAGGAAATTTTGTAAGATTTCCAACGGTGTATAGCAATCAAAATTCGATGTACGGATTAAAAGATATGGCCATTTTAAGGGAAAGTGTGCAAACTGCCAGGCAGCAGTGTCCTGGGCAGTTTAGGACTGTTTTTGCACCTAGTAAGTCCAAAACTATTTTGGGACTTTGTAATCTATCCAATTATGTATTAAAATGAAGTAATAACAATGTGAAGATGAATTGATAAGAAATTCTTAAAAAGAAGCATAAAAACAGTAGCTAAATGTTAGGTAAAATGTAGTAACTTTGCTATTTTGATTGTGTGACTTCATGTGCATATTTTGATGATATGTGTATATGTATTTCTTGCTAGACCAAGGGAAACTGATTGGGGAATAAGAGGATAGGAGTGGACATCCCAAAGCTAGAGGCAAAGGGATTTGGATCCAAGATAGTTGAATTGCTAGTAGTATTGTGAGTGTAACTATCCTTAGGGTTGGGACTAGGTCCTAATCAACCTTGTTATTGTTTAAATGAAATGCTAATGCCATGTAACATGACTTAAAGAATATTTGGCTAATTAAGGGAAGAATGAAATGTATGATAACATGATTGATGCCATGATCTTTGTGTTTACTTGGGTGTTAAGCAATTGAAATGAAATGTATGTTCATGTGCATTGCTTATGCCTAAGGTATGAAATGGCATGCTTGCTTGGAGAATAAGGTACGCACAATGCATACATATGATTATGTTTGTGAATGATATACATGGCTGAATGATTGAATGTTATGGATTGTTATATATTGGGAGTTAAAACTCCATAAGCCTAAGGGCTTGGCCATTGAATTTCTTATTTTTATATTGAATCATGAAATGTATAAAGATTAAATGAAATGGATAATCAACAACCTTGGTAGCTAGTTTGATAGATAGGAGGGCATGCCTTAGAATCTTGAGCTCATATTGGCACTACGGTTCATATCGGCACTACGGTGCATATTGGTACGACGGTACATATTGGCACTACGGTGCATATTGCCATTTTGATGCATATTGGCATTTCGACGCATATTGGCACTTCACGGTGCATATTGGCACTTCGGTGCATATTGTTAAGATTTGATTATCTAGTAAGCTACTTACCAAGGAGGTTGTAAAAGGACTTAATAAAACAAATGAGTATTGCTTGTATTGTAAGAAAGTTGTATGAACTTTATTGCTTTGGAAGATGAAACATGAATGGTTTCTAAACTTGTTTCTTGTCATGGAAGAAATGTATGTTCATGGTTTATGTATAAATGCCTACTTAATGGATTGAATGATGGATTTCTTGTCTTACAATCATGTTGTTCGAATGGTTTATGAGTACCATGATGAATATGTTATGTTGATTGTATGATATGTAAGGATTGTCTAAATTTCCCTATGCAATTTGAATAATATGTATTTTAAAGATGGGTTTGATCTTTTGAAATACATGACTACTTGAATTTAGTTGCTTTGAGAAAATTGACTAGACTTAGTGTTACCTCACTAAGTACATACCTTGTGCTTACCACACTACTCTTCATTCTTTCCATAACAGATTAAAGATTACTTCAAGAGGATATCTTGGGTTTGAAGCAATACTTGAGGCAAGCTTAAAAGTATGAATTCATACTCTTTGTATACTCCTAGTTTGGTGGCACTAGATTTTGTATTAGGTAGCTTTGATCATGCATTTGATTATGTGTATATGACTAGTTTTGTAATGTTTTGAATGGGCCTACTATGTAATCTATTTTGGATGACTTAAACTATGTTGAACCATGATCTTATGTATATATATAAGAAGTAGAAGCTGCACATATGGTGATAGAATTCAATGTTTGATGAAATTATGTATGATTCTAATGTAGAACCAATGTGTGATGAAATCTTGTCTAAATTGAATGCTAAATCTATGTTGTATGTTCATGCATTTACTCCTATACCCATTGACATGATTTGAAACATGGAGAAAAAGGCCAAGGTATGTTTAATCATGCATTATCAATGTAATAACCAAATATGCTATGTGATGTGATGACTTGATTGCAAAGAAACAATTGAAATACTATTAGAAACACCATGTTGATCGAATGGATGCATGAATGTGGTTGGGATTACATGAAAATTGAATTGGATGCTAGATCATGTAAAAAAATGTAAGTTGAATGCTTGTAATGTTCATGTAGAATGGTTGATTGTGTAGTTTCTTAAGTTGAAAGTAAACTAGTTAAGACATACTTAGTGACCACTTAGAGAATTCGAATATGGCTTTGGAATGATAGAATGAATGAAAGTTGTATCATGTATGATAGTAGCTTAAAATGAAATATGCCACACTTGACATTGTTGTTTGAATGATGTATGTGAATTGATTATAATGGTAATATGATATAGTAACTTAGGTTATAAGTAAGAAGGAAACAAATTGGTACCTAAAATTGTATGTTATGAATGTCGTTTGGTTGCTTAATGTGGCTTGTATTATATGAATTGTTTGTTGAAAGGTTTAGCTTGGGTTACTTGCGCATCAAGGCAAGTATCTCATGGTTACTTGTTCGACAAGTAACGTATCAATCGCTTTGTTTTCGTTCCGATAACGGTCCAAAACTGGGTTACAGACTAACTCGGGGATGAGGTGTTACATTTATTGGTATCGAGCTTTTTGGGTTGATTCGATAAGCTCATTTGCATCATATAGGATATGTGCCACCTAGAAGACTTAATATAAGCTTGTATTGTTGCAAAATTATGTAAATGTGATAACAAAGACTCTTTTTGTTCTGATTGAACTAGAATGTCAGAAACAAGATTGGGTTAGGATAATGAAAGTCCCGTAGGCTCCTCGAATGTAGGAGATAATCTTTCGAGATGAAACTTGAAATTGTTAAGCAATGTTTTGTAGTTTCGAACCCAATATGGGGAATTACATCCATTAACTTCCTTTGCAAGGAATGTTCTATAGTCATTCAAAAATACCCTTTCCTATTGATTTATATGTATAGCCAAATTGTATGTTCGATCTAGTGTTAGGACTAGATTGGTTAAGTAAACATGAAGTCTGGATAGATTGTCAAAATAAGAGACTTTATCTCCGGGGTTTAGGAAAGGAATCAATCCTCCTAATTGATAGAAAACTGACCTCAATCTTTGCTGCCATGACTATGCAATATGAATTTGAATTCGGCCTAGCTTTGCACCCCAGGGAGCACCCGTATTGTTCTTTAAGAAAAAGGACGAGACATGAGGCTATGCATCGATTATTGTCATCTAAATTGGCTTTCAAGACTCGTTATGGTCACTACGAGTTCCTAGTTATGCCCTTCGGGCTAACCAGTGCTTCGGTTTTGTTTGTAAAGAAGAAAGCCAGGACTATGGAGCTTTGTATTGATTACCGTTAGTTAAAGAAGCTCACCATCAAGAATCGGTATCCCCTGCCCAAAATTGAAGATCTTTTCGATCAACTTAGGGATGTTGTTGTATTCTCTAAGATCAACCTTTGATCAGGGTATTATCAAATGAAAGTAAAAGAAAAAGACGTGCCTAAGATAGCCTTTCTTACTCGATATGGCCACTTCAAATTCCTCGTAATGCCATTCGGGTTAACGAATGCTCCGGATGCTTTCATAGATCTAATGAATCGGGTATTCAAGCCCTATCTTGATAAGTTTGTGGTCGTATTCTTGACGACATTCTCGTGTACTATCAAAATAAGGAGGAACATGCTTTGAACACCTCTGAATTGTTTTGCAAACACTCCGAGAACATCAATTGTATGCCAAGTTCTCCAAATGTGAATTCTGGTTACCAGAAGTTTCTTTTCTTGGCCATGTTATCTCGACTGAAGGAATTAAAGTCGATCCAAATAAGATTCAGTCTATTCTGAATTGGAGACCTCCGAAAAATGTAAGCGAGGTATGAAGCTTTCTTGGTTTAGCTAGGTATTATAGAAGATTTGTTAAGGGCTTTTCCTCTATTGCCGCAAGTCTTACCAAGCTTACTCACAAAGATACGCCTTTCATTTTGTCAGAGAGCCAACAATGAAGCTTCGATCAACTTAAGCAAGCTCTAACTCATGGCCCGGTACTCATCCAACCAGAATCGGGCAAAGAATTTACTATTTATAGTGATGCTTCTCATTTAAGACTCGGTTGTGTCCTAATGCAAGATGGGAAAGTGATTGCTTACGCTTCAAGGCAACTGAAGCCAAACGAGTCTAATTATCCAACATATGATCTGGAACTAGCAGCTATCATGTTTGCTCTAAGATATGGAGACATTATCTATACGGGGAGAAATGCAATCTATTTACTGATCACAAAAGTCTCAAGTACCTTCTAACACAAAAAGATTTGAATTTGAGACAAATGAGATGGCTCGAATTGCTTAAGGATTACGATCTGGTTATCGACTATCATCCGGGAAAAGCAAACGTAGTTGCTGACGCCCTTAGTCGCAGACCATATTCGGGTAATTCCTAAATCTAGAATTCCAATTAAATTCAATTGAATTATGCCTTCTATTGTTTTGTAAACAATGAATTTAGAGCTTTCTTAAGCTACAAGTTACTATTCGAACATTTCTTGAAATACAAGTAACCCATTCGATTAAGAATTTTTCCTAAAATGCTTATAACTATTGAATTAAAATCTTTCGTAGCTTGTAAGAAAGCATTCAAACAATGCCTTGTTCTTTAAGGAATAATTAGAGCAGTGCCTTGCACTGTAAGTAATCCATTAAAAATCATTCTAATGACTTTGTTAATTCTTTCGTAGCTACTACGGCTATCAATGCTCATTTCTGACTATCTAAGAGCCGAAAATTTCTGTCAGAACTCCAAGTTCAATCTGATTTCATCTCGAGAATTAAAGAACTCCAACAAGTTGATCCAGATCTTTAGAAGATCATGTCTAAGCTTACTTCTGAGTCAAGTTCCGACTTCTCCCTAATGTCAAATGGACTCCTCTATTTTAAAGATATAGTTTGTGTTCCTAACAATAAGGAATTAAGACAAGAAATGTTAAAAGAAGCACACTAAAGTTCTTTTTCGATCCACCCTAGATCGGTTAAGATGTATAAGGACCTGAAGCCACTATACTAGTGGCCAAGCATGAAATCTGTAATTACAGACTTCGTATCGAAGTGACTGACATGTTAAAGAGTCAAAACCAAGCATCAAGTCCCTACTAGATTGCTTCAACCCATTGAACTTCCCCAGTGGAAGTGGGATCGAATTACCATGGATTTTGTCATCGGTCTTCCTTCTACTCCAAGAAAGAATGATGTTGTATGGGTGATTGTTGATAGATTCACTAAATCTACTCACTTTATCCCTGTTCGTATGAACATGAGCTTGGAAACCCTTGCCGAGCTGTACATTCGTGAAGTGATTCAGTTACACGGTGTACCTATAGCAATTATATCCGATCGTGACCCTCGTTTTGCTTCTAGATTTTGGAATTCTCTACATAAAGCTCTAGGAGCTAAAGTACATCTTAGTACGGCCTTTCATCCTCAATTGGATAGCCAATCTGAGAGAATCATTCAAGTGTTAGAAGATATGCTACGGGCTTGTGTTATTGACTTCGGGAATAATTGGGAGAAATCCCTACCTCTTGTAGAGTTTGCCTACAACAATAGCTACCAATCTTCTATTCAAATGGCACCATTTGAAGCTCTATATGGTAGAAGATGTTGAACTCCCTTATGCTGGTCTAAATTGGGAGAAAACAAAGTATTGGGACCTCAATTGCTTCGGGAAACCGAAGAACAAATCAAGATCATTCATGATCGGTTGTAGGTAGCTTTCGATAGACAGAAAGCGTATGCTGATTTGAAAAGAAGAGATATTTAGTATGCTATTGGAGATAAAGTTTTCCTAAAAGTCTCACCTTGGAAGAAAGTACTCAGATTTGGAAGAAAAGGGAAGCTCAGTCCCCAATACATAGGACCATTCGAAATTATTGAAAGAATTGGTCCAGTGGCCTATCGATTGGCTCTTCCAAGAGAATTCGATAGAATGCATAATGTCTTCCACGTTTCAATGCTCAGAAGGTATCGATCTGATCCTTCACACATTCTTGAGCCAGAAGAAGTTGAATTGAATCCTGATTTGTCCTACGAAGAAGAACCTATCATATTCTTGACCTGGAGGTAAGAAAGCTTCGGAAAAAGATTGTTCCTCTTGTTAAGATCTTATGGAGAAATCATAAGGTGGAACAAGCTACCTGGGAATCTGAAGAAGTCATGAGGAAGCAGTATCCTCACCTATTCGATTCAGGTAAAATCGAGGACAAATTTAATTTAAGGGGAGGAGAATTGTAACACCCCAAATCCTAGCTTAGAAGTATTGGAATTGAATTGATTAAGTCAATAGGTCAATAGCTTAATTGAATTAAGAATTAAGCTAAATTGATTTATTAAGGGCCTAATTGAAAGAATGTATAAAATAGGTGATCAATTTAGAAGTGACTACATTAATTAAAAGAGAGAGATTGAGATTGCATGATAAATATCATGAATCTCTTATTTTCCCTTGGCTAATCACATGATTAGTAACTAATCAATGGACAATTCAGACAAAACACAATTCCAATAACATGGATGTGTTGTTGTCATCTTCCTCATTATCCTATGTTGGCCGATTATAGAGAGAAAGAAAGGTAAGAGAAAAAGCTTGGAAATTCACCATTGAAGAAGGATTTTAAGCTTGCATGTATAGGAAATTTTCATTGAATTTAAGCAAGAAGCAAAGTAAGTATAGTTCTTCTTGCGTTTAACTGATTAGGCAACTATCTTGTTAAAATTGGACTATTTTTTATGATTATTGATGGAATTAGACTTTGAATATGCTGTTAGGTGATTATATAGTTGTTGAATTATGTGTTCATGCTAGTGAAATAAACCTAGGTTGCTGGAAATTGTATTGTATTGTTAAAGTGGAAATTGAATGACTTGAATATGAAATTGAGCTAAGGAATAATGAATTGATGATGATCATGAATAGGTAATGTAAAGAAGAGGTTAAACAAAATGAATTGTAGGTAAACAATTCTGGAAATTGAAGATAAAAGCATGATCATAGTTAAGTAACATAGAAACTGTTTTGTGGTATTGAAATTGAGTAAACATCAAAGATTAGGCTTTGTAACCAACTTGCCCTGTTTTAGCATCCTTGTTTAATGAACTAACATGGACCTAACATGTTTAGAATGTCATATGAAATGAATTATAGGGATAAGACATTTTCTAAAATGGATTAAAGGCATTAAAATGTAATTAGATGCAATCTGCCCATAATTGCTCTGTTATGGGCAGTCACTTTGAAAATTCGTCAAAAATTGTATAGTTTGAATTGAGGGATGAAATTTTAATGACATGATCCTTAGAATTTCTATTTTCATTAGGTGGAAACTGAATTGAAAACTGGGTCCTATACTGAAAATTGTAAATAGGAATTGCTGGGCAATGTAAATGCCCTGTCTTTGAACAATAAACTGTATTAATTGGCTAAGAAATAAAATGCAAGTATATTATGGTCTTATAGGAAATTTTGTAAGATTTCCAACGGTGTATAGCAATCGAAATTCCGATGTACGGATTAAAAGATATGGTCATTTTAAGGGACAGTGTGCAAACTGCCAGGCAGCAGTGTCCTGGGCAGTTTGGGGCTGTTTTTGCACCTAGTAAGTCCAAAACTATTTTGGGACTTTGTAATCTGTCCAATTATGTATTAAAATGACGTAATAACAATGTGAAGATGAATTGATAAGAAATTCTTAAAAAGAAGCATAAAAACAGTAGCTAAATGTTAGGTAAAATGTAGTAACTTTGCTATTTTGATTGTGTGACTTCATGTGCATATTTTGATGATATGTGTATATGTATTGCTTGCTAGACCAAGGGAAACTGATTGGGGAATAAGAGGATAGGAGTGGACATCCCAAAGCTAGAGGCAAAGGGATTTGGATCCAAGATAGTTGAATTGCTATGAGTATTGTGAGTGTAACTATCCTTAGGGTTGGGACTAGGTCCTAACCAACCTTGTTATTGTATAAATGAAATGCTAATGCCATGTAACATGACTTAAAGAATATTTGGCTAATTAAGGGAAGAATGAAATGTATGATAACATGATTGATGCCATGATCTTTGTGTTTACTTGGGTGTTAAGCAATTGAAATGAAATGTATGTTCATGTGCATTGCTTATGCCTAAGGTATGAAATGGCATGCTTGCTTGGAGAATAAGGTACGCACAATGCATACATATGATTATGTTTGTGAATGATATACATGGCTGAATGATTCGAATGTTATAGATTGTTACGTATTGGGAGTTAAGATTCTATAAGCCTAAGGGCTTGGCCATTGAATTTCTTATTTTTATATTGAATCATGAAATGTATAAAGATTAAATGAAATGGATAATCAACAACCTTGGTAGCTAGTTTGATAGATAGGAGGGCATGCCTTAGAATCTTGAGCTCATATTGGCACTACGGTTCATATCGGCACTACGGTGCATATTGGTACGACGGTACATAATGGCACGACGGTGCATATTGGCATTTTGATGCATATTGGCACTACGGTGCATATTGGCACTTCAGTGCATATTGGCACTTCGGTGCATATTGTTAATATTTGATTATCTAGTAAGCTACTTACCAAGGAGGTTGTAAAAGGACTTAATAAAACAAATGAGTATTGCTTGTATTGTAAGAAAGTTGTATGAACTTCATTGCTTTGGATGATGAAACATGAATGGTTGCTAAACTTGTTTCTTGTCATGGAAGAAATGTATGTTCATGGTTTATGTATAAATTCCTACTTAATGGATTGAATGATAGATTTCTTGTCTTACAATCATGTTGTTCGAATGGTTTATGAGTACCATGATGAAGATGTTATGTTGATTGTATGATATGTAAGGATTGTCTAAATTTCCCTATGCAATTCGAATAGAATATGTATTTTAAAGGTGGGTTTGATCCTTTGAAATACATGACTACTTGAATTTAGTTGCTTTGAGAAAATTGACTAGACTTAGTGTTACCTCACTAAGTACATACCTTGTGCTTACCACACTACTCTTCATTCTTCCCATAACAGATTAAAGATTACTTCAAGAGGATATCTTGGGTTTGAAGCAACACTTGAGGCAAGCTTAAAAGTATGAATTCGTACTCTTTGTATACTCCTAGTTTGGTGGCACTAGATTTTGTATTAGGTAGCTTTGATCATGCATTTGATTATGTGTATATGACTAGTTTTGTAATGTTTTGAATAGGACTACTATGTAATCTATTTTGGATGACTTAAACTATGTTGAACCATGATCTTATGTATATATATAAGAAGTAGAAGCTGCGCATATGGTGATAGAATTCAATGTTTGATGAAATTATGTATGATTCTATTGTAGAACCAATGTGTGATGAAATCTTGTCTAAATTGAATGCTAAATCTATGTTGTATGTTCATGCATTTACTCCTATATCCATTGACATGATTTGGAAACATGGAGAATAAGGCCAAGGTATGTTCAATCATGCATTATCAATGTAATAACCAAATATGCTATGTAATGTGATGACTTGATATCAAAGAAGAAATTTAAATACTATTAGAAACACCATGTTGATCGAATGGATGCATGAATGTGGTTGGGATTACATGAAAATCGAATAGGATGCTAGATCACGTAAAAAGAATGTAAGTTGAATGCTTGTAATGTTCATGTAGAATGGTTGATTGTGTAGTTTCTTAAGTTGAAAGTAAACTAGTTAAGACATACTTAGTGACCACCTAGAGAATTCGAATATGGCTTTGGAATGATAGAATGAAAGAAAGTTGTATCATGTATGATAGTAGCTTAAAATAAAATATGCCACACTTGACCTTGTTGTTTGAATGATGTATGTGAATTGATTATAATGGTAGTATGATATAGTAACTTAGGTTATAAGTAAGAAGGAAACAAATTGGTACCTAAAATTGTATGTTATGAATGTCGTTTGGTTGCTTAATGTGGCTTGTATTGTATGAATTGTTTGTTGAAAGGTTTAGCTTGGGTTACTTGTGCATCAAGGCAAGTATCCTGGGGTTACTTGTTCGACAAGTAACCTATCAATCACTTTGTTTTCGTTCCGGTAATGCTCCGAAACCGGGTTACGGCTAACCCGGGGATAGGGTGTTACAAAAATGGTAAAATGTTTAATCAATATATTGAGGGTGTTGGTAAACTAATTTGATAAAATAAATTCGGATTTAATAACATTTTGGTTTGGTGACTAAAATATAAAGTTTTCAAAACTATTTTTGGTGACTTAATCGTAAAAGGGTAAAAACCTAGAATCTTTAAAGGGCTAATCTACCAATGTTTTTAATAAGACTTTTCCCTTAATTTAGGCTATTTTAAATGGTTATTAAATAAAAATAAAATAGAGTTAATTAATTTGGTTTTAATAGCTATTTCACTTTTCTCATGTAACTAATTTAGCTTCCCACTTTTTCTCAACGTTTCTTAGCAACCAAACTACTTTTCTTCTTCTAAAATTTCCAGGATTCAGCTCTTTTTGATTCCTCAATTGATTTCTTTGATTTCTACATCAAAACCTTGCTTATTTGCTTGGAGATTCCACTCAAGTCATGCCAATTAAAGGAAGAGTCAACCATTAGAAGTGATTTTCATATCTCTCCTCTAATTTGTGTATCCGATGTGTTTTTGCAAATGGAAAGATTTGGTTTTGGGTCACTTTAATGCCAATATATGAATTAATGATCATGATAAATGGATAATGTTTGTATAATGTGATTTATACATGTGGTGCTCTTTAAGCTTCCCTATTTGAAGAATAAGCATGTGATGGCTTAAATTGAGGTTTCCATAATGGTTATGCTAGAGGTCCATGATACATGTTTAGCATATGGTTTTAAATGCATATTTTGGGAAGATAAAAGAAGAATGAGATGTTTTGGCATGATGTACTCAATACATGTTTTTAAGCAAATAGTTTTAAATGTATTGATGATTGTTTTGAGAATCTCTCACTAAGCATTTTGTTCTTACGCTCTCCTTTCTCATCAATGTAGAAAAGTGAGCTTACAGGGCAGAAAGCAAGCAAAGAGGAATCCAAGAGTCAAACTATTTCAAGTATGGTTTTTAAAATACCTAGTAGTAATAAAGGAAATGTGATCAAGTTGTAATTGGGAGGGTTGTTTTGGATACTCCCTGATTTGGACATGTTCTTTTGGTGTTTTAGACTTGTGTGATGGTTTATGCTTTGATTTGGGGGCTTAGGGAGGTTTAAGCATGTTGGGTAGATATCATGTCTATAGGTCTACCTTGTTGACTACCTTTGTTGTCGTAATGTCTATACTTCCATATCATAGTGGTCTTTGGTTGGTATGATGTTTGTATGATGCTCTAAGCATGATGTTTTGTGAGTAGAGGACGTTTGAGGCTAATTTGGATTTTTTTAGGGAGGTTCTAAAGGGTCACGAATGTGCATTTTCTTTAAATATGCAGTAGGGTTTCGAAACCAGCCTTGAGGTTTTAAAACCAGGGGTAAATTTTAGGTGCAATTTCTGCTAAGCTACATGAAGGTTTCGAAACCAGCCCCAAGGTTTCAGAACCAGGAGGCCAATTTTGGCTATTGGAGTAAAGGTTTTGAATCCTTTGAGAGAGGTTTCGATACCTTTCACGAGGATGTTTTTGCAAAGTTGAAAAATTGTTTGAAATGTTATATTTTGGTCTTAAAGCATAAGTTTATCAATTTAATGAGTTCTAAGCATCCTTTTGAGGTGAAAAATTTACATGTGGGTCTAAATGTTGTTTAAATTCATAATGGTGCTTTCAATTTCGTATGGGTCCCTGTAGTGTTGTGATTCTTTCAATTTGGTCCTTATTTTGTATGATTGCTAATTAAGCAAGATTGGATGATTGTTTTAAGCTGAAATTTTACCGACATGCATGTAACATGATTAATTAAGGTTTGGTAACTTTGGATTTAAGTAAGTCCTCTTAGTTTTCCAAATTTTCAATTTGGTCCCTAAATTGCATTTATGCTCAATTACATGTCAATTCGATGTCTGATTCAATTGAGAACATATTTGTTTCTAGCATGTACACTTATGTATTAAATAAGCATTTAGACAAGATAAAAAGAAAATTGGACCTAAGTTTGATTAATACACAACTTACCTACCAACAATCAAAACCTGGCTCTGATACCACCAAATGTAACCCGCTTGACCCAATGTAGCTCGTTCAGCTCAGTCTAGCATTTAGACCACGTCAAGCGGGTTATAATTGGTGGTATCAGAGCCAGGTTTTGATTGTTGGGAGGTAAGTTGTGTTAGTTGTGATGTTGTTAATTGATTGTATGAGACACACAATGTCTGATTATATGTTTCTATGGTTAAAATATGCTAGGTTAGGGTAAAAGCTTGGGGACACATTGCCTTATTACTACAAGTGCGAAATGATTTGTTTTGAAATGTGAGCCTCTTGGATTCTTTCTTCAAGCTAGCCTAATTATTTTTATTGTTGCATTTCTATGTCGTAGATTATTATTGTTTTTGAAAATGATACCAAGATGATAGACTCGAGCTAATACTAGTAATATCAAGGATAGGTATAATAATGAGTTACCGTCTCCACCACCAATCCCTCATGATGTTACTAGAATCAGAGGTCGTATCGCTCAAGCACCGCCAAGGCCATTTTTTGGCAATATGATGTCATTGATCCAGGCTATGAATTAAGCGTTCCAAGAAGCTATGGCTGGAGTGCATGCACTTCCACCAGCACTTGTAGCGGATGCTAATCCTGGAATCCCGTTGGAACGTTTGTGTGGCTTGGGAGGTATTAAATTTAGAAGATTGGATCCTGAAGCTACTTAAGAGTGTTTTGTTAGTACCTAGAGGATTCTTGGTCCGATGAAGTGTACAAATGCTCATAAGTTGGGTTGTACGGTGTCTTTGCTTCAGGGAGATGCTTATTGTTGGTGGTCGACTACTATTGCGGGTATGGCACCTATGGACGTGACATGGGAGTTCTTTGGTGCTGCTTTTTAGAAAAAGTATTTGGGTTCCCGATACTAGGATGAAAAGAAGAGTGAGTTCATGGCGTTGGTTCAGGGTAACATGATTGTATTAGAATACGAGGTTTAGTTTATTAGGTTGAGCCAGTATGCACCTGAACTGGTTCCCAATGAACTTCAATGATGTGATCATTTCTAATATAGGTTGGTTAAGGAGGTGAAGACTTATATGTTGGCTTCAGATTACACCAATTTTGATGTTTTGGTTACCCGGGCTAAGGATGTAGAAAAAAATCTAGGTTTGTCCTCTCGTTCGAGGAGTTCTAGCTCTAGGAAGAGAGTTGCTAAAATGGATGTTGGTAGAGAAAAGTATAAGAAGAATTGAGGCCCTGATTAGAGATGCGGTGGAGGTAATGCTAGGTGTGGGCAGTAAGGTTAGAACACTAATGTTTGTGTACCCGAGTGTGGGCGTTGTGGGAGGTGACATTTAGGAGAGTGTTAGGGAACTCTTGGAACATGTTAGAGTTGTTGTTCACGGGATCACATGAAACATGATTGTCTACAGTTGACTAAGGATTGACAAGCTCCTACGCATGTTATTGCACCCCAGAGAGGTTGTGGGTTCGATCGAGGTAATTTCCAGTGTATTGATGAAGGTCAGAGGACTATTGCACATACTGTGGCTGTTCAACCTGAAGGTGGAAGACTTGTGAGGATGTATGCGCATCACGAGGGAAAGAATGACACATATGTGATTGCAGGCACTTTTACTTTGCAGTCCATGTAATTACTTTCTTTAGTAGATTATGGTTCCACACATTCATATATCTTGCGTGAGCATGTACAATTGCTTGATATACTTATAGAAGTGTTGAATGTTGGTATGCGAGTAACTAGTTCTTCTAGAGAGACGGTTGTTGCTAGAAGGTTGTTTAGGAGATGTCCTTTGATGGTTCAATGTCATGTGTTGGTGGTTGATATGACCGAGTTGTTGTTTCATGGTTTTGACGTAATCATGGATTTGGATTGGTTGACCGAGCATAAAATTGTGGCTGATTTTGAAACCAAGCGAGTTTTATTGAAACTTGTCGTTGACTATTAAGTGGTGTTTGTGGGTGAGAATGTTAAATTCTTATCGAATGTTGTTTCGTCTTTGAAGGCGGAAAAGTTGCTAGAGTGTGGGTGTCAAGCATATCTGGTTTATGTTATGAACCTAGATAAGAAGGAGGTGCGTGTATAGGATATTCATACTATTTTTGAATTCTCGAGGGTGTTTTCGGAGGAGTTTCTTGGGTTTCCATTGGATAGGGAGGTAGAGTTTTGTATTGAGACATATGCGGATACAACTCTATTGTCGATTGCTTCATATCGTATGGCACCGAAAGAGTTGAAGGAGTTAAAGACACAACTCCAAGAGTTGTTAGATCGTGGTTTCATCCGACCTAATATGTCACCTTGGGGAGCACCAGTGTTGTTCATGAAAAAGAAAGATGGCACTATGAGGATGTGCATTGATTATCGGTAACTGAACAAGTTGATGATTAAGAATAAGTATCATTTTCCGCGAACTGACGACTTGTTTGATCAATTCCTGGGTGCTACGGTGTTTTCTAAGACCGATTTGAGATTTGGATACTATCAGTTAAAGGTTAAGGATAAGGATATGTCAAAGACTACTTTTCGCACATGTTACAGACATTATGAGTTCTTAGTGATGTCGTTCGGGTTGTTGAATGCACCTGCGGCTTTCATGGACATGATGAATCGGGTGTTCCATGAATTATTGGATTAATTCGGGGTAGTGTTCAATGATGATTTTCTCGTGTAGTCTCTTGAGGAGGATCATGATCAACACTTGGGAATCATGTTGCATGCCTTGTTGGATAATCGACTTTATGCTAAGTTGAGCAAGTGTGAGTTTTGGATTAAAGAAGTGCTATTTCTTGGTCATGTTGTTTATGCAAAAGGTACCAGTGTGGATCTGCGGAAGATTAAGACGACTGTGAATTGGAAGCATCCCAAGTCAGCGATAGAGGTTCGTAGTTTCTTGGGGTTGACAGATTATTATCGTCGCTTTGTATATGGGTTCTCAAAGGTTAATGCTCCGTTGACTAAGTTGTTACAAAATGATGTTCGTTTCGAGTGGACGGAGAGTAGACAACAAGATTTTGAGAACTTAAGGGAAGCTTTGATGCAAGCTCCAATCTTTATTCAATTTGAGTCAAGAAAAGAGTTTGTGGTTTATAGCGATGCTTCTTATGTTGGTTTAGGGTGTGTGTTGATGCAAGACGAGAAAGTTGTGGCTTATGCATCTAGGTAGTTGAAGGTGCACGAGCGCAATTATCCTACGCATGATTTAGAGCTTTCTGCGATAGTGTTTGAGTTGAAGATTTGGAGGCATTATCTGTATGGTGAGAAGTGAGTCATGTACATGGATCATAAAAGTTTGAAATATTTGATGTCGCAAAAGGACTTGAATCGTAGGCAACATAGATGGTTGGAGTTGCTTAAGGATTATGATTTGACAATTGAGTATCATTCAAGTAAGGCTAATGTTGTAGCCGATGCCTTGAGTATGAAGGTTACGGTAAAGTTGAGGGCAATGTTTGCCCAATTAAGCATGACGTGAGTGTAATCACTAATTTTGATCCAAGTTTTAGTGTATTGGTTTTATTATCATTAGTTTTTTATCATCATCATCATCATCATTATTATTATTATTACTATTATTATTATTATTATTATATTATAAAGTAAATCTGGAAATCTAAAAAATATTTAAATAAAAATCCCATATATTAAGTTTCAGTCCAATCAAATAGTCCATTTACAAAACTTTAAAACCCAAACACATATCACATTAAATGGCTCGTTTGGCCCAAAACCTAAAAACCCTAATCTGATGACAAAGAAAAACCCTAATCCCCTATTTTTCTTTGCACAGCTACACCACAGCTGTCAGATCTAAATTATATCTGACGGTCTAGATCGTTACAGGACAACTCCTCGGCTCTAGCACGCGCCTCACGCGCGCCTATCCAACTCCCTCAAGCGCTCATGTGCGCCGATTTGATTTCCCTACACCCGCGCGTTTCAGCTTTCGCGAATAATCATACGCATGAATGCTCGCCTCCCTGCTTCATCTTCATACTTGTAGAGATCCAACGGCCACCAGAGAACCTTGCTCCCCAAACAGCTTCTTCCTCTAGTCCCTTCCTCCTTTCGATCGGCCACGACGCGTGAAGGGACACAAAGGACGGTGTTAAAGGCTCCAAAGTTGCTGTGCATCTCAGTTGGTTCCCCCTTCCCCCTCGAGCCAGTGATAACATCAAAAACATAATATTATAAGCATAATCAGGAGACAAACTGGCAAATTCAGAAATACAACAAAACACCAGATTTCCAAAAGGCAGCTAATAGCAGAATTTCTAGGTTTTCCTTTTTTTCTTAAATCAATGTAATTATCAGGGTATATATATGATGCCCTAAACAAGTGCAAAAGGATATTTTTTTCTGAAAAAAATTGGAAGCAATAGAGAACAGAGGAAAACAACCAAAGCATGCATGTAAATAAACTAGGGCTTAACTTTCTTTTACCTTTGATGTTTCGTATTCCCCGGTGTCGGCTCACCTTCCTTCGTGTCGCGACCTTCAATCGCTGATAACAAGCCTCCTAGCCTTCTCGAGGCTCTATGTGGTGAATCAGTGAAGACGCAGACAAAAGGGGGAGGTTCTATTTTAAGGAAAATGTTTTTTTTTCCATTTTCTAGTTTCAAAAAGTGAGGGGCTTTATCGTTTTCTTAGATCTAGGTTTAGATCTGGTTTCAGAGAGGAAAAAGAGCGGTTTTAGGGCTTTTGTGGTTAGCCGGCTGCTAGTGAGCAATGGCCGACACGGTAGAGAGCGACAGTTTTTTAGGTTTCAACCTCCGATGATCAGTGATTTCTAGGTTCATGGATGAACACACGACGGTGTTCATCCTGGGTTTTAGAGGGAATGGGAGAAAAGAGAGAGAGTTGGAATTTTTTAAAGGGTTTTTTCCCATTTTTGGTAAAAAACTGAGTTTTATATGCGTTTTATCGAAAACAATTAGGTTAATTCATTTTTAAATCCCTCCGCAGATTTTTAAAATCTTTGCTGTATCACCCTTGCAATCATGCATTTTTCATTTATGCTCTGTAATTTATTATCTTTTTATTTTAGACCTCTTATTATTTATGTTGGTTGTTTACATAGTTATGAATTGTGATACAGATATGTTAATGTGAGTATGTTATGTTAACAAGGTATGCATATATTATATATGTTTTATTATATGTGGTATATAGTTGTAATGTATGTATGTATGTATGTATGTATGCATCTATATGTTATATGATATGTAGTTAATATGTATATATATAACATATGTTAATTAGTTATATATATATATATTAAAATCGTATGTATATATATATGTGGGTTACTTTTAAATATAGTACATAGTTTTTGTATATATAATATATAGTTTTGATTTAGATATATTACACATGTAGGTTGTACATATAATACTTGTTCTCTCTATATGTATAATATATGTTATTTATATAGTGTATAGTACATAGTTACATATATATAAATAAGGTTGCTGCCAATATCAAAACTAGGGTTTGCATATAAATGTATATAGGTGTATGCATGTTCTCGATCCCTTTATGTGTATTATATGTCTTACATATGAATATAGATGTTATATGTATACGTTACTACTTCCTTGGGTTTTACATATGTATATATGCTTGTATATGTATTTTTTGTATATTTGAGCATGTGAATCTTTTGTTTTATGTTTTGTTTATGATTAGTTGCCATGTTGTTAAGTATTGCATCCGAGATATTAATTGTCAATGTGGTGCCTTTCTATTCGAGAGTAAGCGTGGCTAGTACCAGTCGCAGTGGTGGTGGTTTTGTCTCTTACTCTCTAATAGCGGGGCCATTAAAATTAACTTGCATGCATAAGCGAATTTTGGTTTAATTGTCACTCTAATTCGCAAAATCTTATATTAACAAAGCAGTAATTAATTTGGTACCAAGTTTGGGCGTAGTGGGGGTGTGAAACCTTCCCTATTCGTAACTGACTCTCGAACCCAAAATCTCTAGTTTTATTTTCGATGTCCTATTACCTAATCCAAGTGACTGGTGGCGTCTCGAAGTCTTTTTATTTCTAAAATGTGATTTTTAAAATGAATTCCCCTTTAAATGAATCTTTTTTTTCAAAAAGTGGGATACCCTGAACCATTTAAAAGCATCAATTTTCAAAAATGTCGCTACAGCATGGTGACTCCGCTGTGGACTAGTTTTGATTTTTAAAAACTAAAGTGAGTCGGGCCATTTTTCAAGAAAAAAATTATAATTACCACTTTATTAATATCGAAAGTTGTGAATTAAAGTGACAATTAAGTTAATATTTGTATATAAACACGAGTTTATTTGAATGCTTTTTAAAATTTGACATATAAACCCATCCTCTTAAGTGAGGAGAAATGCTAGTGCTCCCGTGTGGATATCATTCTTCCATATGGGCCTAGTAAGTACCTTCAAGGCTCGAGTACCCTATGTCTTCGTGGGAATATTTTTTCTCCGTGCAGACATAGCGAATGGGTCCCCCTAAATTGAACTCGATTGAGATAAGCCTATAATGGGTGATGATCAAGGACCTTGCTACCCTTAGTAGGGGACAGCGAGGACAGTTCGGGTACCCTCGTAGTACAAAAACTACATGTAGAGAACATAGAAAGCCCACCCCTTTTAGAGCCATGCAGATAACCTAGGTGTTTTAGATGGGATGAGATTAGGTTTACTTCTTGTTTTGTTGGTTTAATTTTCTGCTTTATTTCTTGTCCCATTTATTTATTTATTCAATACTAACTTTTTTCTTTTGTGTCTTATTTTATTTTTTGTTTTTCTTTTTGCATTTACATCACATGACATAAAGGTGTTGATTCAAAGTTGTTCGCCTAATTAGAGATCTTTCATTATATATAGGAGGTATCTTAAGGAGGAGATCAACTCACAAGTCTAGCATTGGTCTGAGAGCAACCAAAGAGTTCAAGGTGACAGTTTGCCGAGCGAGCGCATAGTATCAGGGTATACTTATGTGAGTCTACAACAAAATATCTTCATGCTTTGAAAAAGATATGAGAAAGTTGGGATTCGAGGTTGAAGAATCTATTCCATGATAGCTATGGTGATGTAGCTGATATGATGTATGTCAGAATCAATGAACTCCTGTTTTGAGCCTTATTTCAGTTTTGGAACCATGCCTTTTGTTGTTTCACTTTTAATGGGGAGGACATGATGCCCACAATCGAAGAGTACACGGCACTACTTAATCACAGAAATGTTTAGAAAGATTGGATTTATTTTAAATACCCGAAGTATCAGAATTATCCTGCCAAGCTTAGAAACATAGCCAGAATGAGTGAAGATTGGGTAAAAGGTTTGATTTAGAATCAGGGTGATAGTGTTGTTTTTTCATGGGAGTGCATTCGAGATGTAATACCTACGCACCCATATGAGGTTATGAAGATAGATTTATTTCCCTTGGGGTATATGGTTTGATAATCTTCCCGAGAGTCTTGAATGGCATCGATGTAGTTGTCTTGGATTTACTCAAACGCTTGAAGAGGAAGGCGAATCTGACACTGGCAATCTTGACCGAGACCTTTATTTCTTCGAATGCTATCTGAAGGCATGAGGAGGGGTGACTTAGATGTTGTGCTCAGTTACTTCTAGTTTGGATCCAAAGTCACTTTTGGAAAACATCGAATAAAGTTTTACCCGACATATTCTTGGTAAGCTTTTCTCTCTTATGGGAATATTTGGCCATGGAGTGGCGAGAAGATTTCAACACGAAGAAGTGGACCTTGATTCTTAAAAACCTTCAAGACAGTGACATAGTTTGGTGAGTACCTTGGCTAGGTAGTGTTACTCGTTTCCTATACCGGTGTGGATATTATAATTGGTTAATGATGTTAGGTTTGCATGGAGGGATTGGTTGTGCCGCTTTGCTGGTTTTGAGACAGTTTGGGTCCCGATAGTTCGTTCCTGTTACTTCGGGTTTGAGTCGTACCGAATTTGCCTTCAAGGGTGAATTTAAAGAGAATGTTCAAAATATCTCTAGGGCTTGGGATCATTGCTACCGTATGAAGGTGGAGGAAGATAGAAAATGCATGTTCACTTCTGATTATGATTTTTTGAGACAATAGAGGATAAATGATGAAATTCCAAAGCCGGATCAAGGGACAGCCATGACACTAGAAGAGCACATGAGGAGAGTCCCTTCAGAAGCTGATATTTTGAGAAATGAACTAGAGGAGGTCAAGAACAAGACGAAGGACTTACAAACCGAACATGCGAGGGAATTCTACAAGGTAATCTTAGACGTGGATATACACGATGGGACAATCAAGGACTTAAAGAAAGAAAATGTAGACTTAAAGGAAAAGAAGGCCCTCTACCAAAATGATACCGTCAAGCTTCAAGCTTTGGTAAGAAATACCAACCAAAAGAAGTTGATAGCACTTGAGAAAGAGAAATAAAATGGCATGCAGCTGGCAAGAAAGAAAAAGAGAAGGGTAAGCGAGCCATTGAGAAAGAAAGGGAAAGCAACATGTTGATCATCGAGAAATAGAGAAAGGCTTGTAAGTGTGCAATTGATCGAGAAAGAGAGAATACCAAGCACGAAAAAAAGAAAGGCAAGCAAGCAGGGATTTGGGAAAGGGAGAACAATGCCTCTTAGAAGAGAAAATCGCATGACAACAAGAATCTTCTGCTAGAGATGCAAGGTCTATATAACACCACTTTTGAGAGTCTGAACCAAAGTCAAGCTTAGAATACCCAACTAGAGGCAAGGATAGCGGAGTTGAATCAATCTCTCAAGAATACCGTGATCGGAATGGCTTTCATGAACTTCAGGCCAATCAACAAGAGTATACGATGCTTCAAGCCCATGTTGAGGTTTTAGAGGCTATATTTCAAGACTACTTGGGTCGATTCATGATTCTTAAAGAAGCCGCGGAAGGGGGAGACAACTATTGGTCGAAGCGATTTTGTGATGCCACCCAAATGATTCAAGACCGGGATGACTTCTACACCACTTTGATGGTTTAGGTGTGTGACAACGGAGTCGCCACCGGTCCCTTTTATTGTATTAGGCGGACCAAAAACCTAAAAACAAACCAGAGATTACGAAATCTCATGAGTTAGGGGTACGGTTATGCGTGGGGAAGGATTATCACCCCCATCACGCCCGGAGACCGAAGCTTACTTGATCATAATGTTTTCCTTATAATCTGGATGAATGCATGCATGGATTAATACAAAAATCCCAAAGTTCTAGAATTGGCTCGAACTCGCTCACGACTGAGAAAATCTGAATCAATTTAGATACAAGGGGATTAAGGTATTAATCCTTAAAATTTGAAAATATGCTTTCTCACAGGAGTCTCGATCATTCCCACAATGACTAGGGGAAGACCGAATTATCCCTAATTGAAAATACATCTCATTTTCATGGTGCAAGAAAAATCCTTTTTAAATGATTGTTTTATTTTATTCTTTTCATTTTTATGTGTTTCTAACCCTAAAGCCAATTATTAGGTGATTAAAGTTACTAATCCTAAAAGGGCTCTACTAGATGAATTTTAATTAAAGGTAGATTTAGTGATCTAAGGAAATTACCGAATTAACTAAAAATATATTATGTAAAAGAGGAACCTAAACTTAAGGGTTCATTTACTATATATTATTAAAGCTACGTGGAATTAATATAACCCTATATTTTCTATATATGTACATATGTATTATTTAACCTAATAATCATTTTAAAAGATGAACAAATTTTAATTTCAGAAACAAATTATTAAAGGTTATATAAATTTCTATATCCTGCATTTTAAATTGGGTGTTTTAAAGAAAAAAAGAGCAAGCAAATTAAACATAAAAGGACCAAATGAAACACTCTAAGCCTTCAAAACCCTCTGTGGCTTTCATGGGTTTTCCAAATTCGGCCTTCGCCCGGTGGCAAGTTTCCAGCAGTGATCCTCCTCAGTTTCGGCTTCTAAATCTAATGGCGGCCACAGCTCGGTGATCCGACAACGGCTTCATCCTCTTTGACTGGTAAAACCCGCGCCCCTCTTTTCTTTTTGAATTGAAACCTAGAAAATATGTGCAAAAGAAAAATTTAGGTATAAAATACCTTTGAATTTGACTGGAAATTACTTTTTCAATGGTGTCCGTATTACAATCAATGATTCAAGGCCCTTTTATAGGCCGGTTACATGTATGAACAAGGGGAAAGAAAATCAATTCCCCGATTACAAATGGAAACCCTAAAATCTAAAAATTCGATTGATTTAGTGTTGACCAGATTTGGTCCGATTCGGCTGATTCTTCCCATGTTTGTTGTGATTGTGTCTTTAATTATGATTCATTGCTATCTATGTTTGATTCCAATATGATTTCTTCCTTTTCTTTTGTTTTAATTCGAAATGTAACCCTTTTTTTTGCTTGCATGTCATGGCAGTCGAAAATGGTGGAGATGATGATCAACGTGGCTGCCGGCCTCGACCATGGAGTAATTGGGGAAGATGAACGGTCAACAGAAGCCGAAAGGTTGAGTGCGTGAGAGCCATGCGCGAGTGGTGATCCTGGTGATGCCCTCTTGTGTGATCTGAGTCGTCAGATCCCCTTGGATCTAACGGTGCTGGGTGTGCTTTACAAGGCCTAAGGGATGAGCCTCTTAGGGTTTTTATCTGGACTGTTGGATCGAATTTGATCCAACGGTCTGGAGAGGGTGGCGGCTAAGGAAAAAGGATAGGGTTTTTTATTGTGTCAGTAGAATTGAGCTTGTAAAGAATGAGGTCCTCTTTTTTGTAATAAATGGATCGTATATATTATTGGGTTTTCAACTTTTTGGGTTTTATTATTATTTTTGGGCTTTAATAGGTACAAAGACCAAATGAAACATGTATACTATTTGTTGGTTTATCATTTTTTTATTTTATTTTCGGATGTATACAAGAACCAAAAATAATGGGCTGGAAAAATAGGTGACTACAACTGCCCCTCTTTGCTTATTCTTGTGAAACATGAATAGGGCAAAGAACAAAAAGGCACTGATTTTATCCGGCCAAATGGATGAATGCAGCTTGTTCTTTTGGAGCAGCAAAAAATAAATTGAACACCGATGAGTCATTCTTTTGAAGCGGCAAGCGACTCTTCAAGCAACCTATTCCTTCGAAGTGGCAGTGAATAAGTTGAACGACTTCATGAAAGAACCTATTTCTCTAGAGCGGCAGAAACAAATTAAATAACTGGTGTGTCATTCTGGAGCATCAATGAATTCAATAGACCTATTTCTCCCGAGCGTCAGAAACAAATTGAATGACTGGTTTATCATTCCGAAGTGGCAATGATTCTAAAGGTCTCATTTCTTCGGAGCGGCTGAAACGAATCGAATAACTGACTTATCATTCCGAAGCGGCAATGATTCCAAAGATCTTGTTTCAATGGACCTGTTTCTCTGGAGTGGCTGAAACAAACCGAATGACTGGCGCATCTTCAAAGGACATGTTTCTTCGGAGCGACAGAAACAAAACGAATAACTGGTGCGTCATTTTAAAGCGACAATAACTAAGTTGTATACTTTTATTTTTGATCCTTGTGTAATTGTTTACTTAATCCAGTAATCTTGTACTCCAAATGAGTTGGGTAGTCTTCTGGCTCTTCAAAGATTCTTATGATCACCTTCAAATTTCTCATATGGGAATCTTTGCAGCAAAGCTTATTTCCTCCTTGAAAGTCTTGGAATGGTATTTAATGTTCAAGGAATCTTATCCCAATTTGGTGCCATTACCTGCACTAAGTTTCATGCTCATGTGAATGATATGATCAGAGTCAAAATAATGAAATGCATTGTAATTCCTATTTTTCTTAAGTCACATTCAGAGTAACATTAAAAAAATCTTATACTGTATGAATGCAAATTCATTGGTTTCTATTTCAATGTGCAAAAAGGGAAGTCATGGGAGAAAAAGTTCATTTATTATGGGAAAGAAGGAAGTGATCACAAAAAGGTAGGACAAGGTGTCCAAATATCAAAGACCAAAGTGATACGAGTCAGTCCCTCGGTAGTTCTTTCGGGTGCACCCACCGCTAAGAATGCTCCAAAGGTCCTGAGAATGCTGAATGAACTGCCGAGTAAATATTCCTGCTTTAAATATTCAAGCTGCCTTTTACCAGTTTTCAACTTGAATCCATCCTAGTCTCCCGACGCCCTTTTCAGGTTTTCATCTTGAACTCTCATTTTTCTATTTTTTGGGCCGAAAGTGCCTTTTTATGGGTTTTCACTTTTGTTTTTTTTTATTATTACATGTAATAGCGTTTGACTGAATCTGAGTTCACGGGGTTTTCTAGTTCATCCCCATCCATCTCAGTCAAAATTAAAGATCCTCCAGAGAACGCCTTAGTCACCACATAGGGCTCATTCCAGTTAGGTGTCCACTTTCCACGGTAATCTCTTTGAATCGGCAGCTTCATTTTTAGAATGAGGTCACCCTCTTGAAATTCTCTCGGGTGAACTTTCTTGTTGTAAGCTCGTATCATTCTCTTCTGGTACATCTGGCCATGTCAAATTCCCTTCAATCTCTTTTCTTCAACTAAGTTTAACTGATCATAACGTGCCTGAATCCACTCAGCCTCATCCAATTTTGCTTCCATTAGAACACGAAGTGACAGAATCTCAACTCTGATTGGCAATACGGCCTCCATGCCATAGACCAAAGAAAACGGTGTTGCCCCTGTAGATGTTCGCACGGCCGTTCGGTAAGCATATAGGGCGAATGGTAACTTTTCATGTCAGTCTTTGTAAGTGTCCATCATTTTGGAGATTATTTTCTTGATATTCTTGTTGGCAGCCTCTACTGCCCCATTCATCTTTGGGCGATAGGTCACCGAATTGTGGTGCTTGATTTGAAATTGCTCATAGACTGCAGCTATCATTTTGTTGTTCAAATTTGAAGCATTGTCAGTGATAATGCTTTCAGGCAACTCGTAACTGCCGATAATCTCTTTCTTGAGAAACTTGCATACTGTTGATCTAGTGACATTTGCATAAGATGCCGCTTCAACCCATTTGGTGAAATAATCAATTGTCACCTAAATAAATCTATGTCCATTAGAGGCTTTAGGATAAATCATTCCAATAACATCTATGCCCCCTCTCGAGAAGGGCCATAGCAAAGTCACCACATGAAGAGATTATGGTGGGGCATGTATCCTATCAGAATAGATTTGACACTTGTGACATATCCGTGCATAATTGATGTAGTCTCCTTTCATGGTAGATCAGTAATAGCCCAGTCGCATGATTCGTCTAGCCATGGTAAACCCACTAGGATGAGTCGCGCATACCCCTTCGTGAACTTCTTCCAGGATCAATTGGGCTTCTTTGGCGCCTACACATCTCAATAGAACTTGGTCTTGGCTCTTTCTGTACAAAGTTTCTCCATCCAAAACATATCTTGTAGCCATTCCTTAAAGTGTTCTTTTGTTATTCTCAGTTGCTTGAGCTGGATACTCCTGAAACTTGATGTACTGCAATATGTCATGGTACCATAGGAGACCATCTTCCTCCTCTTCTATATTGTAACAATGTGCATGCAATTCTAAAACATGGATTTGTACTGGCATCATTTTTTCATCTTTACTTGCTTTAAAGGTTGCTAACAATATGGCCAACGCATCTGCCATTTGGTTTTCTTCCCTCGGGAGGTATTTGAAGGTAATTTCCTAAAATTCTTTGATCAATTCAAGGACTAGCTTTTAATACTCAATTAATTTTGAATCATTCGTCTCCCATTCTCCGCGAATTTGATAGATGACCAGAGCTGAGTCCCCATATACTTTTAGGACCCTGATCTTCTTCTCTATGGCCGCTCGCAATCCCATAATGTAGGCCTCGTACTCTGCCATATTGTTGGTGCAGAAAAACTTAAGACGACTAGTGCATGGGTAATGATCACCCTTTAGAGAAACCAAGACTGCCCCAATACCATGGCCTAGGGCGTTAGAAGCTCCATCAAAATTAACCATGGGTTATCTTCAACTATAACACACATCATCTGTTCATTAAGGAAGTCAAACTCTAAAGCTTCATAATCATCGAAGGTGCGGTTTACTAAAAAGTCTGCTATGGAACTTCCTTTTACCGCCTTTTGGCTAACATATTAGATGTCAAATTCTGTTAGCAGCATTGCCAGCGAGCTACCCTTCCTGATAAAGTCGGTGCTTCCATCATAAATTTTAACGGATCAAGCTTAGATATCAACCACGTGGTGTGGTATAAAAGGTATTACATGAGCCTTTTTTATGCCCAAACCAGAGTGCAACACATATTCTCGATCTGAGGATACCTTGATTCACAATCTATGAATTTCTTGCTTAAGTAATAGATTGCCCTTTCTTTTCGACCCGTCTCCTCGTGTTGCCTCAACACATATCCCAATGAATTTTCCTGTATGGTCAAATATAGGATTAAGGGCCTTCCTGGGACTGGTGGCACTAATACCAGTGGATTTGTCAACTATTTCTTAATTTGCTCAAAGGCTATTTGGCACTCTTCATTCCACTCTATGGGATTTTCCTTCTTGAATAGTCTAAACAATAGGCTGCATTTTTCTATTAGTTTGGAGATGAATTTGGCAATATAATTGAGCCTACCTAGGAAACCCCAAACCTCTTTTTGTGTTTGCATAGGTGGAAGCTGTTGTATTGCTTTCACTTTGTCAGGGTCTACCTCTATCCCCTTTTTGCTCACTATAAAGCCTAAGAGCTTTCCCGAAGTTACCCCGAAAGTGCATTTGACGAGGTTAGGCTTCAATTGGAACTTTCTCAATCTCTTGAAAAACTTTTCTAAGTTTAGGATGTGTTCCCCCTATGTTCGGGACTTGGCAATCATGTTATCCACATATACCTCGATTTCCCGTTGAATCATATCATGGAACAAGTTCACCATGGTTCTCTGATAAGTTGCCTCGACGTTCTTTAATTTGAACGACATCACCTTGTAGCAGAAAATGCCCCATTGTGTTACAAACGTGGTTTTCTCCATGTCCGCAGGGCACATCTTAATTTGGTTGTAGCCCGAGAAGCCGTCCATGAATGAAAACAACGAATGTCTGTAGTATTGTCTTTCGGGCTTGCACGATTTAGGTCCCTATAGTCGACACACATACAAACCTATAGTCGACTTACATGCGAACCTTTCCATCTGTCTTCGAGACTGGCACAATGTTAGCCACCCATTCTGAATATCGAGCTTCTTGCAGAAAACCGACGTCATATTGCTTTTTCACCTTATCCTTAATTTTCAAAAGCATATCTATCTTCATTCTTTGTAATTTTTGCTGCACGGGTTGACACCTTGGCTTTATCGGCAGGTGATGAACCACGATGTCTATATCCAATTCTGGCATGTCTTGGTATAACCAGGCAAACACATCTTTGTAACTATGCAAGAGCTCAACCAAACTCTGTCGGGTCTGTGCAGTGATCACAGTGGCAATTTTCACTTTACGCCTTTCTTCTTCGGTCCCAAGGTTCACAATTTCCAACTGCTCTTTGTGGGGAACAATATTTTTCTCTTCACTTTTCATCACTCGGAGGAGATCTTTTGGGATATCAACCTCAACCTCATTATCAGGATCATCGCATCCTTTTGGGCATATAGGCTGCTCGAAATCAACCCTCAATTCAGACTCAATATCATTTACGTCATTGATGTCTAAAGACCTGTAAAGAATGGGAATATATCGACATTTGGGCAAAAGAAAAAAATGAAATGTTTTTTGTTGCTTTTTTCTTTGATGCACAAGGTTTGAAAACAAAATGCACTTTATTGAAACGGGAACCATAATGATACATAAGTGATCCCTTACTATTTTCGGGCTAAAACAGAGGGTTAGTTTTGAAAATTACTCTGAAAGAGACTTAAAAACAATAGGAAGTTCTTCTGCAGTCCAATTGTTAAGCTCGTCACATGGGCGAATCATTGACAGATATCTGCCCTCCTCCTCTTTCTCTTCCAGCACTTCATTAATGCTCATCTTGCCCAACGTCTCTGCGATCTCATCCACATCCTTCTCATCCTGGGTTAAGCCAGGGTTCATAAACCCCCTAATGTAAAAGTGAAATTAAGGGTGGAAACGTCATCGGATCCCATGCGACATCTTCCCCTTTCGGTCTGTTCTTTCTTCTTTCTTGGTTCTTTATTATGGAGGTTCTTCTCTAGGCCACGCTGGGCTTAAATCTTAACCTGAATCTGTCTTTCTTTTCAGCGACATTCACCGGATACAACCTACCTTGGTGATACTTCCCAAATCCCTTTCATGTTTCAGCTCATCTACCTAAGGTTTCTCTCACTTGCATCTTCGCACATTTGGACAAACCTGTCCTTTGCAGCTCACTCCCTTCAGCAACAAAAGTCGCACCCACCAATTCCAGCGACCTGAAGGAGCATTCCAATGGTAATGTGACTCATCTATCGGTAGTTTCTTGAATGTGGCTATTGGAAGAACATTTAAGCCGGACCGTTGTCTATAAGGACTTCTGGAAGCATGCGGCCTTTGCAACGAGTGGTAATGTGAAGAGCTTTGTACGGGCCCCTTCCTCCTTCTAGGATCTCCTCATTGCTAAAAGAGATGAGATTATCAATAACAATATTCTCGACCAACCTATCCAACTTGTCCGTGGTTATTTCTTTTGGCACAAAGGTTTGGTTGAGAACCTTGAGTAATTCATCTGGTGCCCTTCTGAACTTAGTAATAGCGATAACATAGATATGTGTGCTGGAAGCTTGTGCAGTTGTTCTACCACACTATATTGACTGTGCTTAAGAATCTTGAGAAATTCCTGAGCCTCAAATTCTTTCACAGGTTACAGTACTTCGTCCAGGCGGTCCTCATAAAAATCCTTTCCAGGCTCCTTGTTTAGAGCATTCTTTCTTTGAGCAGCATCTCGGTCTTCTCCAATAGGGGGCGCATAAGACCTCCTGTTTCTCGTGAAATGGCCAACTTCGTTAATCATTCCTTCAGTTGACCCTGAGTCCTCTTGTGTCACAGTTGTGCATGCATAGTTCCAAGGTACCCTTTTGTTGTCATCATAAGGAAAAGGTTTCGGCGCTCTTATCACAAGTCAAGGAGTCACCTTATTTGTCACTTCGTCAGCTCTTACCTTGGTATTGATGACCAATGGTCTAATACCTGCGAGATTCTTCATGAGAGACTCGTCTGATTCGCATATTTCAAGCACATCACTCATATATTTCCTTGTGAAGAATTCTACTTCATCGCTATTCATCTTGTTCTGAACCAGCTGCCTGAATTCTGAACACCATTAAATTTCATGACCCTCTTTCCCATGATACTAGTAGTAGTGCCCATTTCCTGAGGGTTGTACCTCAATGTTCATATCCAACATCCCAACCTTCTTCATCTTTGAATACACCCACCATAGTGGGGTTATAACATCGTCCACTCGTACCTTCACTTGTTTGCCTTCTTTCTCCCATTCAGCGTTCACCCTTGTACTCTGATGGTTGGGAAGAGGTTTTGCTTTATCTTCCCCAGCTTAAAACGACAACATTCCTATTTTCTGCATATTCTCCACTACTTTTTTGAAGGCTATACAATTCTTGATTGTATGTCCTGTGATCCCAGCATGATATTCGCATTTGTCATTCGGATCGTACCACGGGGATATGGCGGTAGCATCGGGGTAAGGTGTTGTAGCACCACCAACCGAGACTCAACCAACTGCAGAAATAATTCTGCATAAGTTATTGGTATAGGGGTGAAGCTGGGCTTGTTCGATTGATTCCTTGTTTCGAGCCTGGGTGAATTTTGAACTGTCGAGCTTGTATTAGTGCATTTGGCTTGTTAATCACTATCCCTTTAGAGAAATTCTAATTATATGATGAAGTCATGTTCACCTCATTTTCTCGTTTCCTGTAAGGCTTCTTTGACTCTCCTTCATCAAGCTTTCCACTTTTTATGGCTGCTAGGATTAGCTCACCATTCATCAGCATATCAGCGAAGCTTTTGGTCCCGTTATTTATCATTCGGTCATAAAAATGCCCTTTTAGTGTTTCTACAAACATAGACGTGATTTTGTTCTCCAATAGCGGAGGCTGGACCTGCGTTGCTACATCCCGCCACCTTTGAGGGTACTAGCAGAAACTTTCGTTTGCTCTCTATTCCATCCCTTGTAGGACCATTATGTTTGGGACCATGTCCGTAACGTGCTTATATTGCTCGACAAAGGCTTGTGACAGATCCAACCACGTCTTTATACTGGTTCGATTTAACTGTGTATACCAGCGAGCTACTGATCCAGACAAACTGTCTTGGAAGCAGTGTATGAGTAGTTTTCCATTGTCCAAATAATACGACATCTTCCTGCAGTACATTGTTAAGTGTGCTGAAGGACATGTGGTTTCGCCGTATTTCTCAAAATTTGGTGTTTTAAACTTTGGCAAGATGACCAAGTCTGTCACCAGGCTGAGATCTCTAGCATCTAGACCTTGATGAATTCTAACTCCCTGCAGGGCCTTCACCATTCCTTCAAGCTTTTCACAGCGATCATCTAATTTCTTATCCAAGCGGCACCAGGTTGCCAACTCATCAAGGTCGGGCACCTCAAAATCCTACTCATCACCTTGACCTGCCCCGGACTCCACCAAGGCATTAGTCGATGTCCCAGAGATGTGAATCTGAACCTTCCACTTGAGGGCCTCATGTGAGGGTGTTGTCGCCCTTGCATCTTGAGGGCCTTAAGAACTTCAGGGCTCTTTCCGAGCATAGTTGCTATCTGTAGCATGGTATTCTCTTGAGCATTGGTAATTTCATTCTTTAGATCATTTTCAATCTTCTCTAACTTGTCCTGTGTACCCTTGAAGCTGACTTCCATGGCTGACATTTTGTTTTCCATATCCATTTTGCGAGTTTGAGAACGAGTTCCATACTAGTGAGTAATTTAGTCAACTGTGTTTGAACTTCCTATAGTTAATTGTTTACTTTAATGCAGGATGTTATATAGAATGAATGCAAATGCAAAAGACCAATAGTATTCCGAAACATAGTGCACTTCATAGATCATATAAGTTTCGAGTACACATTATTTTTTACTAAAAAGGAAAAATACAACAATCTTCTATTCCGCTGCCTTGAGCCTTTTCGATGCTGGTAGCTCAACTTCTTCTCTTTGTTTCATTTCCTTCTGAACCTTCCCAAAGAAAAAATTGATTTTCTGATACTACTCCATCGCCTCATCCAGGAAGTCCAACAGGTGCTTTTCATCTTCTTCTGTTGGAAGGAACCTCGATCTCAGGACCCTAGCACGATCCCTAATTTCTCGAGCCTTGGAGATCACTTTTCTGAATTTGTTGTTTCAGATGACCAATAAAAAAGTGTCGGCCTAGCCAAGTGACATCCAAGGCACGCTTTGTATCAGCCCACTGGATCTTTTCATAATCCCAATCATCAGTGAGGACATGAATATGGTCTTTATGAGCCTGCAACTGTTTCTTCAAATCTTCAACTCCCAAACGGAGTAATTCAGCTTCGGCTCCCTTGACCTTCTCTTCCTTCAACTTCTCTCAGAGCTCTCGATTTAGATTTTGGTACTTTCTAAGGTTGTATCGTGCATCTGAATATTGCTCCTCCAAGTGTTGCTTTTCTTCAGCGAGCTGTTCTTCTTTTTCCTTCTGCTTTCGGGTTTCACGCCGCCATTCATTCAATTCTTTCATCATCCTCTTTAACTGTGCCTTTTCTTCCTCTGAAGTCTTGGAAATATCTGCTTGTGCCTCTCGATCCTTCAAATGATTGTTCTCTTGTGTTAACTCTTGCACATCTCTTAGGTAGATTTCTTGATTTGCCAATAAAGTCTTCATTTTTTTCTAATAACCCTCTCGTTTAACCTGCTCTGCGAGGAGTTCACCTTCAAGTTTAGTCACCCTGTTCCATAGCTTCCCTTTGTCTTTCTCAAAGACCTGCTTATAGATTTCCAGCTCAGTGAGCAGGATGCTAGGTTGTGGTCTTTCTGATGCACTCTCCAAGACCGATACGCCTATGTTATCAACTCGCTGCCTCCTCCAACTGGCGTACTCAGGTACAACACTGGAAAATAGTTCTACCTCCATTTGGAACGTCTGTCTCCACTCTTTCGCTAGATCCATGACCCGTCTAGTAGAATTAGCTTCCGTGTAGGAGAATTCTTCCTCTCGTAGCTCATGTATCACTGGATGAACTGTTGAGAAGCATACTGGCAATGTACTAGCAAATGAGGGTAACTGGAAGTTCCCTAGAGGCCTATAAGGGGAACCCACTCCATCCTTCCGCACTTGTACAAGATCGGAACTAGATACATCCATTGAGCTCTCCATGTCACATCGACATCAGTGAGATTTTTAAAGAAGATTACACATTGTTCTTGCTTTCCATTTCGCGACCACTTGTCACAACCTCTTTTTGAGGCTTTTCGACATTTTAAAAACAAAACAACGGAGTTGCCACTAATCTTTAATGAAGGTGTGATTGGATCACCTAAAACGGGTTATTTTAATAAAAATCATTTATTTTATTAAAACAACATTTTTGGTCTGCGAAAACACAAAAAACAGGTTCGGGAGTCGGTTACACGTGGGGAAGGGCTAGCACCCCACAATGCCCAAAAATTGGTACCTTGTCGGTTATAAAAGGTTTTAAAGTCAGATTTTGAAAATCGATTTAAAGCTTAAATTATTGTTCGTTTATAAGTTTAATTTTATTTTAGCGGTCTTACTATCTGAAAGTGAACTCCACGTGAAATTAATTTCATTTTTTAACCTGTCATTTCCGATTAGTAAGACACCACGTTAAATTAATTTCATTTTTTAACAATCAAACAAAGAAACATTAGGTATGTTGAAAGTTTTATTCATTCTAAATTGGCATTTATCATCCTAAAAGAGTCTAAGTATATTTTACCTACTTAGGGGTTAAAGTTTTCTAAATTGGCATTTATCATCCTAAAAGAGTCTAAGTAAATTTTATCACAAAGAAATCTCTATGTAAGCTTTGAAGGACCTATTCCTAAAGCCAACTTAATTCTAAAGCAAAAAGACAAAGAAAACAAAATCTACAAAGCTTAAAACATTTTTAAAGTTTTCCATGTTTTTTTTAAATTAAACTTTTTTATTTTTGTTTTATTTAAAAACCTTTATTACTTGTTATTTGAAAAGTTATTATTTCTTTTTATGTTTTAAAATCTTTTTACCCTTTTTTATATTTGAATTTTTTTGTTTTTTTGATATTGTATTGTTTTTATGTTTTTTTAAAAAGAAGATTTTAAAATTATTTCAAAGATTTTTTATTATTTCTTTTAAAAAACATTCTTTTTAAGAAAAAGATTTTTTTTGGCTTTTCGAGTATTAAAAACCATCTATTTATTTTAAAAGAACGATTCTTTATTATTTAAAAAAAACTTATTTATTTTTGTGTTTCTAAAAATATTTTTTTAACTAAAAAAGTGGGAGGTGACCAAATTAAAACAAAGTTGAAATTGAGATTTTTTTATTAATTTTCGGAATTTTAAATGGAGAAAAAAAGAAATGGGTGATTTAAATGGTCCAAAATGAGTTGGGTTTAAAGCCCACAAACAACGACTTTTTATTTTTTAGAAATCAAATGGATCAAACACCACACTTTAACAAAAAAAACATGTTCTTAGTGTTCATCAAAGGGATGAACAAGGAGGAGGGCCACTGTGTCGGCTGCCATCCACCGGCGCTGGCCTCTGCTCGCCGGCGGTGACCTCATCCTATGTATATTTTTTAAAAAAAGAGAGGGAAAAACAATATTAAAACAAATATTAGCTCGAACAAACACGTATTAACATAAGCAAATACGAATAAATGAAGAACATCATATGAACAAAAATATAAAAAACATAATTTAAAATCTTTAAAAAAGAAAGGGGAGAAATTGTACCGACAAAGTGGCAAAAATGCTTGCTTTTCCTCCTCCAACATTCGAGCAATGTTGTTCCAAACTCGAACTAATTCCAACAACTTTCAGATGAATTTTTTGCGTGAATTCTTGTATGGATTGATGGATGATCAACAAAGGGGGAATGGGGCTCAATTTATACGGTTTTGGTGCTTGAAGAAAAATGAAATTTGGGGACAAAAATCCCCAATTTTGTTCCAATTAATCCTCCAAATTGATCAGATGGTTTTGACTTATCCATGGGGATTGAAAATCAATCCAAATTTTAGTAGATTTGGCTCAAATTTAGGTGATTTTGTCCCCAAAATAAATTAGGGTTTGAACCCCTTTTTCCCCCTTGTCTTGAGGTTTTCGCCGACGGTAAGGAGCGGCGATGGTGGCGTCGGGTTCGGCCGGCCGTGGCGAGTCGATCGGCACCCACGGTGTGGCGGGGAAGGCTGCGGCAGCAGCTCAGTAGCAGCAGGGGCTGGGATTTGGGGATCCAATCCCAAGCGCGTGATGTCCACGCGCCAGGCGCGTGGCAGCGCGGGATTGGTTCCCCTTCCCTTTTTTATTTTGATGATCCAATCTTGGCCCTTTGATCCCTCTTGCCTCAGATCTGATAGTCTATGTTAAACCTGATAAAAAGGGATAAAATGGGTTAGTTTGGGCTCTTTTATTTAATTCAAAATGAGTTCTTATTATTATATTGTTTTAGGAATGAGCTCTACAACTAAATTAAAAAATGGACCTTTTTATGGTGGATTAAAAAAAATGGGTTTATTTTTATTTAAAGGTGAGTTTTATTTTAATGGGAATTTTATTATTATTATTATTATTATAAATGAAAGTGAATTATATTTTATTTTTTAAAAAGGGGTAAAAATTAGTGACAACAGCTGCCCCTTCTTTACTTTTTCCAGTGAAACAAGGATATAGCAATGAATAGGAGGCACTAATTTTTACCAATCATTGGTTTACTGCTCGGCTTTGTTCTCCTGATGCCTGAACAAGTAGGCGGGTTCTATTCTCCAAATGCCTGAATAGATAGGCGGGTTCTATTCTCCAAATGCCTGAATATATAGGTTGGTTCTATTCTCCAAATGCCTGAATAGATAGGCTAGTTCTATTCTCCTTCCGCCTGAACGAATAGGCAGGTTCTATCCTCCAAATGCCCGAATAGATGAGCTGGTTCCATTATCTTTGCGCCTAAACGGATAGGCGGGTTCTATTATCCAAATGCCCAAATAGATGGGTCGGTTCTTCCTGCAAGAAGTTGATATATGATGCAAATATGATAGGCATGCCCCTATGGATGTCTATGAATATATGTATGAGTTTTTATATACTTTTTTAAAAACTCATTTTAGCCCAGACAACAACCATCTCTATTGTCTCTGCTATACTATTCTAATTCTTTAAATGGTCGTCTTCTTCTTCACTATTCTTATTCTTTGAATGGTAGTCTTCATCTTCACCAAAATGATCTTTAACCCAATAAGAGATGTTCATGTAAAGGGGGCACTCAAAGAAGGAAGGCTTAAAATAAGAATTTCATTAATGTTGTGGCAAACATGAAAGAAATGTACAAAAAAAGGGTCAAAAGACAAGTATCCAGATATCAAAGGCCCTAACTTTCCTCAAAACGACCTCAAGTGATGCCTTTGTCGAGAAAATTTCGTCCCCTACAATGATGAATGAAGATATGAAACTCTTTCTGAATAGCTAGGCCTCTATAGGGATTATTCGTTGTCCGCCATAATTTGAGCTGCCCTTTGCGGGTTTTCAACTCGAATCCTCCTTTGGTTTCAAAATGCCCTTTGCGGGTTTTCATCTTGAACCCTTTTTTTTTCTTCTTTTTTTTTGAGCGTCCTTTAAAGGTTTTCGCTTTTGATTTTTTCTTCATTTCATGCATAATATTTCTTGATTGAATCAGAATTCAATGAATTCTTGAGCTCGCCTCCACCTATTTCAGCTAGAATTGGCGCCCCTCCATTGAAGGCTTTTGATACCACATATGGCCCTCCCAGTTAGGTGCCCATTTTCCTCGCGAATCCTTTTGGACTGACGGCATCTTCTTTAGCACGATATCCCCTTCCCTAAACTTCTGCTGGTGGACCATCTTGTCATATACTCGTATCATTCTTTTTTGATACATCTGGCCGTGGTAAATTGCTTTCAAACTCTTTTCATCAATGAGGTTTAACTGATCATATCTTGATTGAACCCATTCGGCCTCCTCTAGTTTTGCCTCCTTCAAAATACAGAGTGAATGGGATTTCAACTTCAATTGGCAGCACAACCTCCATTCCATATACCAAAGAAAACGGTGTTACCCTAGTGGAAGTTTGTACAACCGTTCTATAAGCATACAATGCGAATGGCAACTTCTCATGCCAATCAGTTTAAGTGTCAGCCATCTTCGCGACTATTTTCTTGATGTTCTTATTTGCAGCTTCAACAGTCTCATTCATCTTTGGGCGATAGGTTACTGAATTGTGATGTTTGATCTGGAACTGTTCACAAACCCCATCTATCATCTTGTTATTTAAATTGGACGCATTGTCGGTGAAGATTCTCTCTGGTATGCTATAGCGACATATGATCTCTTTTTAAAAAAAATTACAAACAACCGACCTGGTGACATTCGTTTATGAGGCTGCTTCTACCCATTTTGTAAAGTAGTCAATAGCTACTAAGATAAACCTGTGGCCGTTCGAGGCTTTTGGGTAGATCTGGCCAATTACATCCATGCCCCACATTGAGAAGGGCCACAGGGCAGTCATGACATGAAGCGGTAGAGAAGGGCCACGGGCATAACTAATGCAATTCGTTTCCATAGTGGACCAATAATATCCAAAGCGCATAATTCTCCTGGCCATAGTAAAGCCACTAGGGTGAGTCCCACAAACCCCTTCATGCACTTCTTCCAAGATCGTTTGAGCTTCCTTAGCGCCTACGCACCTTAATAGCACTTGATCTTGACTCTTTTTTATATATAACCTCACCATCAAGGACATAGCCCGCGGCCAATTTCCTGATCGTTTTCTTTTCATTATTAGTTGCCTGTAATGGATATTCTTGGGTTTTCATATACGGTAAAATGTCATGGTACCATAGGATTCCATCCGTTTCTTCTTCCACATTGTAGCAATGGACCAGGGATTCTAACTTTTGCACCTTGACTGGCATCATTTTGGTACCTTCACTGGCCTTGATCATGACAGCCAGAGTAGCGAGGCCATCAACCATCTGATTATCCTCTCTCAGGAGATGCTTGAAGGTGATTTTGTTAAACTCCTTGATTAGTTCAAGAACTAGCTTGTGATACTTGATTAACTTTGCATCCTTGGTCTCCCATTCTCCATGGATTTGGTAAATGACAAGTGCAGAATCTCCGAAAACTCTTAGAACTTTGATCCTTCTTTCAATGGCCGCTTGCAAACCCAATATACAAGCTTTGTATTCCGCCATGTTATTGGTACATAATAATTTTAACCGACAAGAGAAAGGGTAATAATTCCCCTCTGGAGAAATTAAGACTACCCCAATGCCACGTCCTATTGCATTTGTAGCTCCATTAAAGTTCATCACCCAGGATTCCTCCAGGCTATCATCCTCGTCAATTGAAATGCACATTAAGTCCTCATCTGGAAAATATAAGTTCAAGGCCTCATAATCTTCAGAAGCACGACTTGCCAAAAAGTCTGCATTGCACTCCCTTTTATTGCTTTCTGACTCACATATTGAATGTCAAATTCCGAGAGTAACATTTGCCAATGGGCCATTTTTCCTCATAAGGCTGGTGCCTCTATCATGTACTTTAGAGGATCTAACTTCGATATCAGCCATGTGGTATGGTATAACATATATTGCCTAAGCCTTTTGGCTGTCCATACCAAAGCGCAACACAGTTTTTCAATTAGGGAATATCTGGTTTCACAATCTGTGAACTTTTTACTTAGATGATAGATTGCTCTTTCCCTTCTCCTAGTTTCATCATGCTGCCCCAATACACATCCCATTGAGCTTTCATGAATGGTTAGGTACAATATCAGGGGCTTCCCCGGAACAGGCAGTACAAAAATAAGAGGGTTCGTCAACTGCTTCTTGATTTCCTCTAAGGCCACTTGACATTCTTCGTTCCACGTTCCTGGATTATTTTTCCAAAGCAATATAAATACAGGGCTGCATTTTTCTGTTAACTGGGAGATAAAACGGGCAATGTAGTTTAACCTTCCGAGGAATCCTCGAACCTCTTTTTGTGTTCGAGGTGGAGGAAATTCTTGGATGGCCTTAACTTTGTCAGGATCGACTTCAATTCCCTTCTCACTCACAACAAATCCCAGCAACTTTCTCGATCGCACTCCAAAAGTGCATTTGGAAAAATAATCCGGACAAAGTTTTTCCAAGTTTTCGATATGTTCCTCTTCTGAGCGGGATTTAGCTATCATATCATCAACATATACCTCTATCTCTTTGTGTATCATGTCCTGAAACAAGGTTACCATGGCACGTTCGTAGGTTGCCCATGCATTCTTTAAACCAAATGGCATGACTTTGTAACAAAAGGTTCTCCACCATGTTACAAATGTGGTTTTATTCATATCTTCTAGGCACATATTTGGTTGTACCCTGAGAATCCATCCATGAAAGAGAAAAGAGAATGCCCTGATGTGTTATCCACCAGCGTGTCAATGTATGGCAATGGGAAATTATCTTTAGGGCTTGCCCTATTATGGTCTTTATAATCAGCACACATTCGTATTTTCCCACCTTTTTTCAGAACTGGGACAATGTTAGCCACCCATTCAGAATACTTAACCACCTCAAGTAAACCAGTGTCATACTGCTTTTTCACTTCATCCTTGATTTTTAGGAGCATTTCAGGCTTCATCCTCCTTAGCTTCTGTTGCACAGGCTTGCATTCGGGCCTGATGGGAAGTCGGTGTATAACAATATCGGTGTCTAAACCAGGCATGTTTTGATACGACCAGGCAAAAATGTCCTTATATTCTTGGAGGAGTTTGATCAACCTGTGTCGAGTCTCAGTGGTGATAGAAGTACCGATCTTCACCTCATGTCTTTCTTCTTCAAACCTGAGGTTCGGAACTTCTAATTCTTCCTCGTGAGGCAGAATTTGTTTCTCTTTGCTTTCTAACAATCTGAGCACCTCGTTAGGCAGTTCATACTCTTCTTCATCTTTCTAGTCTTCAACCTCTTCTAAACACATGGGCAACTCGAAGTCAATTTCTAAATAAAATTCAGAGTTATTTGTACCAATGATATCCAAAAACCTGAAAGAAATGGAATATATACGTATACAACAAATATGAAAAGTCAAACAAATGAATGATTTTTTGTTTTGGTTTTTTATTTGCTTTGGGCTTATTTATGGTGTTTTAGTTATAAAAAAGAAAATCTGCCACATAAGACTTATTAGAAAAACATCTTTTATTGATATAAAAACCATGATGGTCTTTAACATTGACCCTTAACAAGAGATCTCTAATGCCTTCGGGTCTAAGGCAGAAGAGTTAGTTTCGAGCGTTACTTTGTGGATAACCTAAAAGCTATAGAAATTTCTTCCACAGTCCAATTGTTTAGCTCCGAGCAAGGGTGTATCATGGAGAGGTACTTGTTTCCCTTATTCTCCTATGATATGGTGTTGATTCCTTTCTCATCCTCATCATTTGTAGTGTCAGGATTCATGATGCCTCATGACCTGAAACTATGGCTGAGTGGTGGGAATGTCATTGGCTCCCACTTAATTTCTTCTCAGTTTTGTCTTGTTTTCTTTCTTTCCTGCCCCCTCTTATTGTTGCTCTACTCTGCATTGGGTTGGGTTTGTAGCCTATACCAAACTGGTCTCTCTTTTCAGGGATCATTATGGGGTATAGCCTTCCTTGGAGCTACTTGCCAAGGCCTTTGCCCCTTTTTCCTAGAGTCCGATTGACTTGCATCTTTGCGTTATTTGACAATTTTAACTCAGGGACCTTGTTTCCTTCAGCGACGAAGGTAGCATTAACAAGCTCAAGCGTCCTAAAATGACACTCGAGTGCACCTTCATCAACTTCTATATAAGGGGCGCCAGTTGATACCGAGGCGATGATATCTTCTTCAGCTCCAACTATCACTAGCTGGTCATCAACTATGAATTTCAACTTATGATGCAAAGTGGAGGTAACAGCCCCTATAGTATGGATCCAAGGGCACCCTAGCAGGCAGCTATAGGTGGGCATGATGTCCATCACCACAAAATCTATTTCAAAAGTAGATGGGCCAATTTATAGGGGTACCTCTATTTCCCCAAAACATCCCTTTGGGTTCCGTCGAATGCTCTCATAGTATTTTGGTATGCAGTCATGTGAGAGCGGTCAAACGGTAGCTTTTTCAAGGTATCCAAAGGAAGTACATTCAACGCTGACCCATTATCAATAAGAACCCCTGGCAACATATGCCGCTTGCATCGAGTAGAGATATGAAGGGCTTTGTATGATTCCTTCCCAGTTGCCTGAATTTCTTCGTCATTGAATATGATGAAATTATTCACTGCAATATTGCTGACCAACTTATCCATTTTGCTAGTCGTTATCTCTTTTGAAACAAAAGTCTGGTTCAAGATCTTTAAAAGGGCGTCCTAGTGGCCCTCCGCACTCAGCAACAAAGATAGCATCGAAATTCTTGCCGGGAGTTTATGCAGCTGCTCCACCACACTCTACTCACTATGCTTGAGTATCTTTAAAAATTCCTGAGCCTCTGACTCTTTCACTAGCTCAAGGTGAGTCTTGGGTTTCTCCATAAAGAAATCTTTTTCTCTCTCGGATTCTTTAGTTGCTACCTTCCTTTGGGTGGCATCCCTATCCTCAGCCTCTAGTGGTGAGTAACATGTTCCACTTCTTGTAAAATTGCCCACCTGATTGGTCTATTCTTCTTCATTTCCTTCTCCAACTGATGTATTTCCTAGAGCCGTTACCGAGCAAGCATAATTCCAAGGCACTTGTTTACTATTCTTAAATGGAAAAGGGGTAGGTGCCTTTATAACCAGCTTCGAAATTGTTCCCTTCTCAGGCTCAGTAATTCTGACCTTGGTCTTAATTACTAAGGGTTTCATTCCCACATAGTTCCCTCTTGCGGGGCTTTCATCTAAGGTGCATACATCCAACGTACAACTTTTTTCATTATCTTCAAAAAATTCTAGTTCTTTGTTGTCCATCCTATATTGGACCAAACTCCTATATTCAAAACAACTTTGAATTTCATGTCCTCCAATTTGATGGTACTCGCAGAAAAACTTACCACCCTCATTTGATTTCCACGTCTTGTTTCCTAACAATCCAGCCTTAACCATTTGGGCCCACAACCATGCCATAGGTGCCTTAACTTCTTCAACATACTTCTTAACCATCTTGCCTTCCTCCTCATCCACTACATTCACTTCAGTCTTCTGGTGGTTAGGCAGTGGGTTATCTTTCGCATCTGAAGTATCAAAAGATAACATGCCTGAATTTCGTAGATCATCTACTACCCTCTTGAGGGTAGTGCAGTTCCCAATAGTATGCCCCCTGTTACCAGCGTGATATTCACATTGAGCCTTTTCATCCTACCATGGTGGGTATGGTGGAGAGAAAGGAGGAACGTGTCGTGGTAACATCATCCGTGCTTCAACCAACTCAGAGAATAACTCAGCATACGTCATAGGGATAGGAGGAAAATATGGCTTCTTATTCCCTTAGTATTTTCGTTCATCTTTTGGCGAATTTGAAGCCGTAGGTTTGGTATTCTGGGCAACTGGCTTATTAAGGACTACCCCTTTTGAATAATTAGGGCTGTAAACACCTATCATACTAACTTCATTATCTTTTTTCTTATATGGTTTCTTCGTCTCTCCTTTATCAAGCTTCCATCTCTTAATAGTTTCCAAAATCAGTTCTGCATTCATTAACATGTCTGCAAAACTCTTCGTCGCATGATTGATCATACGATCCTAGAAGGCACCTTTAAGGGTGTTCACAACCATGGAAGTTATCTCACTTTCCAGTAGTGGCGGCTGAACTTGAGCGGCCACATCCCACCATCTCTGAGCGTATTGGTGGAAGTTTTCATTATGTCTTTGTTCCATCCCTTGCAAAACAAGCCTATTTGGGACCATATAAGCAACATGTTTGTACTGTTCACCGAACTCCCTTGACAAATCCTTCCAATTTCGAATGTTTTCCCGGCTTAACTGATTGTACCAGTGAGTGGCAGACCCAAACAAACTGTCTTGGAAGCAATGAATGAGGAGTTTCTCATTTTCCAAGTACATCGACATTCTACGATAATACATGGTCAGATGAGCCTTGGGACATGTAGTCCCATCGTATTTATCGAAGTTCGGGATCTTGAATTTCGGAGGAATTGTCAAGTTGGACACCAGACTCAGGTCTCTAACATCTATGTCTCCATGGGTGTTCCCTTCTTGGAAAGTCCTAATGATCCCCTCTAACTTGTCATAGAGATCTTCAAGTTTTTTGTTCATGTTGACCTTATCAGCGATTTCATCAAGGTCCGGGACCTCATAATCATGCACTACCCAAGAGTTTACCACTAGCTCAGTTTGTGCACGGGCAGAAGACTTTGCAAAGTTAAGCGGGGACTTGGCCTTGAATAAGGTGGCCCATCTTGGTATTCCAGGGTAAACCCCCTGAAACTGTGGTAAAGTGTTAACATTTTCTGAGTTATCTTGAACATTAGGGTCCCTGAACCCTAACATGGCTGCAATCTGACCAATCGTCTTCTTGTGCGCCAATTCAATCTCATGCTTCAAGTCACTCTCAATTTTATGTAGCCTGTCCTGAGTACTCTTGTGGTTGATTTTGAGAGATGTCATTCTGTCTTCAGTACTCTTGTCCATCGCTCTGGTTTTGGAACGAGTACCGTATTTGTGAGTTGCTATTTTGAGCTTTCTGTCTGGTAAATTATTTTGATTAAAATCTTATGTTATGTATATGTATGCAATGATATTAATCTGATGCAAGACAAAGAAATACAAAAAAGAAAAATGCATGAATGCAAATAAGGGGCCACTGATTCCATAAAGTAATTGCTCAAAGAACAAACTCTTTATTGGATGGAAAGATCTTTATTACAATAACTCCTCCTCTCTTTTTTTACAAATATATTTCTGCCTGAGCACCTAATTCCTTAATTTCCTCTATCAACCACATGTGTCTTGGTCCAACCTCCCCAACTGGCCTGACATACTGATGAAGAGCCGTAACCTCTTTAGCTAGCATCATCACATGTTTGGCCACATCCTGGACCTGGGTCATAACAGTTTTGTCAAACTCATCCCGTTCTTGGAATCTCCTAGCGTTGTCCCTAAGTCGAGTGAACTAGTAATCATTTCCACCTTCATTGATGTCTTCTAGGACCAGGATCTTCATTTTGTACTCATGGATAGTGTTCTCCATAACTTCCATTTGCTCATTCAGAGTTTCATTTTCTACCTGACTAGCATGAAGCTCAATATATGTGTGATGGTTTTGAAGTGTATGCAGATTTTGGCAAAGTTCTGCTACCTTGGCCTGTAGTTCAAAAACAACGGACTAGCTCTGTCTGAACTTCTCATGGGTTGTATCACACTAGGATTGTAGCTCGCACACACGGATTTTACTATATCACACTAGGATTGTAGCTCTGTCTGAACTCCTCATCGAGGTTCGCTTCCTTTTCTCATTTTGAATTGTTTGCTTACATTTCCTCCTCTCTTCAGCAAGAGCATGCTTGTATTTCTCAATTTCCTTTTTGCTCCGCTCCTTTTCCTTTCCAACAACTTGTTCTACTTCTCACTTCCACTGCTCTAGGGTCTTCCTCAAATCAACATTTCGGACTGTTGCTTTGAACTTGAGAAAGTCAACTCTCTGTACCTCAAACTTTTCCTTCAAGTTCTTGTACATCTTCATCACTCGATCTGTCTTGCCTTTGTACTTTTGCACCTCCAAGCTCGCCTCATACAGGTCTCTCGTGTGTTGTTCTTCTAAGGATTCCATCTTGTCCTTGAGATTTTTGAGATCAGCCCTTAAAATATCGACTTCAGATGGGACTACCTTCAAATGCTCTTCTATAGGCTTGACTTGGCCAGTAGGTAGTAGAACCATGTCATTCACCCTCATATGTCTCCACACATCATAGTCAAGGGTAAATGTATTATCTCTACCATGCTCCATTTTTATACGGTAGTCGTGCTTCCATGAATCATTAATGGTCTGAACCTTCTCTCTGAACTCCCCTTGAAACTCGAATTCTGTTGAATCAAGGCCTGCTGTGAAAGGAACAAACTGGAGGATGATGTATTGTTGCAATACCAACAAAGGAGCACAACCGATTCCACCCCATAAGCCCAGCAACATAAGATGATTATAATCCCCCATTTATACAGAACCTTGGTGTGTCCCAGCCATAGAGCCCTCTAGACGATATCTTAATCACGACGGTCCCGGAAAACATCGATCCACTTCTTCCTTTTCAACACCGGCCATTTTTCCTTCAAAAACTCCTGAAGTGGAGAGAAATTTGGAGAGAATATGTTAGGCAAAGTCCAGGCTGGGAATTTCCAAAAGTGGCTAAGGGCCTAAACCTGAAGTAATTGAGCACATCCTTTGAAATGCTCACCCTCCAACTTCCAACACGCGTTCAAAGAAATGAAGGTTTCGGAAAGCACCACTGGCACTGGATTGGTTTCTCTCTTTAACTGTTCAAAAAGATCTAACATAGCCACATCGATTCTACCTAACATCCTCGGGAAGATAACTAAATCGTAGATTGCAATTGCTAGAAGGTCTACCCTTTTCTCTCTCAGGATGAGTGGAAATTATATTTCGGATGCTCCACCATGGGAAAGAGAAACTGCCCCCTATTTTTTTTTATCAAACCCTTTACCCATCCTTTACCCATACCGGTAAAAGCTTGGAGCCTCATATGAGTGTTTTTGTTCTTGGGTGGCTTAGCATAAACTTGGTCCCTCTTCACTTCCCGCAGGTTGAAAAGTGCAGAATATTCTTCGAGTGTAAGCATCATATCTTCACCATTGAATGTGAAACAACAATATCTAGGATTCCATAACTGAATTAGAGCTTTGAGGAACGGTTCATCTACCTCCGCATGCAACATTTATGCTATGTCACTGTAGGTGTGAAGGAACAATTATTTAGTTGTATGATCAAAATGCTCCCAAATTTCCTATAGCTCTTGAACATTATTCTGTTTGACACTGATGTGGGCATACTCTGAAGTTTTTGTCACATAATCAGCTTTCAGACTATCCACGTATGCCTCTTGGTTGACCCTAGACCAGTGATACACATCCATATTGTCCTCTTCCTTCTGAAGGAGTCTCCCATCCATGGTAAAAAAGTTTCTTCTAACCGAGCAAATGTCTTAACCCCTCTAGGAATGAAATGATGATGAAATGGACAAACATGCAAAACAAGCAAGCAAGAGAGGGACAAAGGATTAGTGCATTCAACGGAACAAAAGCAGAACATAAGAAGACAACTTCTTTATGAATAGCAACTGGGCAGCGCATTCCAACACTTTTGGACATGTCTCCACAGACTATCCACAAGAAATGATCTTGACCAATCTCTAAAACCTAGGCTTTTCGCATGGCTCTAAAGGGGTGGGCTTCTAGATTCTCATACAGGTTCGGTTCTAAAAGGGTTCCCGAATTGTCCTTGTTGTCCCCTACTAAGGGTAGCAAAGCCCCTGATTCTCGCCCATTAAAGCTTTAAACGAAATAGGTTCAACTCAGGGGAACCCACTCCTATGCCTATACGGAGGATCAATATCCACACGGGGACATAGAGCGTGAGCCTCATAGGTACTTGCTAGGCCTATACGGAGAATCAGTATTCCCACGAGAGTAATAGAGTTTTCCCTCTACTTAAATGAACGGGACAAAGCTCGGGCTTAGAGCTTGGATTTAAGTCTTAAATGCAAAAAAAATTAAACTTATAAAAGGAAAATTAAGTTAAGCTTTACTTAAATTCGCAAATTCCGACATTAAAACAAGATGTAACCGACTTGTGGCCTGACTCTTTTTTTTTGTAAAAACAAAAAAGTTTTCCCCAACAGAGTCGCCAAGTTGTCGCAACCCCCTTTCGAGGCTTTTCGACATTTTGAAAACAAAAACGACGGAGTCGCCACCAATCTTTAATGAAGGTGTGATTGGATCACCTAAAACGGGTTATTTTAATAAAAATCATTTATTTTATTAAACAACATTTTTGGTCTGTGAAAACACAAAAAACGGGTTCGAGAGTCGGTACGCATGAGGAAGGGCTAGCACCCCTACGACGCCCAAAAACTGGTACCTTGTCGGTTACAAAAGGTTTTAAAGTCGGATTTTGCGAATCGATGTAAAGCTTAAATTATTGTCCGTTCATAAGTTTAATTTTATTTTAGCGGCCTTACTATCTGAAAATGAACTCTAATCACTGCCAACACTTCTGGTGCTAACCCGACATTTCTATTTAGTAAGACACTGCATTAAATTAATTTCATTTTTAACAATTAAACAATGAAACATTAGGTATGTTGAAAGTTCTATTCATTCTAAATTGGCATTTATCATCCTAAAAGAGTCTAAGTATATTTTACCTATTTAGGGGTTAAAGTTTTCTTAAGCGTGTTTTTATTTCATGTGAAAGGAATTTTATCACAAAGAAATCTCTATCTAAGCTTTGAAGTATCAATTCCTAAAGCCAACTTAATTCTAAAGCATTTCATGTTTTTTTTCAAAAAAAATTAAACTTTTTATATTTTTGTTTTTTTAAAAACCTTTATTACTTGCTATTTGAAAAAGTTATTATTTCTTTTTATGTTTTAAAATCTTTTTACCATTTTTATATTTGAAAACTTTTTTTTTTTTAAACTTGTATTGTTTTTATGTTTTTTAAAAAGAAGATTTTTAAATTATTTCAAAACATTTGTTATTATTTCTTTTAAAAATCATTCTTTTTAAGAAAAAGATTTTTTTGGCTTTTCGAGTATTAAAAATCATATATTTATTTTAAAAGAACGATTCTTTATTATTTAAAAAAAAAACCTTATTTATTTTTGTGTTTCTAAAATTATTTTTTAAATAAAAAGTGGGAGGTGACCAAATTAAAACAATGTTGAAATTGAGATTTTTTCCATTAATTTTCAGAATTTTAAATGGAGAAAAAAAAAGAAATGGGTGATTTAAATGGTCCAAAATGAGTTGCGTTTAAAGCCCATAAACAACATCTTTTTATTTTTTAGAAATCAAATGGATCAAACACCACACTTTAACAAAAAAAACATGTTCTTGGTGTTCATCAAAGGGGATGAACAAGGAGGAGGGCCACCGTGCCGGCCGCCGCTCGGCGGCAGTGACCTCCTCCTATGTATATTTTTTTAAAAAAAGAGGTCAAAACAACATTAAAACAAAGATTAGCTCGAACAAACCCGGATTAACATAAGCAAATACGAATAAATAAAGAACATCATATGAACAAATATATAAAAAATAGAATTTAAAATCTTTAAAAAAGAAACGGGAGATATTGTACCGACAAAGTGGCAAAAATGCTTGCTTTTCCTCCTCCAAAATTCGAGCATTGCTGTTCCAAACTCGAACTAATTCCAACAATTTTTGGATGAATTTTTTGAGTGAATTCTTGTATGGATTGATGGATGATCAACAAAGGGGAAATGGGGCTCAATTTATAGGGTTTTGGTGCTTGAAAAATAAGGAAATTTGGGGACAAAAATCCCCAATTTCATTCCAATTAATCCTCCAAATTGATCAGATGGTTTTGACTTATCCATGGGGATTGAAAATCAATCCAAATTTCAGCATATTTGGCTCGAATTTGGGTGATTTTGTCCCCAAAATAAATTAGGATTCGAACCCTTTTCCCCTTGTCTTGCAGGTTTCCGGCGATAGCAAGGAGTGGCGGTGGTGGTGTCGTGCTTGGCTGACCGTGGCGAGTCGACCGACACCCACAGTGACGGTTGCCGGCGGCCACCGCGTAGCGGGGAAGGCTGCGGCAGTAGCTCGGCAGCAGCAGGGGCTGGTGGCGGCGCGGGATTGGTTCCCCTTCCCTTTTTTTTGATTTTGCTGATCCAATCTTGGCCCTTTGATCCCCTTGCCCTAAATCTGACAGTCTACGTTAAACCTGATAAAATGGGATAAAATGAGTTAGTTTGGGCCCTTTTTATTTAGTTTAAAATGAGTTCTTATTATTATATTTTTTTAAGAATGGGCTCTACAACTAAATTAAAAATAGACCTTTTATGGTGGATTAAAAAAAGTGGGTTAATTTTTATTTAAAGGTGAGTTTCATTTTAATGGGAATTTTATTATTATTATTATTTAAAAGAAAGTGAATTATATTTTAGTTTTGAGTTTTTTTGAAAAAAATGGTAAAAATTAGTGACAACACCACTGCTTTCTGGTGATTTCCTTGATTGGGACCAAGTCTTAGGACGTTCGATGTTTGCCTATCTTCTCGCTATCCCGAAAGTGACTTTACAACCATAAATAAAGAAGCTAAGAACAGCCAAGGAATCGCCCTCTATCTTGAGTTCTGCAAAAGTTTAAGGATCTAAAAGTTTCTGCCAAAATAGCTGGGACCAGATTCATATTCTTCTGGACCAACAAATCTACCAAGACTATCTCAATGTGACCAGAACCTTGGGGAAGATCACTAACCCGTAGATTGTCAAAGCGAGCAGATCAAGGACTCACCCATGCTTCGTATCCTTCGTGATCAGGGCGTAAATGAACTCCCATGTGAGGCAAGTGCTCTTGTTTTCTCATCAACATGGACATTCACTTCTTCGACATGTAGACTGACAAGCATGGCAAATTTCTTTCGATATCCTGAGTTCTTCTCCTTCTAGTATATCTTATCATGCTTTTCTAGATCCAGGCGCAGCAAGACCATGTATTCCTCAATAGTGGTAGTCATGTCTTTCTGATTGAAGACGAAGCATCGATAAGTCGGGTCCCAAAATTCAACAGCTACTAGTATCATGGACTCATCTATTTCCACTCCAAGCAATATGGCTATGTCCCCATATCTCTTAGTGAACACGGCTTGGTCCTAGGCTTCTAGGCTCTCCCAAACAATAATTAGTCCAGATAAATGGTTATGAGGCAATCCCATATGTACTTGCTTCGACAAGTCTACAGTGGTATCTCTCTGCACACTATCTCTATGTTGGTGTTGAAGCTTCATGGACTCACTTCATACATTTTTGTTCGAGCGGAGGATTCCAAAACTGGACAATGTGACTCGTATACTCAGATCCCTGATTGCACATTGTCTCAGAATACCAAGTGGTCGCAATGTGATGTATGTACTAAAAGGATCAAAAAGGTGTTAGTGTATATATAATAAGATAAATTCAAGAATAAAATGCGAAAAAGTAAAGCAATTAATAGAAAGATAAAACCTATGGTTTCACATTGCTTGATGGGGTGGGCTTACTAAGATAAACATTCATGCGGGTTTGGATCTAAAAGGGTTCTCGAACCGCCCTTATCCCCTATTCCAAGGTGGATAAGATGTTCAATTCTGGCCCATCACTAGCTTACGAATCGAATATAGCTCAAGGGGATGCATTTTTGTTATGCCCATACGGAGGGTTACTCACAAAGGCATAGCTATTTTCTTCCACTTAGGTTTGATAGAGCCCGGGTAGAAGGCTCATGTTATGATGCAAACAGATTTAAAGCACCAAGAAAATGCACACAAAAAATGAAACGGATTAATAAAGAAAATAATTCTTGATCAAGTAAAAGTTGTGCCCTCTTAAACATTCCCCAGCGGAGTCGCCAAGCAATGACAACGAAGTCACCACCGGTCCCTTTTATTGTATTAAGTGGACCAGAAACCTAAAAACAAACCAGAGATTACGAAATCTCAAGGGTTCGGGGGCACGGTTACGCGTGGGGAAGGATTATCACCCCCATCACACCTAGAGACCGGCGCTTACTTGATTACTAATGTTTTTCTTATAATCCGAATGAATGCATGCAGAGATTAATACAAAAATCCCAAAGTTCTAGAATTGGCTCGAACTCGCTCACGGCTGAGAAAATTCGAATTAATTTAGACACAAGGAGATTAAGGTATTAATCCTTAAAATTCAAAAATGTGCTTTCGCATAGGAGTCTCGACCATTCCCACAACGGCTAGGGGAAGACCGAATTATCGCTAATTTAAAATACATCTCGTTTTCATGGTGCAAGAAAAATCCTTTTTAAAATGATTGTTTTATTTTGTTCTTTTCATTTTTTATGTGTTTCTAACCCTAAAGCCAATTATTAGGTGATTAAAGTTACTAATCTTAAAAGGGCTCTACTAGATGAATTTTAATTAAAGGTAGATTTAGTGATCTAAGGAAATTATCGAGTTAATTAAAAATATATTATGTAAAAGAGGGACCTAAACTTAAGGGTTCATTTACTATATATTATTATAGCTATGTGGAATTACTATAACCTTACATTTTCTATATATGTACAGGTGCATTATTTAACCTAATATTCATTTTAAAAGATGAACAAATTTTAATTCAAGAAACAAATTATTAAAGGTTATATAAATTTCTATATCCTGCATTTTAAATTGGGTGTTTTAAAGAAAAAAGAGCAAGAAAATTAAACATAAAAGGACCAAATTGTAGGAAAATTAAAACTAAAGAACGAAATTAAAAATGGAAAAGGACTAAAGTGTAAGAAAGCAAACAGTGATAGCCCCAATGTGGTGGCTAGAGATTCCCTCATAGGATGATTGGCGGATGCCCCCGCTAGATTGATATACAATTCCTTTTTTGGATCTGCCATTTTTGGCTGAACCTTCACATGAGATGCAGTACCCTTTTGTTCTTCAATATTCGAGCTGTCACCAAATCTAAACATGAAGAATGCGGTAGAGGAAAGGATTAGGGCAGAGATGGAAAAGAAATACGAGGAGAGGTTCCATTTTTTCGAAGAAAAGTTCAAGACCTTGTAGGGAATGGACGAGCAGGGAAATGATGCTAGTGATTTGATCCCTATAGCAGATTTGGTCCTTCCACCAAAATTCAAGGCTCCTAACTTTGACAAATATGAAGGAACTACATGCCCTTCAGCTCACATCATTATGTATTGCTGGAAGATGGAAGCTTTTATAAAAGACAAGAAGCTACTCTTCCACTACTTCCAAGATAGTGTGACTGGTTCTGCGACTCGATGGTATACCCAACTCAGTCGAGTTAATATCAAGTCATGGAAAGATCTTTCAAGGGCTTTTGTGGAACAATACAAGCATATAACTGACATGACCCCCAATCGAATCACGTTAAAAGGGATGGAGCAAAGGTCAAATGAGAGTTTGCACCAATATGCTCATAGATGGCGAGATGTGGTCGTGGAGATCCAACCACTGATCCCCGAACACGAGATCACACTGTTGTTTTGTCGACATGGTAAGAACCGGGGAGTCAATCGAAGTGGCCATAAAGAATGGAAGGATTGACAGTGGGCAGAACACTCAGAAGAACAACAAGAGAAAATATAATGAGGTGAATACCACGAGTACCTATACGGACCCAAAGAGTTTCACTATTTCTTCACCACAAGTCACAATTAGGGAAGGACAAAGCTCAAATAAAAAAGAGACTATAGCCCCGAAGAAAAAAAGTGAGAAGATGTCCTTCACTCCTCTACCAATGTCTTATGCCGAATTATACTAGCAGTTGCATGAAGCCAACTTGGTCTGACCTTATTACGACACCCATTTTAAGCCACCATTCCCTGCGTGGTATGATGAAAAAGCACACTGCGATTATCATGCCGGAGTTCTGAGACACTCAATTGAGAACTGTATTTCATTTAAAAAGTTTGTGCAAAACATGATCAAAATTGGGGTATTGCAGTTAGATGAACCGAATGTGGCCACCAACCCACTATTGAATCATGGAGCTTGTGATGTGAATGCAATCGAGGAAGAGTACACTAGAAAGGCTAAGACGGATGTGTCCGAAGTCAAGTCCCCTTTGAGGTGGGTGTTCTAACAACTGTGCATGGCACGCCTGATTGATCGGGGCATGGAAATTGTGCAAGAAGGGTGTAGACCATATTGCGAGTTTCATCAAGAAGAATGACATGATATTCAATATTGCGAGTAGTTTAAACAAGTGATCTAGAAGATGATGGATAATAAGGAGATTGAATTCTTCGAAAAAGATGAGGAAAAAAATAAGCTAGATGTATGTACATCAGATAACCTTAAGATTAAGTATGGGGTGGATAGGTCGTTTATCATATCACTTAATCCGAAGAAAAAAATCCATCCCAAGGAGAAAGTTCGAAGGTAGCTCTGAAGCTCTGAATTTTAGCTCCGACCTCCGTTCTATTCAAGGATACCCGAAAGGTCCCATAGAGCTATACTGCTCATATCTCAATACTGAGGAATTCAGAACCGCAAGGAGAAGAAAAGCCATTTGATGAAGAGAAGCCTGCAAAGAAGGAGGACCTATCAAAGTTAAAAGCCGAAACAGTGAATGAGGTGGGGCATTTCACAAGAAGTGGTAGGTGTTATTCACCAAAAACCTCGAAGGCAGCAGAGGAGCTGAAGAACAATGATAAAACGGTAATGACCTGGCCTGAGACGATTTTTGGGAAGAGCATTCTCTGAAGATTAATGAGCCGGTAACAGAGACACAAGCGCAAGAGTTCTTAAGGTTCCTAAAGCACAGTGAGTATAGCATTGTCGAACAGCTCTGAAAGCAACAAGCACAGATTTCAGTGCTTCAATTGTTGTTAAGCTCAAAAAAACACCGTAGCGCACTATTAAAGGTCTTATATCAAACATTCATCCTGAATGACATCTCAGTAAGCAAGTTGGATCGAATAATGGGCCACATTGCTGCGGATAACTATATCACTTTCAGTGATAATGAAATTCTGCATGGGGGCATGGGATCAACCAAAGCTTTGAATATTACCACCCATTGTAAGGGATATGTCTTGCCAGAGGTACTCATTGATAATGAATCCTTTGAATGTATTGCCAATGGAGACGTTGCAAAGGTTGCCTATTGATAGTTCATATACGAAGCCGTGTCAGAACTTTGTTAGAGCCTTTGATGGGACCCAAAGGGATGTGATTGAGAATATTGAGATTCCACTATTAATTGGACCTACCGAGTATATCTTCGAGTTTGTGGTGATGGACATTTGACCAACTTACAATTGTCTGTTTGGGAGGCCGTAGATTCATTCAGCCGGGATCGTGCCTTCCTCATTACACCAAAAATTAAAATTTCTTATTAAGAGGAAGTTGGTAAGTGTAGGGGCCGAACAAGATATCATCACTACCGTAAACACCAATGCTCGTTACATTCAAAGTCGACAAAGACGCTGTTGAATGTTTCTTTAGGGCCTTGGAATTTGTAAACGCTACCTTTGTGGCGAAAGAAAGCAAGATCCAACGCCTCAGACAGTCGAATTGCACTAAGATGACGGTTTGGTAGACATTGGGATTAAGAGCTATGAAAGGTAAAGTACTTGAAGAGAACTTGCAAGGGTGTTTATGTGCCAAAAGTGTCATCAGCAAGAAAGACCGGTTCAACCACAAGCCCAATTTTCCGTAAAGGAAGTTAGAAAGGAAAAAAAGGGAATAGCAAAGGAATGCCAGATTCAAAGGTGAGGACATTCCGTGGGAGCCTATGACCTATCTTGACATGAAAAATATCTTTGTGTCTGGCGGGATAATCAACGTGGGATAGAAAATAGATGAACCCAGTCTAGAGAGCGCCAAGCTTAGTGAGGAGGAGAGGTTCAGTGAGGCGTTAGAAGGGATGGACGTCAATGTGATAACCGAAGATAGAAAGAGCAGGAAGTTCTTGGCCGAAATTCGCCTTTGCTTCTCGGGAGAGACACTCAATAATTGGACAAGTGTGGACTTACCTGTAGTTTCTAGGTTTGAATGAGAGTAATGCTCAAAACCAACCCTATTCACTTTTGCCCGCGAGCAATAGGATCTTTTCTAAAGGGGCCTCTATATCAACTTTCTTGTTTTCAATTCAATGAAAAGGATGCTTTCCACTTTGTTCTCAAATGGCAAACATCGTATTTGTTGCATTCTTTTATCATATTTATTATTTCATTCATTCCATAAATAATATCTCTTTCTCTTCCCAATGCATATTCATTTCAAATTTGTTTCAGGGTTCCTATTATTAACTGTATGAATGATTCTGAATCTAATCCCGAGGTGGATTTTGAGCAACCCTTGTATCTAGCTAAAATTGAGGAAGAGGATGATGAGATAAAATGTGAGATCCTGGATGAATTGCTCAGATTAATAGAAAATAAAGACAAACAATTTTTACCCCATCAAGAAGAGGTCGAGATTCTCAATTTAGGGACTGAGGAAGAAAGAAGAGAAATAAAGATTGACATTGTTTTCTCGTCCAAGACCAGACAGGTGTTGATCGAATTGCGTCTAGAATTCAAGGATGTTTTCACATGGACTTATCAAGACATGCTGGGACTAGACACGAATATTGTGGTACATAGGCTGCCAATCAAGCCATAATGTAAACCAATCCAATAGAAACTAAGAAGAATGAGGACAAATATGCTATTGAAAATTCGAGAAGAAGTGAAGAAGCAGTATGAAGCAAGTTTTCTAAAGGTGGCCAAATACCGAGAGTAGGTAGAAAACATAGTCCATGTTCCTAAGAAAGATGGAAAAGTCTTCATGTGTGTGGATTACAGAGATCTCAATAAGGCAACCCGTAAGGATAATTTCCCTTTGCCCTATATTGACAGTTTGGTGGACAACACTGCAGGACATTCGTGGTTCTCTTTCATGGATGGTTTCTCAGGGTACAACCAAATAAAAATGCATCCTAACGACATGGAGAAAACTACGTTTGTGACCATGTTGGGGACATTCTATTACAAGGTAATGCCCTTTGGATTGAAGAATGCAAGAGAAACCTATCAAAGAGCCATGGTAAACCTTTTTAACGACACGATGTACAAGGGGATCGAGGTATATATGGATGATATGATCACCAAGCCTCGAACCGAAGAAGAGCATATTCAAAACCTGCGGAAGCTTTTCCAAAGTTTGAGAAAGTATCAATTAAAGCTCAACTCGACTAAGTGCACTTTTGTCGTTATGTCTGGAAAGCTCCTAGGCTTTGTGGTTAGACAAAAAGGGATCGAGATTGACCCTGACAAAGTGAAAGCCATCCAGAATCTTCTAGCACCTCATACCCAAAAAGAAGTTTGAGGTTTCTTGGGAAGGCTAAACTATATATCTCGATTCATCTCTCAATTGACTAAAAAGTGTTACCCTATCTTTAGATTGCTTTAGAAGAACAATCTGGGGGTATGGGATGAAGAGTGCCAAGTGGCTATAGATAAGATCAATAATTATTTCACTAATGCTCCAATTCTAGTAGTGCCAGTTCCTTATAGGCCTTTGATCTTGTATTTGACGGTCTTTGAGAATTTGATGGGTTGTGTTCTGGGCAACATGATGAGCCCGGGAAGAAAGAGAAGGCGATCTACTATTTGAGCAAGAAGTTCACTAGTTGTGAGACGTGGTACCCACCGATTCAAAAATTATGTTGTGCTCTAGTCTAGACTACCAAAAGGCTCGGGCAATACATGTTGTACCATACCACTTGGTTGATATCCAAGTTGGATTCGTTGAAGTTCTTAATGGAAGCGCCATCACTAAACGAAAGGATGGCCCATTGGAAAATGTTGTTCTCAAATTCGACATACTATATGTGAGTCAAAAGGTGATAAAAAGGAGTTCTATAGCAGATTTCCTAGCAAGCCGCGCTTCAGATGACTATGAATCTTTGAACTTTAATTTTCCTGATGAAGACTTGATGTGAATAACTTTCGAAGAAATGGTTACATCAGAGTTTGAGTCATGGAAGCTCTATTTTGATGGAGCTTTCAATGCCCTAGGCCATGAAATTGGGGTAGTGTTAATCTCTCCAGAAAATGTCTACTATCCCTTCACCAGTAGATTAGAATTCTTTTGCACAATCAACATAGCCGAGTATAAGGCTTGTGTTATGGTTTGCGTGTAGCGATTGAAAGGAAATTCAAGGTGCTTCAAGTTTTTGGAGATTCATCCTTGGTAGTTTATCAGATCCAGAAAGAATGGGAAACAAGAGACCCGAAGTTGGTCAAGTATTATGATTTGATCCAAGAGTAAGTTAAAAACTTTGAAAAGATCAGCTTTGCCTACCTTTCGAGGGAAGACAATCAAATGGCGGATGCCTTCGCAATGTTGGCTGCAATGTTGGAGGCAAGCACCGAAGCATAAATGAAGCCAATCGAGATACAAATTTTTGAAATACTAGCTCATTGCTATAGTTTGGAGAAGGAAGCACATGGCAACCCATGCTACTATTATATTCTTCAGTATATCAAGTTCCAAACCTACCCTAAAGAGTCTAATGAGAATGACAAAAGAACCATTAGAAGAATGGCAGCGGGGTACATTCTAGAGGAAAAGGTTTTATACAAAAGGGGCAAAGAACAAATGCTGCCAAGATGTGTCAATGCCCGAGAGGCTAAAAGCATCCTGGCCGAAGTGCATGATGGACTATGCGGGACACATGCCAATGGTTTCTCGATGGCCTAGAAAATTATGAAATGTGGGTATTTATGGTCGACTATGGAAGGGGATTGTATCGACTATGCAAAGAAATGTCATAAATGTCAAATATATGCCGACAAGATCCATTCTCCGCCATTACCTCTACACACTATGAACTCGCCATGGTCGTTAGTTGTATGGAGTATGGACGCCATTGGTTAGACTCGTCTAAACGCATGCAATAGGCATCGTTTTATTTTGGTTATTATCGACTATTTCACTAAGTGGGTAGAAGCAGCCTCCTACGCCAGTATCATAAGAGCAACAGTTTGCAAGTTCTTGAAGAAAATATCATTTGTCCCTATAGTTTGTCAGAAAGGATTATTACCGATAACGCTTCCAACTTAAACAACAAGATGATAGTCAAGGTGTGCAAGTAATTCAAAATAATGCACCATAATTCCACCACTTATCATCCTAATATGAACGTAGCAGTAGAAGCGGTAAACAATAACATCAAGAAAATCATATCGAAGACTACGGACACCTTCAAACACCGCCATTAAAAGTTTCCATTTGCTCTATTTGCCTATCGAACATATTTCCATTTGCTCTATTTGCCTACCGAACATCCATACGAACTTCAACAAGAGCAACACCTTACTCGGTGGTTTATGGGACGAAGGCAGTGCTACCAATGAAAGTAGAGATTCCATCACTTCGAATTCTAAATGAGGTAAAGATGGAAGAAGCTAAATGGGTACAAGCTCGGTTTGACCAGTTGAATCTCATTGAGGAGAAAAGGCTGTAAGCCATTTGCCATGGTCAGATGTACTAGAAGAGAATGATGCGAGCTTACGATAAGAAGGTTCGTCCAAGAGAATTATGTGAGGGGGATCTAGTCCTTAGAAGAATCTTGTCGACCCGTAGGGATTCTCATAGGAAGTGGATGCCTAATTGGGAAGTTCCTTATGTTGTTGAAAATGCCTTTTTCCAGAGGAGCATCTCTTAATGGAGATGGACGGTAAGGTGTTGAACAATCCAATAAACTTGGATTCAGTCAATAAATACTATGCGTGAAGACAAAAAAGAAGAAGAAACAAAAAGGAGGGTTTAAGATGAAAACCCAAAAAAGGCGTCTTGAAACCAAAGGAGGATTCAAGTCGAAAACCCAAATAGGGCAGCTCAGATAATCTTTGAAAATTAGGCATCCAGCATATAGACCTTCTTGGGAGCCAAGGATTTCAGTGAAGTAATTTTGGCAAGGGATCTACTTCGGTCGATGGTTTCTCGCATCATTAATACAGTGGATGATTGGGACATTGCATCATACTTTGTTTTCCTTTTCCTCCATGTTTGCCATGACTTTCAAATTACTCTAAACTTTCGAGATATTAATGAAGTATTATTTTGTGTCATTCTCTTATCATTTTACAAGCGTCCTACAAATGGGTTGACATAGATTCATAAAAAAATAAAAGATTTCTTGGTATTACTATGTTCTAACCTTTTAAGTGCAGGTAGTACAAAGAGGTATGCTAAGCTCAAACTAAGAAAAGACTTCAATTGTCAGGATATGAAAATAGGCCGAAACAAGAAGAAGAGTGACGACCTTGTCAGAATTCAAGCTAGTCACGCGAAAACAAGATGATTGCAAAAATGAAATGATCTCAAGGTAAAAACCCAAAAGGGCACTAAAAGAAAAAATAATAAAAAAAGAAGAAAAGAAAAAAATAGAAAGAAGAAAAGAAAAAGAAAAAGAAAAAGAGAAAGAGAAAAAGAGAAAAAAAGAAGGAAAAAAAGAATAAGAAAAAAATTAAAGTAAAAATCTGAAAGGGCGCTTTGAGAAAAGCAAACCTAAAGTGAGAACCTGCAATGGCACTTTAACAAATGACCCAAAAGTTTGAAAGGAAAAGGCTAATGGTTGAACCCAAGTATGATATGAAGTACCGTCACGGTAAAGATCAAGAAGAAGAAGGAAGTAAAGAGAAGGTCGAGATCACCCATGAAAGTGAAGGCGTTTGAACAACGTTTAGTTTTCACAATTCATGCATCATACTTAGTTAGACATCCCTAACTTAGGAGCATGCTAACTCATTCCATCACAACATTTCATCTCTTTTATATGTATGTGAAGGTTAGATCGGGTAATTCCTAAGAAGAGGGGTACACAACAAAGTGAAAACCCAGAAAAGATTTCTCACGTGGATTTTCAAACTTGCAACATCAAGATTTTAGAGCAAAGGAGGTAGATACTTATAGCTCAAGAATTTTAGGCAATAAGATTCAAACTCGCAACATGAGGATTTTATAGCAAAGTAGGCAGATACTCATAGCTCAAGGATTTCCGGTAAGGAGATTCAAACTTGCAACATCAGGGTTTTAGAGCAAATGAGGCAGATACTCATAGCTCAAGGAATTCAGGCGAGGAGATTCAAACTTGCAACATCAGGATTTTAGAGCAATGGAGGCAAATACTCATAGCTCAAGGATTTCAGGCAAGGAATTTCAAACTCACAATATCAGGATTTTAGAGTGAAGAAGGCAGATACTCATAACTCAAGGATTTTAGACAAGGAGTTTCAAACTTGTCGCATCCGGATTTTAGAGTAAAAGGAGGCAGATACTCAGAGCTTAGGGTCAGAGCAAAAGGAGGTAGATACTCATGGCTCAAGGATTTCATACGAGGCATTTCAAACTCGCAACATCAAGATGTCAAGGTGAATAGTTCTATATAGGAAGGACCCGCAACTCAAGGACTACAAAGTAAAGAGTTTTATATAGAAAAAACTTGTAGCTCTAGATTTTAGGAAGGGGAAAGGTGAACAGTTCTATATAAGAGAAACTCGTAGCTTGGAATCTTTAAACAGGGAAGTGGGACAAAATTACTACTTTTGATCTTTGCTCTATTCTCGTTTTACTAGAATAAGCAAAGAGGGACAATTGTAATCACTAATTTTGGTCCAAGTTATAGTGTATTAGTTTTATTATTATTATTTTATCATCATCATCATCATCATCATCATCATTATCATCATCATCATTATTATTATTATTATTATAAAGTAAATATGGAAATCTAAAAATTATTTAAATAAAAATCACATATATTAAGTTTTAGTCTAATCAAACAGTCCAATTACAAAACTTTGAAACCAAAACACATATGTCACAATAGATGGCTCGCTTGGCCCAAAACCTAAAAACCCTAATCTGAAGACTAAGAAACCCTAATCACCTATTTTTCTTTACGCAGCAACACCACAACCGTCAGATCTAAATCAGATCTAACGGTCCAGATCCTTGCAGGACAACTCATCAGCTCTAGCACACGCCTCACGCGCACCTTAGTAGAGTTTTCTTATAATAATAATAATTATCAGGCGAGCATTCAGATGGCTCTGTATGAAGCTTTGTATGGTAGGAGGTGTCATACACCATTTTGTTGGGATGAGGCTGGTGAGAAATATGTTTCTATGCCTGATATGTTGAAGGGAACTAATGAGAAAGTGAATCTTATTAGTGATTGGTTGAAGGCAGCTTCGGATCGACAAAATTCCTATGCAAATTTGAAGCGTAGGGAAGTTGAGTACGTGATTGGTGATAAAGTGTTCCTAAAAGTCTCGCTTTGGAAGAAAGTGATGAGGTTTGGACGTAAGGGTAAGTTCAGTCCAAGATTCATTGGACCCTATGAAGTATTGGAATGTGTTGGTCTACTAGCTTATAGATTGAGGTTTCCCTCAAAGTTGGAGAAGACACATGATGTATTCCATGTATCGATGCTCTAGAGGTATAGATCAGACCCATCGCATGTGATGCCTGTTGAGGAGATTGACTTGAATCCAGACTTGACGTATGATGAGTAGCCAGTGAAAATCTTGGATACTAGCAGTAAGGTTCTTCTTGGGAAGACCATTGAGTTGGTAAAGGTGTTGTGAGGACATGAGGTGTCGAGGAAGCCACATGGGAGAGTAAGGAGGACATGAAGAAATAGTTTCCTTATCTTTTTTCATCAGGTAAATTTCGAGGCCGAAATATCTTAAGTGGGGGAGAGTTGTAACGCTCTGAATTTGGGCCTAAAAGTTAACTAGAAAGTTAGACGGTTTGGGTGAACCGGATTAGACAATTCGAACTAGTTTTAGGAATTAATTCATAATAAATTGTTTTTGGATAAAATAAAATATGCAAAAAATGGTCTAAAATTTTTAATCAATATATTTAGGATTTTGGTAAACTCAATTTGATAAAATAAATTCAGATTTAATAACATTTTAGTTTGGTGACTAAAATGTAAAGTTTTCAAAACTGTTTTTCGTGACTTAATCGTAAAAGGGTCAAAACTTAGAATCTTTAAGGAGTTAATCTACCAATATTTTAATCAGACTTTTCCCTTAATTTAGGCTGTTTTTAAATGGTTATTAAATAAAAATAAATTAGATTTAATTAATTTGGTTTTAATAGATAATTCACTTTTCTCACGTAACTACTTTTGCTTCCCACTTTTCTCTCAACTTTTTTTAGCAACCAAAATACTTTTCTTCTTCCAAAATTTCTAGGAATCAACTCATTTTGATTTCATTTTGATTCCTCAATCGATTTCTTTGATTTCTACATTAAAACCTTGCTTATTTGCTTGGAGATTCCACTCAAGTCATGTCAATTACGAGAGGAGCCAACCATTAAAGGTGATTTTCATTTCTCTCCTCTAATAAAAGGTTTTTTACTAAAATTCTCAAGTTCTTGATCCTTTACAATCGATTTTTGATATGGGTAGATGATTAAATCAAGATTAAAAAGGTTTAAAGTGAGTTTTAATAAGGAATTAATGGATCTTTGTTATGGATTTGATTTGTGGTGGTATTAATTGATTTAGATCACATCTAAAGTATATTTTAATGTTATGAGAACAGATTTACAAAATAAATTCCGAAACTAAATGAATTACTAATTTTCTAGGTTGTGAATAGTTGGATTTTGAGGTGTTCATGGTGTTAAAAGGTTGCTGGAAGCACGAGGTGGTTATGTCAGTGTTTTTAGATGCTAATTGATGTTGTTAAGGTGTTCAAATCGATAGGTTATGGTTGGGCTTTATTTAGGTAGTGTTTGGTGATGTTTTCGGTTGTTTTAAAGGTGTTTTGATGGCTTTTAGTGAGGTGAAGCTGGGAATTGTTGTTGCTGGGATTATGGATGCATAATGATGCATTAATCCTCTATTATTATGTGGATAAAACAAGGGATATTGATCCTACAATGATTGGCAAAGTTTCAAAACTTCGGATGTTTGATTTCACATCGGCGAGTGGAGCTTTGTGTCGTCAGTGAGTGGAAACGAGATTTAAAGCTTTATAAAGGTTTGAAAGTAATTTTTGGAGTTTAGATTAAGCTTGAAATGCTTGTCTAAGCTCAAAAGTAAGTATTGGACGTTCTCACTCTCGTTTTCGGTTTTGTAAAATACATTCTCATACTCTTGTTTATGATTTTGTTTACCTACTATTATATGCATGTTTTAGCAATGAAAGATGTTGCAAATTATCATATATTGATGATCTATGAGTATGAAAAATGGTTTGCGAAAGGTTTTGGAGAATGAAAAAATGCATGGTTTAATGTATTGGAAATTGGTTTGATTGATGCATATGTAAAACAATGGGGTAACATGTTTTAATTGAGTATATTGGCAAGTGGCAATGGTTAAAAGTTATCGGATATAGTTGGCTAGCCATAGGGTTTAAAGTGCATTATAATAAGTTATCTCATGTGTGTTGAGGGTGGTGCTCCACCATGAACCGCGACCGTCGAGGGGTAATTGCGTAGAATTCTCCCGCCGGTGGATTTGAAGGGTAGTAGTACCATGTTCCGGTTTGAGGATGTATGTAAAGTGGTTGAAGGAGCCGCTTGGGAAATCTGTATATCCGATTTGTTTCTGCAAATGGAAAGGTTTGGTTTTGGGTCACTTTAATGTCATTATATGAATTAATGTGTCATGATAAATGAATAGTGTTTGTATAATATGATTTATACATGTGGTGCTCTTTAAGCTTTACTATTGGAAGAATAAGTATGTGAATGCTTAAATTGAGGTTTGCATAATGGTTATGCTAGAGATCCATGATACATGTTTAGAATATGGATTTAAATGCATATTTTGGGAAGATAAAAGAAGCATGAGATGTTTTGGTATGATGTTCAATACATGTTTTTAAGAAAATGGTTTTAAATGTATTGATGAGTGTTCTGAGAATCCCTCACTGAGCATTTTGTGCTTACGCTCTCCTTTCTCATCAATGTAAAAAAGTGAGCTTGCAGGGCAACAAGCAAGCAAGGAGGAATCCAAGAGTCGAACTATTTCAAGTATTGTTTTTAAAATACCTAGTAGTAATAATGGCAATGTTATCATGTTGTAATAGGGAGGGTTGTTTTGGATACTCCATGTTTTAGACAAGCTCTTTTGGTGTTTTAGACTTGTGTGATGGTTTATGCTTTCATTTGGGGGCTTGGGGAGGTTTAATCATGTTGGGTAGATATCATGCGTATAGGTCTACCTTGTTGACTACCTTTGTTACCGTAATATCTATGCTTCTATATCATAGTTGTCTTTGGCTGATATGATGTTTGTATGATGTTCCAAGCATGATGTTTTGTGAGTAGAGGATGTTTAGGGCTAATTCAGATCTGTTTAGGGAGGTTCTAAAGTGTCACAAATGTGCATTTTCTGCAAATATGCATTCGGGTTTCGAAACCAACCTCAAGGTTTCGAAACAAGGGCAAATTTTAGGTGCAATTTCTGCTAAGCTACATGAAGGTTTCGAAACCGGCCCAGAGTTTCGAAACCAAGAGGCCAATTTTGGCTACTGGAGTAAAGGTTTCGAAACCTTTGAGAGAGGTTTCGATACCTTTCGCGAGGTTGTTTCTACAAAGTTGAAAAATAGTTTGAAATGATATATTTTGGTCCTAAAGCATAAGTTTATCAATTTAATGAGTTCTAAGCATCCTTCTGAGCTGAAAATTTACATGTGGGTCTAAATGTTGATTAATTTCAGAATGGTGATTTCAATTTTGTATGGGTCCCTGTAGTGTTGTGATTTGTTCAATTTGGTCCTTATTTTGTATGATTGCTAATTAAGCAATAATGGATGATTAATTTAAGCTAAAATTTAACCAGCATGCATGTAACATGATTAATTAAGGTTTGGTAACTTTTGATTTAAGTAAGTCCTCTTAGTTTTCCAAATTTGCAATTTGGTCCCTAAATTGCATTTACGCTTAATTGGATACCAATTCGACGCCCGATTCAATCGAGAACTTATCCGCTGCCAGCATGTACACTTAGGTATTAAATAAGCATTTAGACAAGATAAAAAGAAAAAATGGACCTATGTTTGTGTAATATGTTTCGGGTTTGTTTCAGCAAACCCAATGTTAGTGGTGTTCATATCCGGGTACCCGAATTTTCGGGTACCCGAAATGTCGGGTACCCGGAATTTTTGAGTACAAAAAAGTCGGCCTGTGACCCGGCCCATAAGATTTGGGTACCCGCAAATCAAGTACTAAGTACGCGCTTCACTTTTTTATATATTTTTTAAATCTATTTTTTTAAATACATAGGAAACATATAAAATTTCATGATATATATTTCAAACACAAAAAATGTTGATTTGAGGTTAGTAGAGAGAAATATTTGGATATATATATGTATGTATATTAAAGTTTATCGAAGAAAAGAAGGTATTAAAAATATTAATCTCGAACATGATTTTTCTTTCGAATCTCATATTGACAAATTAATATAAATATTTTTAAAAAATTTAAAACTTAAAAGTATATAATACATGTATAAAAACAAGTTAGAGATTTAAAATTAGTTTTAGAAGAAAATAGTAAGAAACATAAAATAAAAATAGAATTTAAAATTTAAAATATATAAGTATTAAAATTGCAAGGTCGGGTAGGGTACCCGGTTATTAAAATTTTTTGCCTCTGACCTGGCTCGACTACTTGAGAAATATTACGGGTGGGGTACTCAGCCCAAAAAATTTGGGTATTTTCAAATAAATACCCAGTATTTTTCAATTGGGTAGGTGGGTCGATGGGTCAGGTAGTTCGGGCCAGGTATTTTTTAACACTCCTATCCAATGTAGCTTGCTCGGTTCGGTCTGGCGTCTAGACCAGGTCAAGGGTTTACATTTTCACTTTATTCTTTCACCCATTACTTCTTCTAAACACCATCTCCTCATCCCCTTCGATTTAAATTTCAATATGTATGATTCGAAGGTATTTTTGGAAACCCTAGGTTTTTTTAAATAGCCTTGCTTTTTGTTTGGATTTCATGTACTTTCCATGGCTGACTGTTGATGTTGAAAATATGGTTGCTATTATTTATGGGGATTTTTTTAGATTTCTAGATTATTTTGTTTAAAGTTTTACAGGAACCCTAAACCTAGTTCACTCATAGACTACTAGAAGCAAGTAAAGGTACATTTCTGAAAACCCTAATTCTGTTAAAAAATCATTGGTTTTTTTTGTTCTTGTTGAAAAATTGGTTGATATAATTGATGGGGTTTTCAGATTTTCCGCAATTTTTTTAAAAAAATTTAACAGGAATCCTAAACTTAGTTTAATCAAATCCTGCATGCTGGAATTAAAGGTATATTTCTGGAAACCCAAAATTTTTTTCTTAAATATTCCCTTGCTTTTGATATCATTTACTTTCCATGGCTCTTCATTGATGTTGACAAATTGGTTGATTTTATTTTTTGGGTTTTTAAGATTTCCCGCTAAATTCGTTTAAAATTTAATAGGAACCCGAAGCCTAGTTTAATCAAAGGTATTTCTCGAAACCTTTAAATTTTTCCATACCATTTCTTCTGTTTGGTTTTCCAATTCCAAAGGCTTATCTTTGAACTTGGAAATTGCTTGATATTATCTATGGGCTTGGCTGCATGTTCAAAACGTGTTTCATATGACTGATGGGTTCCTGTGAATTTTCTTCTATTTTCATATAGTGTTCGTAGATGGTTTTGTCCAAATTCTTCCATTTCTGATGTTGATCGACTTGCAAACAATTGTTTTATTTCATACAGGGTCCGTAAACCTGAATCCTACTCAACTCTTCTTTACTATACCCATTAACCATGCACCAGTCTCCCAAACGTCAAAGAACTGTTGAGCCAACACCATCTTTTGATGAATCATGTTTTAGAGACAAAGATGAAAAGACCAGATTTTATAAACATTTCTATGGCAAACAAATTCGTAAAGAATGTGTTGTGGCCATGAATTTCCTTGAGAACAAAACCTACAACTTTAAAACAAAGTCAACTTTCACGAAATAGGGTTGGAATGCTTTTCTTGAGATCCAATCGAGGGTTTGTTAAAGACTTGTACGGGTCTTTTACAGTAATACCAAAATTGTGCGTGGCCCAAATTCATCTAAGATCATTTCCATCAACTCTTTTGTTATGTATAAGGAACTCTCTATCACCCCCGATTAATTGCAGCTGATTTGGGTATTGAAAATAAAGACCGTTACAATGAAACTGATACTAGCTTTGTTGAAAAGTATAAAGGCCATAGACCCAAAAAAACTTCCTTTTGAGGAGAGAATCTTTAACCTTATTGTGGCATGGTTTTTTGATCGTCTGGTAGGAAGGCAAGAACAATCCAAGAGACTGATTATTGGTGGCTTAACCAATATCGAACTGAGGTTGCTCCTAACATTGCCAAAATCATTTTCCTCTAGCTAGTATCCTTTGTCAATAAGGGTCAAGGGGCCTCAACCTCTCTTCCATATGCTTCACCCTTACACACATTTTTAGAAGAATGATGTCGATTTTTCTTTGGACCCACATGTCCCTTTAAAGGAAAATATTGACTTTCATTCGGCCCACTAATGCGGATACATCCTTCAAGAAAATGAAAATTGTCAGATTTATAAGGACTCAAAAGATGCCGCCAACGTAGAAAATGTAGAAGAACATTCCTCTTTGCCTGCCGAACAAGTTTCTTCTACAATTCCAGAGGGGATTAGGATGAAGTCACTGCTTGACTACATGGTTACTTGTCGTGACCATGTTGATTCGCAATTAGCTGACCTTCGTAACAATGTTGATTCATAGTTCATGGAGCTTTGAAATCATGATGACTCTCAGTTTGCTAAGCTTCGTAAGCATGTTGATTCTCAGTTTGCTGAGACTCGCAAGGAAATGGCCTCCATTCGTCAAGAATTCAGTATCCACAAGATGGATAACTAGACTTTGAATATCATAACATTTTGAACTTGTTAATATTTTTTAAAATTTTATGCGTATGAACTTGATGTTTGATGGACTTAATTTTATTTTATTTTAGTTACATTTCTACAATTTTAAAATTGCATTGCTTTTTATTTTATTTTATTACCCACAATTATATACTGTTCATATAACCCTCTCCACTTCCATCTTTGCACAGTCCAACATCAATTGTTTGTGTTTTCCTTCAACAATGTGTACTGGAAGTTGTAAATCACGAGCATAAAGAAACATTGTTCACCGTTATTGTGTATTGCAGTCACCAGTTTGCACTTCAATCGTACCACGGAGCAAAGGGAAGAGATTTTATGGATGTGTTAGAGGCCCCGAGGTATTAAGTAATAAGTTAGGTTACAGTTTCGGTGTTTCGATTAATGTGTTATTCTGCATATTTGTAGAGCCGTTTTGCTTTCTTTAAATGGATTCACAATGATGGATATTCGATCGATGTTGAAGAATTGAGAAATTGGGTTCCAACCTTGTTAGCTAAAAATAGGAAAATTAGAATTCATACTGCCAAATTGCAACAATTGGTGAATATGGATGAAATAAGAAGGTTGTACAAAAAACTGGAGAAATTTCAAGTCAAAAGAAAAAACCTGAAAAACAATGCGATGTTCTACAAGTCTATTTTGATTATTTCATGTTTGTGTTACGTTGTGCTAACAAATTTCATCTAGAGATGTGATCACGATCCAACTTACCTTTAATTCCTCCCCTTTTATCGATTAAATTTTCCCCACATTTGTGTTTCATACATGCATTTATGTACTTTCAGCTTAGCTTTTGCATCTTTTATAACTCAGTTATCTTTGCATGATTTATGCTAAATTTTGCTATTTTGTCGCTGCATCACAAATGTCGCTATAAAAGGCACCTCCTTATTGCAGCCAGATATGCCACTGATGTTGCCAACTATCTTGAAGTTTCTAAAGATAGGATGAAAGATGTCAGTTGTACTATATGTTGTAACATATTATGTATTGTATTTTGATGCCAATTTCACATGAACGACATGTGTCCTTTATGGATTGGCCTATAAAATGACCTTTAGGAAGAGAGAGAAAAAGGGAGAAAGATTTAGACGACCTATTTTGTAACCCCCTCGATCTAGCCTAGACGCCAGATGGAACCAAACGAGCTACATTGGGTTTGCTGAAACAAACCCGTGAAGAGATAACTCGACTTATGTCCATTTTTTTCTTTTTATAGTGTCTAGATGCATATTATTAACCTAATGTGCGCATGCTGGATGCGGGTGAAAACTCCATAGAATCGCGCATCAGTTCTACATCCAATTACGCGTACTTGCAATTTAGGGACCAAATTGCAAATCTGTAAAATTATAGGGACTTTCTTGGTTTTATAGTTACCTTTCCTTAATTAGTCAAATTAGATGCTTGTATGCCAAATTTCAACTTAAAACAATCATACAATCTCATACAATTGCACTCACAACAACCAAGGACCAAAATGAATAAAATAGAACCTTAAAAGAACATTTTAACTGTATTAACAACTACCCTTATCAATACACGAGCAAGTGTATCCATATGCATTTTGAAAATCCTATATTCCAGTAGCTCAAACCCGTACCGATACACCTCTTCGAGTTTCGAAATGCTATACCTGAAAACACTATCTCGTATCGATACACCTCTTTGAGTATCGATACGCTATGCCTGAAAACACTAACTCGTATCGATACGGTCTCACGCATATTGATACGCCCTAAACTGAAGTGTTTAATTTTGCTGGTTTAACATGCATTTATGGATTCAAGCAAGCTTTATGAAACCCTAAACATATACACAACAATTCCAAAGATCAAACCATGTTAAAACATCTCAGAAACATGATCACATCATGGCATCATACTTCAAACAAAAATCTAGAGGCATGCTTCTTAGAAAACAACCAACCACCATACGAAACATAAATCCAAAGCAACAACCAAATGAATAAGGCCAATTACAACCCCAAGATAGCAAACAAACTTGCCCAAACAGGGGATTTAGAAAAACCCTCACTAATCAATAATGTACCCCATTGCCTTTATTACTACAAGTCCTTAGATCTTCCCTCGCTTGCTCGCTGCCTCCAACCTTTAATTCTCTGCATTGATGGACAAAGAGAGCATAAGCACATAAGGTTTAGTGAGGAGTGCTCAAAACACAACACCATCAATGCAATTAAAACTGGTTTCCAGCTATCAAAGAGTTCATCATTTAAAACCACTTTCAAAACATTATCATGCCTTTTCAAGCAAAACATGCTTACTTTCCAAGCACTTCACATTTGATTAAAAATCCATTTGAAAACAATAACCCATCTTGTTCTCAAAACATGCTTTACTACCCAAGCATTATCTCATTTGTTTCCACAACAAATCATGCATAATAACCATATGCATAACAACATATATAAACGTCATTTATGTCAATGATTAACATATATTGGCAATTAAAATTACCCAGATGGCACTACCCCTATCCTTGGATAGCAGTACCCCTATCATACGTGTTCGGATACACATATTCTCTTGATGGCACTATCCCCATCAAGTCTCATGGTGGTACTACCCCCACCATAACTCACATCGGTCGAGAATAGAACTACCCCTATCCCGTTGTGATAACATTACCCCTATCACTTCACAATAGCACTACCCCTATTGTATAAGCAAAGAGTTTCACACGATCGATTTTGTATTTATAGTGCACTTTCATCTTATGGCTAGCCAACTATATTTGAAACTTTCTCATTACATCACAAAGCCAATATATATCATTGCCAAATACATTTACTTACTATTTTCGAATGCATTTCATAAAACCGTTTTATATGCAATACCACATTGCCAAAGGCAACATCACATTCCTCTTAGGAACAATTCTCAATGCTCATATGCATTCGAATACTTTGATAAACATTTCATATTTATCCAAAATGATGCATTTACAGTAAGTAAATCAAACCATGTTTAATACCAAAACATGAAAATCAACCATGTTTAAACCAACATGACATCTGCAAGCTCATCTCGAAACCAATAATCAAGCGAAGTAAGAACAACTTAGGCTTGAACTTAGTTAAGCTATTTAGGCTATAACTAGACCCCCCATGATCCGACGATCAAACCTTTTAAAGTGCTTAAACCCATTTTCACTCACCGATTCGCCTCGTCTCGCTTGCCAACATGAATTGAGCCTCCGATAAGCAACACACACCACTAGGCAACCCTACCTTGATCATCCCCTGATTTAACCACATAAAAATAGAGTGGAAATGCATCATTATGCATTAAACTCGCTACTAAACAAATATCCCTTGCAACCTCAACTTTCGCCTTCCAAAACTAGTCAAATTATCGAAAACAACATCAAACATCGTCCAAACTTAACCCAGCTAAAACCTACTCGTTTAATCCATCAATTACCATTAATTAACATCCAGAAACAACCTAATAATATCCTTACACCTCCAGTATCCATAAACCTCCCACAACTCCTCAAAAATACATAACTAACAACCTATAAATTAAAGATTCACCTAGTTTCGGGATTCCAATGTTAAAACCAACTTATTAACATTATCAAACATCAAAATCATGATTAAAACCAATCAAGAATTCAGCGAAATAGATCCAATACGAAAATCACTTGATCTTAACCAATAAACCTTTATTTAACGAATTTCCATTATTAAATCATCAAAGCTTGTTAAAGAACATTAAACAAGGACTAAATACTTGGGAATTTTAGTAAAGAACCTTTCATTAGAGGAGAAGAACGAATCTTACCACCAATGAGTGAATTTACTCTCAATTGGATGTTTTACTTCTGAAAAACAAAGGAAAACAATATCGAAGAATCCATTGGAAATCAAAAGTTTAAGAAATCAAGATAATTGCCTGAAATCTTTGATGAAAAAGAGAGTGTTTGGATGAAGATATTTTGAGAGAAAAGTTTGAGAGCAAAAGTTACGTATAAAGTGGTCTAAGGAAATAATTGCATTCTTTTATTAAATCCCCTTTTAATTCCTCAATTAGAACTCTTTAAAATCAATTTTAATTGAGAGGAAAAACTGATAAAAACATTTGGTAAATTGGCTCCTTAAAGATTCTAAGATTTGACCCTTTTTAAAATAGTCACTAAAAATAGTTTTCATTCATTACATTTTGGTCACTAACCAAAATGTGATATGTCCAAAACCCATTTTCCAAAATTGATTTCACCAAGTATATACATATATTAAATAATGATTTTAGGATATTTTCCCATATCTTCATCTCACTTAAAAATATCTATTATGATTTTTAACCCGAATCCAATTCGAATGTCTAATCTCGGCCTACCAAACCGTCAAATAAACCTAGCAAACTCCTAGGCCCTAAATTGGGGCGTTACAACTCTCCCCCTCCTAAGAAATTTTGCCCTCAAAACTTACCTGAAGAAAACAGATGTGGAAACTGTTTCAACATATTCGCCTTAATTTCCTACTTGGCTTCCTTAACTCCACAGTGTCGCCACAACACCTCCACAAGCTCAATCGTTTGTCCATGAAGAAATTTGCTGCTAGAATCAAGGATCTTTACAGTTTCATCCTCATAAGATAAATCTGACTGTAACTCAATGTCTTCCACCGACATAACATGCGACGGACATGACTGATACTTTCGCAACATCGATAAATCTTTTCCAACTCTGGAGGCAACCTCACACGATAAGCCACAGGACCTATACGCTCCAAAACCTCATATGGTCTAATTAACTTCGGACTAAGCTTTCCTTTACGTCCAAACTGCATCACCTTCTTCTAAGGCGACACCTTCAGGAACCCGCAATCACCAACCGCATACTCAATCTCTCTACGATTCAAATCCATGTAGGATTTATGACAATATGAAGCTGCTTTTAAGCGATCATACACAAGCTTTAACTTCTCATTCGTCCCTTTCAAATCTGTATAATTACAGGGACTTTCTTAGTTTTAAGGTTACCTTTCCTTGATTAGTCAAATTACATGCTTGTATGCCAAATTTCAACTTAAAACGATCATGCAATCTCATACAATTGCACTCACAACAATTAAGGACCAAAATGAATAAAATATAAACCTTAAAAGCACATTTTAACTGTATTAATAGCTAACCGTATCGATACACGGGCAAGTGTATCCGTAAACCTATGCATTTTCAAAATCCCAGATTGTTGTAGCTCAAACCTGTACCGATACACCTCTTCTAGTATCAAAATGCTATACCTGAAAACACTATCAGATATCGATACACCTATTCGAGTATCGATACACTATCCCTAAAAACACTAACCCGTATCGATACTGTCTCCCGCGTATCGATACGCCCTGAACTGAAATGTCTAATTTTGCTGGTTTAACATACATTTATGGATTCAAACATGCTTTATCAAACCCCAAACATATACACAACAATTCTAAAGATCAAACCAAGTTAAAACATCTCAGAAACATGACCACATCATGGCATCATACTTCAAACGAAAATCTAGAGGCATGCCTCTTAGAAAACAACAAACCACCATATGAAACATAAATCCAAAGCAACAACCAAATGAATAAGGCCAATTACAACCCCAAAATAGCAAACAAACTTGCCCAAACAGGGGATTTAGTAAAAACCCTCACTAATCAATAATGTACCCTATTGCCTTTATTACTACAAGTCTAGTTCGAAGAGTAATAATGTACAAACTTGCCCAATTACAAGTCCTTCGATCTTCCCTCGCTTGCTTGCTGCCTCCAACCTTTAATTCTCTACATTGATGGACAAAGAGAGCATAAGCACATAAGGTATAGTGTGGAATGCTCAAAACACAACACCATCAACGCAATTAAAACAGGTTTCCAACTCACAAAGAGTTCATCATTTAAAACCTCTTTCAAAACATTATCATGATTTTAAAGCAAAACATGCTTACATTCCATGCACTTCATATTTGATTAAAAATCCATTTGAAAATAATAACCCATCTTGTTTTCAAAACATGCTTTACTACTCAAGCATTATCTCATTTGTTTCCACACCAAATCATGCATAATAACCATATGCATCAAAAGATATATAAACATCATTTATCTCAATGATTCATATATATTGGCAATTAAAGTGACCCGGATGGCACTACCCCCATCCTTAGATAGCACTACCCCTATCCATACGTGTTCAGATACACGTATTCCCTTTATGGAACTACCTCTATCAAGTCTCATGGCGGTACTACCCCCACTATAACTCACTTCGGCTAAGAATAGAACTACCCCTATCCCGTTGTGATAACATTACCCCTATCACTTTGCAATAGCACTACCCTACTGTGTAAGCGAAGAATTTCCCATGATCGATTTTGTATTTATAGTGCACTTTTATCCTATGGCTCGCCAACTATATTCGAAACTTTCTCATTACGGCACAAAGCCAATATATATCATTTTCCAAATACATTTACTTATTATTTTTTAATGTATTTCACAAAACCGTTTCATATGCAATACCATATTGCCAAAGGAAACATCACATTCCTCTTATGAACAATTCTCAATGCTCATATGCATTCAAATACTTTGATAAACATTGCATATTTATCCAAAATGATGCATTTACAGTAAGTAAATCAAACCATGTTTAAAACCAAAACATGAAAATCAACCATGTTTAAACCAACATGAAATCCGCAAGCTCATCTCAAAACTAAATAACGACTTATGCTTGAACTTAGTTAAGCTTTTTAGGCTATAACTAAACCCCCATGATCCGATGATCAAACCTTTTAAAGAGCTTAAACTCGATTTCGCTCACCGATTCGCCTCGCCTCACTCGCCAACACGAATTGAGCCTCCGATAAGCAACGCACACCACTAGGCAACCCTGCCTTGATCGTCCCCTAATTTAACCACATAAAAACAGAGGGGAAATGCATCATTATGCATTAAACTTGCTTTCAACCTCAACATTTGCCTTCCAAAACTAGTCGAAACTATCAAAAACAATATCAAACACCGTCCAAACTTATCCTAGCTAAAATCTACTTGTTTAATCCATCAATTACAATCAATTAACATCCAGAAACAACCTAATAATATCCTTATACCTCCAGCATCCATAAACCTCCCACAACTCCTCAAAAACACATAACTAATAACCTAGAAATTAAAGATTCGCCTAGTTTCGGGATTCTAATGTGAAAACCAACTTATTAACATTATGAAACATCAAAATCATGATTAAAACCAATCAAGAACTCAGCAAAACTTATCCATTATGAAAATCACTTGATCTCAACAAATAAACCTTTATTTAATGAATTTCCATTATTAAATCATCAAACCTCATTAGAAAACATTAAACAACGACCAAATACTTGGGAATTTTAGTAAAGAACCTTTCATTAGAGGAGAAGAACGAACCTTACCTCCAATGAGTGAATTTCCTCTCAATTGGATGTTTTACTCTTGAAAAACAAAGGAAAACTATGAGATTTTGGAAAACAAGATTGAAGAATCCATTGGAAATCAAAAGTTTAAGAAATCAATATCATTACCTGAAATCTTTGACGAAAAAGAGTGTTTGGATAAAGATATTTTGAGAGGAAAGTTTGATAGAAAAAGTTACTTCAAAAGTGGTCTAAGGAAATTGTAACACCTTGAAATTTGGCCAAGTCGGAATTGGGTTCTGGCGACCGAAAACCCTACATCAAAATTATTTAAATATTGTATTGACATTGACCATGAGACCAATTATATTGATATCGAGATTAAATCGAGTCAAATCACTTTTAAGGACTTTTATCGAATACATTGAGAACTCTTTAGTGACCAAATCAGGAAAATTAGGAGTTTGAGGACAAAAGCCTAAAGTAAGAAAGGGTGAGGGACTAACCTTGTGATTAGCCCCTCTCCATTTTAATTTCCACATACGTGGAGTAATCAGAACACTTTCCTTCAAAGGGGGGAAAGCCTTGCGGCTATTGAATGTAAAATAAGAAATTGATGAGACTTGGAAGGGCTTACCCGATTAGGCAAGTACCATAATCATCTTCATCTTCTACTTTTAAGGAGCTAAGCAAGCACCTCCATTAAAGCTTCCTTTAAGCTTTGGTTTTGCTTGAAATATTGATCATAGTTAATCTCAATAGCTTGAATAAGGTAAGCCCAACTATTGGTTATTGATTTTAAACTAATTCTATAGAGGATTTGAGTTATGGAAATTATAAACCCTAGTTTGGTTCTACAAGAACCTCAAGCTTAATTTCCTATTGATTTTATAAATTCAATATTGCTATTGAGATATCGAATACGTTGTAACCCTTGTCCCATCTTGTTTTAAATAGCTCAAAACAATCTAGGTGAACAATCGCCTTCACCCTCAGATTCCACCAAGCAAAGGAACAAGGGGATCATTGTCCAAGAGTCGTAAAAGCATCAGATTATTGAGGTAAGTGTAGTCGGAGTCTCAGGATTAGGATAAGTTCCTTTCCCGATTTCATTATTAATAGAATTGTCATTGCTAACTCTGTTGTTAAGGATTATTGCATCGAATCACTTATCGAACATTATGGTAAGTATTGGTAAGTTATCGCATCGAGTATTGAGCATTGTCAATGCCATCGTCATTGTTATTGAACATCGGACATAGGTATCATTGTTGTCATTGAGTATTGTTATTGCCATTATCGTCGCCATTGTCATTGAATCATGAAAGTATGGGCCATTGATATAGAGAATTGATATAGCCATTGTCATTGATTATTGATGTCAACGTCATTATTGTTATCGAAACATTGTAAATGAAGCATCGGTCATTGTTGATGTCATTGGGATCATTGGACATTTCCATTGTTATTGATATTTTCATTGAACATAGACACTGGAATGTTGTTTATCGGTAAGAACATTGAACATGGCTATTGATATTGAACATGAATTATTGATATTGTCATCGGACCCTGGATTCGAAGAATATTGGATACAATTGGCATGCCATAGAATTCATGAGCTCAGTGTACGGGTGGACTACGGTCCTAGGGTTACGACCTATATTGATTTGGCGAGGTAGAGGGATGTGTTGTGATATTGGTCATATTGGCGAGGCGGAGGGACTAGACCATTCATTGATTTGGCGAGGCATAGGAATTCGCGTATCCATTATCCTGAATCGATCCAAGGGTTATTGATGAATTAAGGATTCATTGTTATTGAATATGTTCATTGCATTGTTTCTATTGGTATATTGCATTGTCATCGAAAAGTTATGAGTTGGAATGCATTTCCTTGATATTGTGCTTTAATTGTGACTACCTCACTAGGCATAGTATGCCTAATGCATTGTATCTCATTCATTTTAGGTTAAGGGATTTACCGTTGGAGATTGGAAAGGTTGAAGCGTTGGACAAGTCACTAGCAAGCTAAAGTAATGTATATCAAACCTATGAACTCCTAGTAAGGTGGCAAAGTACCTAGAACAGTCATAGAGGGCTCTTTTGATATGTATATTTTGTGCTTGTGGGATGTTAGTGCACAAGGCTTAAAATGAACTTTTTATATGGCTTAAAAAGGACTAAACGTGCATATTTAGCTCTAGAAGGTGAAAACATAGTAAATGGATTCGAATCAAAATGAAATTTGACATACCAGTAGTTTATAATGTTTAAAACTTACTTGTAAAATTTCATTGCATTTGGACCTTGGTTGATAGGTTAAATCGAATAAAAACCAACAAAAATCTGTCATTACAGGGCAGGGCGTATCGGTACGGTTGATGTCGTACCGTATCGATATGGACTCACGGCCTTTGAATCTGGGATTTGGTAATTTGGTTTAACGTACCGATACGATCATAAGGGTATCGGTATGGTGACAGTTAATTCTGTTAAAAGATAAAGAACATAGTTTTGTATTGTTTACATAATGGTCACTGATTATTGTATAGCTTAATTGAATGGGCATACGAACTCCGAATAGTATGACAATTTGTACGCTCACTGTTTGCATGAGGAATTTCATTGCAGTAAGATAGGTTTCAGAATCATACCACTAAAATACAGAAATTGTGATTAAGTCCTTAAAACTTGTAAATATTATAATTTGGTCCGAATTGGATAATCATAGACTCGTAATAGATTAATTGGAATTTTGCATTGTTTATTCTTGAATGTTAGGCCTAATATCATCACCTATTGTATGGAGTTATCGTCTTGATCACTGTCTAGTTCATCGGTAGCATACTCCAACCCGGTTCTCGACCTGGCCGGAGAGGGGTTGTTATAGAAATAACTACATTCTTTTATTAAATCCTCTTTTAATTCCTTAATTAGAACTCTTTAAAATCAATCCTAATTGAGAGGAAAATCTGATAAAAACATTTGGAAAATTGGCTCCTTAAAGATTCTATGATTTGACCCTTTTTCAAAATAGTCACTAAAAATAGTTTTTATTCTTTACATTTTGGTCACTAACCCAAAATGTCATATGTCCAAAACCCATTTTCCAAAATTGATTTCCCCAAATATATTCATATATTAAATAATAATTTTAGGATATTTTCCCATATCTTTATCTCACTTAAAAGTATCTATTCTGATTTTTAACTCGAACTCGATTAGAATCTCTAATCCCGGTCTACCAGACCGGCTAATTAACCTAAGAAACTCCTAGGCCCAAAACCAGGGCGTTACAACTCTCCCCCTCGTAAGAAATTTCATCCTCTAAATTTATGTAAAGGAAATAGATGTGGAAATTGTTTTAACATATTTGCCTTACTTTCCTACGTGGATTCCTCAACTCCAGAGTGTCGCCACAACACCTCCACAAGCTCAATCGTTTTGCAACGAAGAACTTTGCTACTAGAATCAAGGATCTTTATAGTTTCCACCTCATAAGATAAATCCAGCCGTAACTCAATGTCTTCCACCGACATAACATGCGATGGATCCGACCGATACTTTTGCAGCATCAATACATGAATCACATCTTAAATCTTCTCCAACTCAGGAGGCAACCTAAACGATAAGCCACATGATTTGTATGCTCCATAACCTCATATTGTCCAATGGCCTTGGACTAAGCTTTCCTTTACGTATAAACCGCATCACCTTCTTCCAAGGCGACACCTTTAAGAACACGCGATCACCAACCGCATACTCAATCTCTCTACGCTTCAAATCCGCATAGGATTTCTGACGATCAGAAGCCGCTTTTAAGCAATCACAAACAAGTTTTACCTTCACATTCGCGCCTTTCAACATATCAGGCATAGGAACATGCTCTTCTCCCGCCTCAGCCCAACACAAAGGTGTACGACACTAACTACCATACAATGCCTCATAAGGTGCCATTTGCATATTAGCCTGACAACTATTATTATAGACAAACTCCACCAAAGGCATCTGCCTTTCCTAGGTTCATTGGAACTCAATGATGCAACACCTCTACATATCCTCCAAGACTTGGATCACACGTTCAAACTGACCATCCGTTTGAGGATGATACGAAGTACTAAAACTCAACTGTGTACCTAAAGTTCGATGCAAACACTCCCAAAACCTTGCCATAAACTGTGGATCTCTATCTGAAACTATGGACTTAGGAACTCCAGGAAAACGTACAATCTCGACAAAATACAACTCCTTCAATTTATCTAAGGTATATGTTGTATGTACTGGCACAAATATGCACACTTTGTAAACCGATCAGCAACCACCCAAATGGAATCCTTTTCAGTGAGCGACAATGGTAACCCAAACACAAAGTCGATTGTGATTCTCTCCCATTTCCATTATGGTATACTCAATGGTTACAACAACTCGGAAGGAAACTGATGCTCAGCCTTAACACACTGACACAACATGCGTTTAACAACAAAATCAGCCATATCTTTCTTTAAACCAACCCAAAGGCACTCTTTCTTCAACCCTCGATACATCTTAATACTACCAGAATGTATAGCAAAAGGACTAGTATGCACCTCGGTCAAAAATGATACACCTCAACTCAACATCACTAGGCACCACTATCCAACCTTTAAATACAACACCCCATCATCATTAAAATGAAAATCCATCAGATTTCCATCTATGATATCCTTAACATGCAGTACCAACCCATCATCATAAGGTTGCTTCTCCTTAATCAACTGAGACAAAGTTGACTTTACTCGCAATTCGACCATCAAGCCATCATCCCGCGTCACACTTAACCGTGCAACATCACCCTCAAATCCATCGCATCTTTCCTACTCAAAGCATCAGCTACAACATTAACCTTTCCCGAATGATATTCAATCATCAAATCATAATCCTTAAGCAACTCCAACCATCTATGTTGTCTAAGATACAAATCCTTTTGTGTCGCCACATTTTTTTGAAACTCTTATTATCCAAGTTCACAAAACACCTCTCACCATAAAGATAAGGTATCCAAATCCTTTAAGCAATCACAACTGTGACAAACTCAACAACATACGTAGGGCAACGCACTCGTACACCTTCAACTGTAAAAATGCACAGGCCACAACTTCGCTAGCAACGCAACAATCTTAGAATTCTTTAACAAACCTCGATGTTGATTAACTAAATCTAGAAAACCCACGATTTTCTGAATCCAACCTTGGTTGCTTTAAAACTAACATAAATCAAACTTCCAAGAACCAATCTTTAACACCCTCTTCAAACTTTGAGAACTCTAAAGAACCACATTACCAAAGCTACCTTGCTTACATCATCACTTCATTGGCCTCCGAATAGCCATTCGTAAGTGTGAACATATGTATGCATGATTACTTACATGCACTCATAGATGTCTATGTATATGTATGCAAAACCTCTAATGTCATGCCCAAATGTATGCATGTACTGGCATATTTATATCTATACATATAAGTGTTTTTGCACTATGCGTGTTTAACTGTTCACACTTACTAATAACGTTCTCAGCCCCAGAATTCCTTCCAACCTGCCAAAACTTGTATTTACCCAAATAAAGAGAAAACATTCGCTCCTCCACAAAGCCTGCTAACCCATTTATACCTGTCGATCAAGATCTTCCTCGGTACCTTTGTACACGAGAATATCATCTATAAACACAACAACAACCAGGTCTAAAAACTCATGAAACACCCGATTCATCCTATCCATGAACGCGACAGGGAAAATAGTCAAACCAAACGACATCACTAAGAACTCGTAATGCCCTTACCTCGTACAAAAGGTAGCCTTAGGTACATTCACATCCTTTACCCTCAATCGATAATACCCAGACCTCAAATCAATTTTAGAAAACACTGAAACACCTCTAAATTGATCAAACAAATCATTAATCCATGGCAAAGGATACTTATTCTTAATCGTCAACTTGTTTAATTGCTGATAATCGATGCACATTCGCATTGCACGATCCTTCTTTTTAACAAACAACACCGGCGAACCCCATGGCAAAAAACTAGGCCTAAAAAAACCCTCAATCAAGCAACTCCTGAAGTTGTGTCTTTAACTCCTTCAACTCTGTTGGCGCCATGGGATAAGGAGCAATAGACACTAGGGTTGTATTTTCATACATCTCAATGCCAAGCTCAACCTCTTTATTCGATAGTAAACCAGACAACTCCTCTGGAAAACACCCATAAACTCACATACCATATGTATGCCCTAAATACACACCTTCTTTGATCCCGAATTCATAACATAGGCTAAGAATGCCTGACAAACAGAATCCAACAACCAACTTGATTCCAAAGACAAAACAACATTAGACAAGAACTTAGTATTCTCACCCACGATTACTACCTTGTAATCTTAAGCAAGTTTCAACAAAACTCACTTGGTACCAAAACCAACCACGGCTCTATGCTAGATCAACCAATCCATACACAGGATTACATCAAAACTGTAAAATAGCAACTCCATCAAATCAACCACAAATACATGACCTTGAACAATCAAAGGACATCTGTTGAACAACCTTCTTGCAGCGGTCGTCTCACTGAAAGAACTAGCCACTTGCATACCTACATCTCTACACTGAAACTAACTTCGGCCATGACCACGACCTCTCCGTGGTGAAACCACAGGTGCCTGACTTGTCCACCGCCAACAACAAACAATCATGTCTCCAATGATCGCACAATCCATAACTCCAACAAGAATTAGCAACAACAGGCGCAAGAGTCTGTCCCTCACTGAGTTTCATGCTCGCAATCACGGTAGTCCACCAGCCATAAGCATCATCTTGCAAAAGGGATACAACATATCCCAACTTACGACATCACTACACCCCATCTATTCCAAAATTTGATCAGTACAGGCCATCCTCTCCATGGATGCCTCGGGTGCCAACCCTTGAAACTCAACTCTTCCCAAACTATGGATGCGCTCTAACAGCAACCTCGGTTGTCCAACAGGTAGTGCAATCCCATACTCTCCAGCAACGGCAGCTCGAAAAGCTCCGGACATCACCTATATCCAAGGTGCCATGTCACCCAAAACTGGCCCAACTGGCGCAGGTGGTACTTACTTTAGGGTGGCAAACCCCCAAAGGATATAAAATTCTCCTAAACTCCTTGCTCAACAGCAACAACACTCAACTAGTTCTCAATCCTCCCATCGGTCGAAACATAACACATTTTCTAAGGCATGATAATTACATCAAAATAAAAATAATCAAGCCAGCTTCAAGCGAGGATCCACGACTTCCTCTCCAAATAAAACAATTCAGACTGTAGTAATAAGGCTTTATGAAACCCCAAACACATACACAACAATTCTAAAGATCAAACCATGTTAGAATATCTCAAAAACATGATCAAATCATGGTATCATACTTCAAACAAAAATCTAGAGGCATGCTTTCTAAAGAACAATCAATCACCATACGAAACATAAATCCAAAGCAACAAACAAACATATAAGGCCAATTACATCCCCTAAATGGCAATACAAACTTTCCCAAACAGGGAATTTAGCAAAAACCCTCTCTAATCAATAGTGTACCCAATTGCCTTTATTACTACAAGTCTAGTTCGAAGAGTCATACTTTTGCGTTAACAAGTCCTTGGATCTTCCCTCGTTTGCTCGCTGCCTCCAACCTTTAATTCTCTGCATTGATGGACAAAGATGCATAAGCACATAAGGCTTAGTGAGGAGTGCTCAAAACACAACACCATCAATGCAATTAAAACCATTTTCCAACTCACAAAGAGTCCATCATTTAAAACCACTTTCAAAACATTATCATGTCTTTTAAACCAAAACATGCTTACTTTCCAAGCACTTCACATTTGATTAAAAATCCATTTGAAAACAATAACTCATCTTTTTTTATCAAAACATGCTTTACTACCCAAGCATTATCTCATTTGTTTCCACAACAAAAAATGCATAATAATCATATGCATGGAAACATATATAAATGCCATTTATCTCAATGATTCACATATATTGGCAATTAAAGTGACCCGGGTGGCACTTCCCCCATCCTTGGATAGCACTACCCCTAACCATATGTGTTTAAATACATGGATTCCATTGATGGCACTGCCCCCATCGAGTCTCATGGCGGTACTACCCCTACCATAAATCACTTTGGCCGTGAATATAACTACCCCTATCCCGTTGTGATAACACTACCCCTATCACATTAAAATACCACTATCCCTATTGTGTAACTGAAGAATTTCACACGATCAATTTTGTATTTATAGTGCACTTTCATCCTATGGCTCGTAACTATATCTGAAACTTTCTCATTACGTCACAAAGTCAATATATATCATTTTCAAATACTTTTACTTACTGTTTTTGAATGCATTTCATAAAACTGTTTCATATGCAATACCACATTGCCAAAGGTAACATCACATTCCTCTTAGGAATAATTCTCAATTCTCATATGCATTAAAATACTTTGATAAACATTGCATATTTATCCAAAATGATGCATTTACAGTAAGTAAATGAAACCATGTTTAAAACAAAAACATGAAAATCAACCATGTTTAAACCAACCTAAAATCCACAAGATCATCTTGAAACCAATAATCAAGTGAAGTAAGAACGACTTACGCTTGAGCTTAGTTAAGCTTTTTAGGTTATCAAAAGACCCCCATGATTCGACAATCAAACCTAAAGAGCTTAAACCCATTTTCATTCACCGATTCGCCTCGCTCGCCAACACGAATTGAGCCTCCGATAAACCACTCACACCACTAGGCAAACCTGCCTTGATCATCCCCTATTTTAACCACATAAAAATAGAGGGGAAATTCATCATTATGCATTCAACTCGCTGCTAAACATAGATCCTCTGCAACCTCAACATTTGCCTTCCAAAACTAGTCAAAACTATCGAAAACAACATCAAACACCTTCAAACTTAACCCAGCCAAAACCTACTGGTTTAATCCATCAATTAACATCCAAAAACAACCTAAAAACATCCTTATACCTCCAGCATCCAGAAACCTCCCACAACACCTCAAAAACACATATCTAACAACCTAGAAATTAGAGATTCACCTAGTTTTGGGATTCTAATGTTAAAACCAACTTATTAACATTATCAAACATCAAAATCATGATTAAAAGCAATCAATAACTTAGTGAAATAGATCCAATACAAAAATCACATGATCTCAACAAATAAACCTTGATTTAACCAATTTCCATTATTAATTCATCATATCTTATCAGAAAACATTAAACAAGGACTAAATACTTGGGAATTTTAGTAAATAACCTTTCATTAGAGGAGAAGAATGAAACTTACCTCCAATGAGTGAATTTCCTCTCAATTGGATGTTTTAATCCTAAAAAACAAAGGAAAACAATGTGATTTTGGAAAACAAGATCGAAAAATCCATTGGAAATTAAAAGTTTAATAAACCAAGATCATTTCCTGAAATCTTTGATGAAAAATATAGTGTTTTTGTGAAGATATTTTGAGAGAAAAGTTTGAGAGCAAAAGTTACATCAAAAATGGTTTAAGGAAATAACTACCTTCTTTTATTAAATTCTCTTTTAATTTCTTAATTAAAAATCTTTAAAATCAATCCTAATTGAGAGAAAAATCTGATAAAAACATTTGGTAAATTGGCTCCTTAAAGATTCTAAGATTTGACCCTTTTTCAAAATAGTCACTAAAAATAATTTTCATTCTTTACATTTTGTTTACTAACCCCAAATGTCAAATGTCCAAAACCCATTTTACAAAATTGATTTCACCAAATATATCCATATATTAAATAATGATTTTAGATATTTTCCAATATTTTTATATCACTTAAAAATATCTATTCCAATTTTTAACCCAAATCTGATTCTATTCTCTAATCTCGGTCTACCAGACCGTCTAATCAACCTAACAAACTCTTAGGCCCAAAACCGCAACGTTACATATTTCTTTTATTTTCTTTGAAGCTTCATCCATGGAAGCTTGAGCTTCCAGTTGGTGAACCGAGGTGAATCAAGGCATGAAGACTCCGGAAGGAGAGAAGTTGGGTGCTAAAGTAGGGAAACTTTGTGGAAATACTTTGAGTAGATAGGAATAGAGGTTTCCATTTATTTTCACTATTTTTGTGCTTAAATGAGTGATGGTTTCTTGTTTTATTTTCTTTGAGTACAAAAGTGCCTCTGAATTGTGAGCTTCGAATTATTTTATATACATTTCTTCCTTGTTAAATCTATGAGGTTTGAATGCTATTTTACGCGAAAGTGTTGAATGCAGCCACGAACATTGGAAGGTGCTATGGTAGCTAAAGTTAACGAGCATCACAACAAAAGTTAGGTGGGAACACGAATGAATTTGGTTGCCTGTTTAAGTGTATACATTATTTGTCGAAATTGAAAGATGCAGTGGATATGTATATATGAGTCTTTAGTGGAGATTAGGAAGAGAGTGTGTAATAAAATCTTGATATTCGTTGTTGTTAAACCATCTAATGCTTCGACCTTGCCGCACTTGGTAGTCCACTGAGAAACACCAAGGGGATCCATTTCTATCATTATATTTTTCCCTTGAATATACTTGTTATTATTTTGACAACTTATCTTGAATTTCTCCTTTTGATACTTCATTGCACTGAAAACTACACTTATTTTCATGTTTATTTATAGTATCATTGCGTCGACAACAATAAGCAACCAGAGTCCCATCCTTGTGGGATCAATATCTGATAGAATTAACCTATCAACTATACTTCATCGACGTGTGTACGCTTGCATAGTCACAGTGACGTTATACGTGTGAACCACTGATGTTAATAGCCTAAGGGAATAACATAAGGAAGCTCACATTGATAGCCTAAGTGATCGATTTAACAATTTGGTGCAAGGGAACCATTATGTCTTTGATTATGAGCAAGAGTTCCTTTAGTTGAGTAGGTTTTCCCCGAAGTTGGTTGCTATCGAGAACCTAAGATGCAAAAAGTTCATAAGGGGGCTGAAGAAAGAACTCAAATGTATTTAACCACTGACCCACCGACGACATTTTTGGAGTTGGCCTCTAGTGCCAAAGCACTTGTGTAGATAGGTGGCCAAACGTATGGTCAGTCTAATGGTCAAGGAGGTTCAAATGGGAGGACTCATAACTTCTTTAACAATTATCAATCCTACACCGAAAGAAAAGGTGTTATTGGAACCAATAGAGGGTAATATCGAATTAGAATGCAAGATCAAGTTGTAGGTTAGAGTCTGCTAGCCCTAGAGGGCAATCATCGTCTATGATGAGTTCTCGAAGCTCAGCAAAAGGTTCTGGTGCACCAGTGTGTGATTAGTGTGTGTGTAAGCATCATGGACAATGCTATGGTTATGTCAAGTTATGTTATGGTTGCGAGTCACCAGACCACTTTATGAGAGATTGCCTTGTTACTACGGACACCGCCCCAGCTCTGACTCAGAAAGCTCCCTATACAACTTATAGGGGTTGATGTTTCACTAGAGGGGAGTGAGTCATACGTACAGACATCATATTGGAGGCATGTTCTAGTCCACCACAAGGGCATCAGCGAGGTAATATGTTGTTCAGGCTCAAGAGGAGAGTGAGGCTACTAATGTCACCTCAACTATCTTTACCTCATTCTCTGTCCCTGTTGTTGCTTTAGTAAACTTGGGGTCTACCATTCCTATATTCGTAGTGGGATTTTCCAACAATAGGGTATTCCTGTCGAGGAACTCGAGGTAGGGGTTCGTGTAAGTAGTCCCTTGAGGTATGATGTTTTGGTGGAGAAGGTGTATAAGAGGTGCCCGATTGAGGTTCAAGGTTTGATATTCCTGGGAAATTTAATTTAATTGTCATTCCAAGAGATTGATGCTATCTTAGGGATGGATTGGTTGTTCGAGCACGATGCAAGTTTGAGATGTAGGGAAAATGTCTTAAACTCTGAGATTTCGACGGGGCTAGATTGATTGTAAGAGGTGAGAAGAATCATAGCCTTTCCAATGTAGTGTCGATAATGGCGGCACAAAAGATGATCCAACAAGGTTGTGAGGCCTTTCTGGCTCATGTGGTTGATACGAGAGTTCAAGGTCTGATTCTTGTGAGTCTCCATACTATCAGAGAATTCACCATTATGTTTCTAGAAGAATTTCTTGGACTACCCCCGTATCGTCAGTTAGAGTTTCAGATTGAGGTAATGTCGGGTAACGCACTGGTGTCCATTGCTCCTTACCACATGACACTAACAAAATTAAGAGAATTGAAGAACCAAATTCATGAGTTGTTAGATCAGGGATTTCTCTGACTGGGCATCTCCTCTTGGGGTGTGTCGGTCTTGTTCGTTAAAAGAAAGATTGCTCTATGAGGTTGTGTATAGACTACCGTTAGATCAACAAGGTAACGATGAAAAACCGTTATCCTCTTCCTAGGATTGATGACCTATTCAACCAATTGAATTGTTCATGTATGTTCTCAAAGATTGGCTTGAGTTCGGGATATTATCTGTTAAAGGTAAGGGTGAGAAGACCACTTTATAGCCATTATGAGTTTTTGGTTATGCCTGTTGGGCTCACTAATACACTTGCAGCTTTCGTGGATTTGATGAATCAGATTTTTTAGCCGTATTTGGATTAGTTTGTAGTGGTATTCATTGATGATACCTAGGTCTACTCACGTTTAGAGGACGAGCACGGTTATCATCTTCGTGTTGTTCTTCAGATCTTGATAGATAGATAGCTTTTTGCCAAATTCAGTAACTATAAGTTTTGGCTATCTGAGGTGACATTCTTGGGTCTTATTGTTGTAGCATATGGGATTCGTGTGGATCCGCAAAAGATTCAGGCTGTGGTGGAGTGGAAATCACCTAGATATGTTTTGAAGGTCTGTAGTGTCCTCATGATTTTTGCATTGAAGATTTGGAGGCACTACTTGTACGGAGAAAAGTGCTATATTTACACCGACCACAAGAGTGTGAAGTATCTACTCACCCAAAAAGAGTTGAACCTAAGCTGGAGAAGGTGGATCGAGTTGCTCAAGGATTATGGTTGCATTATTGACTACCACCACGTAAAAGCAAATATGGTAGTCTTGTACTTTAAGGGTTGATTATGTATTCCAGCTCTAGAGGATTTGAGAGATCAGATTCTTCAAGAGGCTCATCCAGTCCATTTGATATGCATTCGGGTAGCAATAAAATGTATCAAGATCTTCGTCTTTTCTATGTGTTGCCCATTATGTATAGGGACGCATCATATTTGTGACCAGGTGTTTGGCTTGTCAGCAACTTAAGTGATGTGAGCATACCAGCACCAGATCCAGAAGTCATGCCACAAGGACCTATCACTCATTCTAAGGCCAAACAATTTTGGGAAGTTCTTTCTTAAAAATGCATACATGTTTTTAAATACGTTGATGAACATTCGACCTTAGATTATCAACTATATAATCCACATCTTTATTTAGCTTAGATTATCATATATCACTTATTTACCTTATATTATAAGCATTAATTATTGTGTGTTTAATTTTAAGGTATTATTATAGCCCAAGGTTAAAGAAAGGCAACTCAAGTAGCTCAAAGCTATGGAATGGTAGCTCAACTAGCTAAAACGGAGCTCAACACTAAAGCAAAAGAGCTGAATTAGCTGCTAAGGAGCTCAAGGCTAAGGATGGGAGCTAAAACCAGCTGCAAGACTAAGGAGCTCAGCTATGGAGTGAAGCTGACTACATGTGAGCTAAGGAGTGAGCTCAATGAGCTAAAGGATCACTAAATGAAGCTCCCTGCCCTATTCGGCCTTGGAGGGAAAAATCGTGTGCCCATACATGAAGAGAAGAGTCATGTATTTTCATTAAACAACATGTATTTTCCAAGGGTTTTCTACCCTAGTTTAGTAGATAAATTCAATTTCGGCCACACCCCTTTGTAAACTATAAATAGGCCATCATTTGGTATTTTGTAGACATCTCATTTCATCTTATTTTACATCAATATAATTGTGAGAATTTCTCTCTTCAAAGTCTTCATTGAACTATATCGACTTATCAAGTCTTTATGCTTGTGGCATCATCCTTTTTTTCCATCTTGATACTTGTTGTTCCTAGTTCCATAACTAGTGGGTCTAAGTCTGTGTTACCGTCCAAACTTTAAACCTATAAGGTTCGAGTTTATACTTTCTACAGCAAAATTTCTCTCTTGTTTATTGTTCATACTATCCTCTTTTCATCACTATTATCATCTTCCTTTATCATAACCATCAGCATAGTATAAGCACCACCAAAACAACCCTATTACTTCATCATTCCATCATCATCATACTTATACATTTCAAAGCCTACCCAACGCCCATTACATCTACTACCCTTAAACTTTCTTTTTGTAGGTTCACTTACTTGCCTTCCATGATCTACAATCAAAGGACAACCATCTTCATTAACATCCTTGGCGTGCTAACCCTTTACATCATATGGTATTAGAGCTTTAGGGGAAACAAGTAATTGTTTAACTCTATAAGTTCATTTCCGTGCAAATAATAAAAAAAGAAAAAAAGAAAAGCAGAAAGAATTCTTCTTCGTTTTTAAAAAAATTTGAAATTACAATAAACAAAAAAAGAAAAGAAATTTCTTGAAAGCACAAACAAGGTTGAGAAAGCACAAGCCATCAACAATCAAAGTGCTCTTGTTTGTAAGTACCCCTTTATTTCTGTTCTTCCTATTTCTATATCTACCTTTACATTATATATTGTGTTTTCCCCTACCTAACATTTCTTTCAGCTGACGCCAAAAGAACATTACTTGACAAAGCCTTGAGTTAGTTCCTTAAAGAGCTATACAAGAGAGAAAGAGTGGAAAAGACGACAAGTTTGTGAGATCAGAAAGGGAAGTAAAAGCCATATTCTCGAGAGTAAACATGAAAGAAGAGTGGAGTGTCATCTGATATTTTCTTTGGAGTGACTTTGTGAGGATTTTGTGTATGGTCTAGTAAGGTTTACTTTTGTTTATTATAACTAACAATGTCACAAGAATTTCTTCCATCTACTATAGGGAGGGTCCTTGTTGTTAAAAGGACTTTGAACATGCAATCCATAAAAGATGAGCAACAAAGAGAGAATATCTTCTATACAAGATTCCATGTGAATGGAAAGGTGTGATTCGTGATCATTGATGGAGGAAGTTGCACCAACATTGCAATAACTCTAATGGTGGAAAAATTAGGCTTAAAGACAACCAAATACCCCAATCCATACAAGTTGCAAAGGTTGAATGACGGAGGAGAGTTGAAGGTCACCAAGCAAGTACTCATTCCATTAGAAAGTACAAGGATGATGTCATATGTGATGTTGTGCCTATGAATGCAAGCCATCTACTTCTTAGACGTCGTTGGCAATATGATACGAAGGCAACACATGATGGCTACACCAATCGATATTCCTTTTCATATGAAGGTAGGAAAATCACTCTGGCGCCCCTAAACACAAGTCAAGTGAATGAAGATCAAATTCTGTTGAAGAAAAACATTGAATCAATGAAGGAGAGTGAGAAAACTGAAGAAGCCAAGAAAAAATGAGACAAGAAAGATGAAGGTATGTGCAAGAGGAAGGGAAATCAAAAAGCATCTTCCATCACGATAAACTTTTCTTGTACTTATGTACAAAAAGGTTTTCTGATCATTAACCCTTCTGAAGGCTTGCCTTCTTCTATTTCAGCTCTTTTGTAGGATTTTGAAGACATCTTTCTCGAAGAGATTCCTAGTGGTTGGCCACCTATTCGAGGAGCATCAAATAGATTTCCTGTCGGGGCAACCATTCCCAATCCGCCTGCCTATAGAAGTAACCCCGAGGAAACAAAAGGTTTTCTGATCATTAACCCTTATCAAGTCTTTGTGCTTGTGGTATCATATTTTTTTCCATCTTGATACTTGTGGTTCCTAGTTCTATAGCTAGTGGGTCTAAGTTTGTGTTACCATCCAAACTTTAAACCTATAAGGTTCGAGTTTATGATTTCTATAGCAAAATTTCTCTCTTGTTTATTGTTCATACTATCCTCTTTTCATCACTATTATCATCTTTCTTCATCATAACCATCACCACAGTATAAGCACCACCAAAACAACCCTATTACTTCATCATTCCATCATCATCATACTTATACATTTCAAAGCCTACCCAACGCCCATTATATCTACTACCCTTAAACTTTCTTTTTGCAGGTTCACTTACTTGCCTTCCTTGATCTACAATCAAAGGACAACCATCTTCATTAACATCCTTGACGTGCCTAACCCTTTACATCATATGGTATCAGAGCTTTGGGGGAAACAAGTAATTGTTTAACTTTGTAAGTTCATTTTCGTGCAAATATTAAAAAAAGAAAAAAAGAAAAGTAAAAAGAATTCTTCTTCATTTTAAAAAAATTGAAATTACAAAAAACAAAAAAAAGAAAAAAATTTCTTGAAAGCACAAACAAGGTTGAGAAAGCACAAGCCATCAACAATCAAAGTGCTCTTGTTTGTAAGTACCCCTTTATTTCTATTCTTCCTATTTCTATATCTACCTTTACATTATATATTTTGTTTTCCCCTACCTAACATTTCTTTCAGCTGACGCCAAAATAACATTACTTGACAAAGCCTTGAGTTAGTTCCTTAAAGAGCTATACAAGAGAGAAAGAGTGGAAAAGACGACAAGTGTGAGATCAGAAGGGGAAGTAAAAGCCATATTCTCGAGAGTAAACACAAAAGAAGAGTGGAATATCATTTGATATTTTCTTTGGAGTGACTTTGTGAGGATTTTGTGTATGGTCTAGTAAGGTTTACTTTTGATTATTATAACTAACAATGTCACAAGAATATCTTCCATCTACTATAGGGAGGGTCCTTGTTGTTAAAAGGACTTTGAACATGCAATCCATAAAATATGAGCAACAAAGAGAGAATATCTTCTATACAAGATTCCATGTGAATAGAAAGGTGTGATTCATGATCATTGATGGAGGAAGTTACACCAACATTGCAAGAACTCTAATGATGGAAAAATTAGGCTTAAAGACAACCAAAGACCCCAATCCATACAAGTTGCAAAGGTTGAATGACGAAGGAAAGTTGAAGGTCACCAAGCAAGTACTCATTCCATTAGAAAGTACAAGAATGAAGTCATATGTGATGTTGTGCCTATGAATGCAAGTCATCTACTTCTTAGACGTCCTTGGCAATATGATACGAAGGCAACACATGATGGCTACACCAACCGATATTCCTTTTCATATGAAGGTAGAAAAATCACTTTGGCGCCCCTAAACACAAGTCAAGTGAATGAAGATCAAATTATGTTGAAGAAAAACATTGAATCGATGAAGGAGAGTGAGAAAACTGAAGAAGTAAAGAAACAAAAAGAGACAAGAAAGATGAAGGTATATGCAAGAGGAAGGGAAATCAGAAAACATCTTCCATCACAATAAACTCTTCTTGTACTTATGTACAAAAAAAGGTTTTCTGATCATTAACCCTTCTGAAGGCTTGCCTTCTTCTATTTCAGCTCTTTTGCAGGATTTTAAAGACATCTTTCTCGAAGAGATTCCTAGTGGTTGGCCACCTATTCGAGTAATTGAGCATCAAATAGATTTGATGTCGGGGCAACCATTCCCAATTTGCCTGCCTATAGAAGTAACCCCAAGGAAACAAAAGAACTCCAAAGAAAATTGGTGAATTGATGGAAAATGGGCTACATCTGATAAAGTCTAAGTCCTTGTGTTGTACCTGTCTTATTGGTGCTAAAGAAAGATGGAACTTGGAGACTGCGTGTTGATTGTGGTGCAGTGAACCAAATCACCATCAAATACTGACATCCTATACCTTGCTTAGATGACATGTTGGATGAGTTGAGTGGTGCTAACATCTTCTCCAAGATTGATCTTAAGAGTGGATATCATCATATCAGAATGATAGAAGGGGGCGAATGGAAGACGACATTCAAGACTAAACAAGGTTTGTATGAGTGGTTGGTCATGCCTTTTGGCTTAACCAATGCTCCTAGTACATTCATGAGATTGATGAATCATGTCCTTGGGCCCTAGATTTGTAAGTTTTATGTTGTTTTTTTCGATGATATCCTAATCTATATTCGAACTCTAGAGGATCATGAACAACATCTCATGTCTATTCTTAACACCCTAAGGAAGGAACAACTTTATGCAAATCTTAAGACATGTGTTTTCTGCACTAACGAACTTACTTTCTTATGATTCATTGTAAGTTCACAAGGGTTGAAAGTGGATCCAGTAAAGAGTAAAGCAATCCAAAAATGGTTGAGACTGTAACACCCCTTAACCGATTTTGAAATAAACCGAGTTAAGAAGCATTACAAAACATACAATGACCAACAACATGCATACAAGCTAAGAGATTGAACATTAATCTAGAAGAGAGTTTGAAATCCATGTATATCATGCTTATAATCTTTGTAAGATTATCAGAATTTGGATTAAAGATCATTCAAATTTGGGGTTCTGATCCATAGATTCCCCAATTTACAAGTTTACATTCATTTCTAGCAAGGATCCGGTCTACCAAATTATAATTATTCACAAAGAAAATGGATCATCTTATACATCATCAAAAACAACAATCAATAAGATAACCGACTTGCATTGAATGGTTTTTGAACTAGTTTAATCAAGCAAGCATAATTGAATATCATAAAAGAATATAATAGCAACTAACTTTATAAGTAGCATCAAGAAGATCCAAATAGTAACTAACATATCAAGTTACACTTACTCACATTAGGATCATAACATGTATACATTTAAGCTAGGTTTAATACTAAGCATGGTTCAATGATTGAAATCGAGTAAATTAGTCTATTATTATGGCTTATTTGATCCAAGAGCAACACAACATTACCATTCCATGAATTCCCAAAATAAAACTACTCATTCTACAATCACAAGGCCATTCGAACATCCAAGCAATCAAAATCATTCAAGCATGACTAACTTAAGTTTAACTTCATCTCAAAATATGGAGGATCAATCACATAATTAGAAGACTTAATACATCCATTTCACTACTATAGATATTACATTCATATGGCATTAGCATTACCTAAATGCATTATGTACGAACAAAATATTGTGCCACCTATCTAGGAGTTTCTTAACTAAAGATTACAAAACATACGTTTGTCCTACTTGTGATCTGATCTAAACTCGATGGATAGACACAGACAAGAGTTCACCCTAAAATGTAGATGAAAGGATAACATAAGTAAACACTTAGTGAGGTAGTTTAAGAAAAGTTAAAACATGAGGTAACATATGGAGCAATTTAGAACTAAGTTGTTTTCCTTTCGCGGTAAGGTTCAAGCAATGACACATAATACTTCAATTTCAAGGGTAGTTAAATTAAGTACAATGACTATACATTCAAAACATAGTTTCATTTTGGTTTAAAGAAATTAGACAATCCATAGATATACTTTTACTTGTCATGCAAGCAACAAGGTAGTTGTTAAATTATACATTCAATTCTATTTTTCTTAACCTTGGTAATCAATTAGTCTAGGTACTTGAATCCCCAACCAACTGTCGCCAAAATAAAGTACTCGAAGTACTGATCAATCCCTCCTATTGTCGCCAAATGACCAAAACATGTCCTTCCTATTATCGCCTCATAAGGACCATAGTCCACCCCACATACGAGCTCTATGGCATGCCAACTATACCTATGACCAACTTGAAACTAAGGCTTTGTAGTTTATTCATATCATATCAAATTCAAGATTGAGCATAGCTCCATATTCATTTGTTTAACCGAAGCATAACTTGATGTTCATCTTATCAAGTACAAAAATTATCATATATAAATCTCGAAATTTAGCATAAACCATAGTCAAATATGGTTTAGACATAAAGTACCTAACCTTTCGGTACTTACCTTGAATCCAAGCTTTAAATTAAGCATAGCTTAGCTCAGTAATAAGACAATGTAAATTAAAACAGTTAAAGATGCTTGAGAAGGTCCTAAGCCCGTGCCGAGACTTAAACTACACTCATAAGTTATTCTGAGCTATGTTTGATCTCGAATCACTATCCCAGTTTGTTTTTTCTACAGCTTGCCCCATCTTGGATCTTATCTCCTCAATTTTCTCTTGGTCTATGTAAAACAAAATACAATCATTCATCAAAATCCATTTTTATCTTATTCTTAACAATGATATACATATGTTGTATGAATGAATTTAACATATTTCACTTCAAATGCTAAAATAGTCCAAAAATAGCCCTTAATTAATACAAGACAACCCTTATTCAATTTGCAACACAACTCTTTAATTTTAGTATTAAAATAGTCCACTAATTGTTGCAAAATAGCCTCTAAGATTCTAGTTTTAATAAAATAGTTCATAAGAATCATTGTTAATCTTTGTCTGGTCCTATACCCTTAGATTCGATTATTTAGCAAACAATATGACTCTAACTCAATTTATTACCTTGATTGACACATATAACTAACCTTGAGACTGTCCAAATCTATTCGAAATAGGGCACACATACATGAAGCATTTGCATGCTTCGATTTAAACTATACTAAATGCCATAACTCTAATTCAAGTTCAAGCATGATTTGAACAATCAACAAGGCATCATTCGAATGCATAAAAGAAGGTTCATAACATTAATGTATTTCATTATCAACTACTTAGTGTGTATAAGGAATTCATACAAAATCCATAAGTTAAATCCTAGATTAAGAGAAAATGAAGAGAAACTTACCTTCCTCCTTAAGCTACTCGATCAAAGATTTAAGAATTCGGGTTTAACAAAGCTTGAATTTTAAATCACCATGGATGAAGCTTCACTTCATCTCTCTAAGGTGGTTCAGATAATTGGAGAGGAAGGAGGAGGGTTTGGTTAATCTCTCATCCAAAGCCGAGACCCCCCAAACACTTTCCCTTGCAAATTCTTGCCAAGTGTACAAGACCATCTTCTTATTTTTATTTAGCATGCAATCTCTCAAGTTGTCCTAGTGTTCATTTTAATCCTTGTTAAGATTGGCTACTCACTTTTTCCTTTGTTTTAACTTGATCATAATGCTTAATTAATCAATCAAGGCACATTAGAATGATCTATTTAGCACTTGAATTAGTAATACTTCTAAATCAAATTTTGGGGTATCATAGAGACCAACAAACATAAGCCAAGTGAGGAGTTTTCATGGGCTTGCAAGCTTTTACGGAAGGTTTGTGCCAAATTTCAGTTCCATTACCGCCCATTTAACTGGGATAATTAAGAAGAATTCAAACTTTAGTTGGGGTAAGAAACAAGAATAAGCCTTCTTGAAGATAAAAGAATGTTTGACTGAAGTACCTTTGTTTGCATTACCCAATTTTGACAAGACCTTTGAAGTAGAGTGTGGTGCATCCGAGATTGGGATAGGTGTTGTCCTAACACAAGAAGGACGTCCCATTGCATACTTTAGTAGAAAGTTAAGCGATGCTACATTGAACTATCCAACATATGACAAGGAAATGTTCGAGCATTGGAAACATGGCAGCACTATCTGTGGCCTAAGGAATTTGTCATCCAAACTGATCATGAGGCATTGAAGCATATTAGAGGCCAACACAAGTTGAACAAGCGGCATGCTAAGTAGGTGGAGTTCCTTGAATCCTTTCCTTATGTCATCCACTACAAGAAAGGTAAAGATAATGTTGTGGTTGATGCTCTATCAATAAGGTACATACTTCTAAACTTTTTGAATTCCAAATTACTTGGATTTGCTTTTATTAAGGGCCTTTATGCTACTGGCCCTGATTTTGGAGAAAAGTACAAATTGTGTGAAAAGGGTGCATATGGAAAATATCTCTTTAAAGAATGATGAATCTACATTCCTCAAGGATCCATTCGGGAGGTCTTGGTCAAAGAAGCACATGAAGGTGGACTTATGGGACATTTTAGGGTAAGCAAGACATTGAGCACTTTGAAAGAGCATCTCTTTTGGTCAAAGATGAAAAGGGACGTTGAGAGGGTTTGCGAGAGATGTGTTGTTTGCAAGAGGGCTAAGACAAAAGTCATGACTCATGGATTGTACATGCCTCTACCTATTTCAAGTGAACCATGGGTAGACATCTCTATAGATTTTGTACTAAGACTTCCAAGAACCATGACCGGGAGAGACTCCATCTTTGTGGTGGTGGATATATTCTCCAAGATGGCCTATTTCATACCATGCCACAAAATGGATGATGCAACACATGTGGCCAACTTGTTCTTCAAGGAAGTGGTGATACTTCATGGAATTCCAATGACTATTGTCTCAGACCGAGATGTCAAGTTTCGAAGTCACTTTTAGAGGATTCTTTAGGGTATGTTATGGACCAAATTGCTATTCTCTACTATTTTCCATCCACAAACTGACTGCCAAACCGAAGTAGTGAACTGAGTATTGTCCACTCTGTTGAGATCTATCATTCAAAAAAATATCAAGACATGGGAGGAATGTTTACCACACATGGAGTTTGCCCACAACTGACCTGTCCATTCTACAACCAAATGTGAACAAAGATTCATCAACAAGTCTGGGAGAACATTAAAAAGAGAACCTGGCAATATGAACAACAAGACAACAAAGGACGCAAGTGAATCACTTTTGAAGTTGGAGATTGGGTTTGGTTTCATTTCAGAAAAGAAAGGTTTCCAAATCAAAGGAAATCTAAGTTACTACCAAGAGGAGACGGTCCTTTTCAAGTGATGGAGAATGTGAGTGCAACATTTAATGTTTCAGATCTTTCCCCATGTGAAGAAAGTGAGAATTTAAGGATAAAATGCTTAAAAGAAGGGGATTAATGTGAACATACCATCACCGGATCTAGAAGTCATGCCACAAGGACCTATCATCCGTTCTAAGGCCAAACAATTTAGGGAAGTTCTTTCTCAAAAATGCATACATGCTTTTACATTTGTTGATGAACATTCAACCTTTGAAGATCAACTATATAATATATTACATGTTGATATGTGATATATTATATAATCCACATATTTAATTAGCTTATATTATCATATATAACATCTTTACCTTATATTATAAGCATTAATTATTATTTATTTTATTTTAAGGTATTATTATAGCTCAAGGTTAAAGAAAGGCAGCTCAAAGCTATAGAATGGTAGCTCAACTAGCTAAATTGGAGCTCAACACTAAAGCAAAGGATCTAAATCGGCTACTGAGGAGCTCAAGGCTAAGGATGGAAGCTAAAACCAACTGCGAGACTAAGAAGTTCAACTATGGAGTAAAGTTGACTACAAGTGAGCTAAGGAGTGAGCTCAATGAGCTAAAGGATCACTAAGTGAAGCTAGCTATCATGGAAGGACACTGCCTATTCGGCCATTCATTTTGGTGCCAAAATGAACCAACACTTAACCATTCGGCCATGAAAAGAAGAGTCATGCATTTTCATCGAACAATATGTATTTTCCAAGGGTTTTCTACCCTAGCCGAATAGATAAATGCCCTTTCGGCCACACCCCTCTGTAAACTATAAATAGGCCATCATTTAGAATTTTTTAGACATCTCATTTTACATCAATATAATTTTGAGAATTTTTCTCTTCAAAGTTCTTCATTGAACTATATCGACCTATCAAGTCTTTGTGCTTGTGGCGCCATCCCTCTTTTCCATCTTTATACTTGTGGTTCCAAGTTCCATAACTAGTAGGTCCAAGTCCGTGTTACCATTCAAACATTAAACCTATAAGGGTCAAGTTTATGCTTTCTATAGCATAAATTATCTCTTGTTTATTATCTGAACTATCCTCTTTTCATCACTATTGTTGTAACAACGGGAGTCGCCACTGATCCTTTTTTAGTTTAGGTGTGATTGGATCACCTGAAAACCTGGCTATTTTAATAAAATCTGTTTTTGTGTCATTTTATTAAAACAACGAGTTTTGGGTATGCAAAACAAGAAAAATAGGTTCGGGAGTCAGTTATATGTGGGGAAGGGTGAGCACCCCCACAACGCCCAAAATTGGTACCTGGTCAATTACATATTGTCTAAATGATGGAAATTAAGAATTCGAGTTTAATTTAAAATTTGTGACCCCTTAATATATTTAAAAGAATATTTATTTGTGTGAGCGGAATTTACACCCCTACACCGGGGCATAATTACTGTTAGATTCCCGAATAAAGAGAACCTATTTTGAAAATTATAATTTAGAATTAAAATGATATTTTGTGATAGGGGCTAATGGAAAGCGGCACCTCTTACACTCGAGGTACGTTTTTCACGAGAACTACCTAATAAAAGGTTTTAATTTAAAATTCAATTAAAACATATATATGATATGCACAAATATATATATATTAGATTATAAATATTAAGTAAATAATGATAATAATAATAATAATAAATTAATTAATTAATTAATTAATAGCAATAATAATAATAATAATAATAATGATGATGATGTAACACCCCCTTCCTGGCCTGGTAGAAAATCGGGTAGGAAAGTGTTATCGGAAACTTATTCAGAGGTCAGAAGCTTAACCGGAATTCAGAATCTTATTCGAAAAGTCTTATTAATATCTTTTACAACTTATCGAACTAACTTATTAATATCTTACTCAATTTGGGGTTAATTCCAAACTTTTTCAAAATTAAGGACTAAATTGTAAATTTTACAAATTAAAGGGTATTTATCTAAATTTATTTTTACTAACCTTCAATTGAACTTGTCATTTATTAGCCTGTGAAATTTTGTCATTAACGGAGATCATTTACCCATCGATTAGATCATTTAAATTTAGTGACCAATCTGTAAACTATTTGAAATTGTAGTTTAAGTCTTTTAACAAAATTAACTAACACCGTACCGATACACTTGAAACCGTATCAGTACGTTAAGCCAAATTTCTCAATTCCAGATTTAAAGGTAACAAGCCTATACCGATACACCTAAGCTTGTATCGATACGCGTTGACCAAGGTTGACCTGTTTCGGTATAGCCTAAGGCCGTATCGATGCAATTTATTTCCCAACCCTTACTGCCAAGATCTGTACCAATACACCCCCTTTTGTGTATCTATACGATCTATTTTACCAATCCCAAATATGCAAGGCTATATCGATACAGCTTGACCCGTATCGATGTGTCTGTCCTATAATGACTAATTGTATCTGGTTTTTATTCGAATTAACCAATCAAACGATGTCCAAACTTTACCAAATTTTACCAGTAGCATTTAATCGCTATAACCTACTAGCATGTCAATTTTTAGGTCCATTTGAATATGTTTACTATGTTTTTACCTTTTAAGTGCCTTTAAGCCCAATTTAACTAGTTTCTTTAATTTACAACCACACTATCTTCCATTTTTAGTTCTTAGACACTTTAGGGCCAATGCATACATATCAAAATATACCAATGTAACACGTCTAAGCCCTATGACACCTTACTAGGAGCTCAAAATAAAAACTAAGCATACATGGAGATTGGTGGGAGTGATTTGCAACTTCAATAACACGATCGAGGCTCGGATTGCTTCAACGTCCTGAAATGCATTAGAGAAACGAATGTTAGGCTTACATAGCCTAGTGAGGTAGTTATAATAAACGTAAAACAAGTTGTTAAATGGCATAAATGACATGTGAACTTGCTTGAAGGATATAAGTACATCATTAATCATATATAGGTCATACTTAAAGCCAATTGTTATATTTTCATATACCAAATGCAAATCTTAGATACATATCATTCCCTTAGACATAGTAACGAATGGATACACGGATTCCCATGTGCGCCACTTATATCGAAAATATGCCTTAGCCTTGAGCCGTAACACTGGAGTCCCTCACACAATCCAACTTTTTCTCCCCACATATAGACCGTAGCCCCGGACCGTAGTCCAATCCCTTACTTAGTGAGCTCAAATAACCCTATGGCATGCCAATTGTATCCAATGTCCAAAAGTGTCCAAGGTTACAGATATCATTATAAAACTCACCTTTGTGCCCTTAGGCCATATCAGATTGCAAATTGATCATTGGCTCCAAATAGCATTTCATAACATGTTCATGTCAAGTTCCACACATAACATATTCAAATATCATACATAAGTACACATGTAGCATATTCAAATATAAAGGACTTACCACACTTACAGTAGAATCCACATACATTTGCTCTACTTGAGCCCTTACCAACATACAAGATTCTAAGCACAAAACAAATGCAATCGGGATGGCACCTAGCCAATCCCATGACATAACTACACTCACCTAGTACTCAGAGACTTCAAGGGTCTCAGATAGCGATCCCCTTGCCGCTGGAAGAGTTCAGAATAGCCAATGGTGAAGATGGTTTGTCTTCCACCACTTGAGCTAGTTCAAAATTAGAGGATTACGTTAGAATCGAAACTATTGATTCATAAACGTTTTTCAAGCTTACCAAAGGTTTTAGACAACATCAACATAAGGAAATTAACAATCTAATACATGGGCTTAGCTTGAACATTCAAGACTCAAATCTTGAAATTAAACTCTAAGGATTGATGGAATCATCAAATTGACATAGGGGTTTTACTTAGTCACAAGCTTCCATTTGGTGTACTGAAATCAAAAAAAGGTCAAAGATTGGATCGAGGTACTTGCTTGAGCTTGAGGAAGAAGATGGCAATGGAGGGGTGTGCTTGGTTTCTTTAATCAAAGGTTTAGTTTTGGTTTTAGGGAAGCAAAACAAAGACGATAGCTTTTCCCGCTATTCATTTTAAGAAGGCTATGGCCTTAATCATAACCCACCTCACCCTTAGCCAATGGGAAGCTTTCCCTTAGCAAAGGGTTTGCTTAACCCATTAATTAATACATTTTCTCAATCCTTTCTAACTTTTGATAATTGATGACCAATTGTCATCCTTTCCAGATCATTCTCACGTTGAGGGGTGGCAAGCAAGTAGGTGAATCATCCCCTACTTCAAATCTTTTTCAATTTGGTCACTAAATCAAGTTGGGTAGGGACCCGTATCGATACAGGTCCTACCGTATCGATATGCCTTGCCCAGATTCAGCATTTTCAATGAAACTCCTAACTTCAATTCCTTACAAAAAGGTCCAACAACTTCAATTAAGCCCAAAATAACTCTCATTACATCGAAATTGGTTACAAGGATCAAGCAATTAGATCATTCAGGCGTAACTGGTACAAATTTTTTGATCACCAGAACCTAATTCCGACTAGGCCAATTTTCGGGGTGTGACAACTCTCCCCCTTAAGAAAATTTGTCTCGAATTTTCACTTTAACTGAAAAAGATGAGGATACTACTTCTGCATTGTCTCCTCTGGCTCCCAGGTTCTTTTCTCCACTAGTAACTTCTCCAAAGAACTTTTACTAGAGGCATGAACTTTTACTTCTCGTGCGAGGATATGCACTTGTTTCGAAGTCTCTTTACTTCACGTGGGAAGGATCGGACCGGTACTTCCGTAGCATAGATACATGAAAGACATTATAGATTCAACTTAACTCCTCAGGGAAAGCTAGTCGGAGGCAACAGGTCTAACTCGCTCGATCACCTTGAATGGGCCTATAAAATGAGGACTTAGCTTCCCCTTCTTGCCAAAATGAAGGATCTTCTTCTACGGAGATACCTTAAGGAAAGCTTTCTCCCCAACATCATAGTGAATATCCCTTCTTCTCAAATTACCATAAGCTTTTTGTTGGTCGAACACAGCCTTGAGCCAGTCAGCAATAACGGTCACCCTTTCTTCAGTTTCCCGAAGTAAGTTAGGGCCTAACACCTTGCCTACACCAAGCTCGGTCCAACATAGAGGGGTCCTACAACCTCTTCCATAAAGGGCCTCATAAGGAGCCATCTGTATCGAAGCTTGGTAACTGTTGTTGTACGCGAACTCCACCAATGGTTGGGACTTTTCCCATGTATTCCCGAAATCAATAACACAGGCTCATAGCACATCTTCTAGAATCTACAAGGAAGAGTCGGGATTGGTGCAAAAAACTTATACATATGTATAGAAGAGATATAAGGTTACCTGAATAACCCTTTTCAGATTGGCCATCAGTTTGAGGGTGGAAAGTAGTGCTTAGGTGCACTCGAGTTCCCAAAGCATCATGTAGGGTTCTTTAAATTGGGATGCAAAATGCGGATCACGGTTGGAGATGATGGATACAGGAACTCCGTGTAAATTGATGACTTTACGAATGTATAACTCAACAAGTTTAGACAAGCTGAAATCCATTATCACCGGAAGGAAATGAGTAGACTTGGTGAATCGATCTACAATGACCCAAATAGCATCATTTTTCTTTGGTGTCATTGGTATCGTAATACATTCCCATTTCCATTGTGGAATCTCAATAGGTTGCAAGAGACCAGTAGGCATCTTGTGCTCGGCTTTAACCCGTTGGCAAGTCAAACACCTAGCCACAAAGTTCGTGATCTCACCTTTCATACCAGACCACCAATACAGCTCTGTAACATCCCAAAAACCGGTCTAATCGGAATCAGATTTCGGTGATCAAAAATCCTACACCGAACAAGCTTAAATATTGCATCGATGATGATTTGGGACCCCTTTCATTGATGTAGGACATTGTTTAAGTCATGTAATCAGTAATTTTGTTCGGGGTAACCCGTCTTTAAATAAGAGGGTTTATATTTATCGTTACTAGTTTAATTAAATAAGGGCCTATATCATTAACATTCTTATATAATTATCATTTTATGTTTCAAAAATAGTATGGGCATTGCTTCGTTTATCCCTTTTCTTTTCTTTTCATTTTATTATTATCCTAATATAATTTTAGCTTGAAAGTATTCGTATTATTATTATTACTATCATCATTTCCTTTTATTGTCATATATTACTACTATTATTATTATTTGCATTATTGTTATTATTGTCATTATTATGTTTGTTATTAGTGTTGCTATTATGGTTATTATTATATATGTAATATCATATTATCCAATTCAAAGCCCAATTGCTATTAGTGGATCATGGGCCTAGGTTATATTAATAGGTCATATTAGTGTGTTATATCTTATTATTGTTGTTTTTGTTTTAATATTATCTTTATAGTTATATATATTATTATAGTACGTAATATAAGTATATGCTTCGAATCAGATGAAAAATTGAATTGAAGGAGACAAGTGATCTATTATAAATACGAAGCTAGTTTATTTCTTTTTATTCTGTCAGCCCTATAATGAAACACAACAGATAAATAAAGCCCAAAATATCCAATTACATTTAAATAATAACAACCAAAAGTCCTGTTTACATTCCGGCCCGACAAAGGCCCATGTTTGAAACAAAACCCTAAGATAATTTGATTCCCCATTCCCTTGTGCAGCCAAACCCACAACCGAGACCCAGGTGCCCCTTTACATCACTCCTCACTAAGCACATCCCTTGCACCCTGGTGTCCTCTAGCAATACACCCAGGCAAGACAAACCAGCAATGGCCTCTCTACACCAACCGGCCATCTCACCAGCAAGGACGAAGCTGGTCCCCTCCTCCACCAAGCCTCTCGTACATGCACACAAACAAAGAGGGCATTAGAAAATCAGAAAGAAGGGGAATCACAACAGTAAAAACTAGGGACAATCAAGGGGTATTATAGCTAAAACGCATATGCACACAAGGGGTAGAACATCAGAGACAAGCCGACACTGCAGAATAGGCAGATGAATACAAACAAATAACAGAGGCAGCCAATCACTAATTTTATGTCTTTTTATATATATGCAAATTCATTGTAATTATTGGCTATAAGAGCCGAAACCAAAACAATGTACTGGCAGGGAGGATATTCAAGCATCAATGGAAAAAGTAGCATTTTTTAGATTTTCTATTCTCCAGTTTTTCCCCTTTTCGAAATAAAAGAAAAGCTAAACAAAGGCAACACATTTTCTCAAACAATACACAGGAAAGCATTCAGATTTTTTCTTTTTTTCTTTATCTGTTGGGTTCGAATCGAAAAGGAAAAAAGAAAGAAGAAAACGTTACCTTCGATCTTCAACATTCGACGGTGACCGAAGCTCCATCTCGGTAATCCCAACGGTGGAGAGGTAGATCGGGGCGAGGAGAATGACATACCTCGATTTCATGTCGATCCAACGGTGAAAGGAGGAGATCCGGTAAGAGGACACCGAAATCTTCAGACACTAAGCTCGGTTTATTTCCTCGGAAAACCAATCTGATAAGGAGGAAGGGGAGACTGAGGTGAGTCCACTGATAATCTTGCATGGCTGAGACGGCCATCGGAGCAGCGACGAGCGGTGGTTATGGCTTCGGCAGCTAGGGTTTATTTTAGAGGAAATGAGAGTAGTTGAGAAGGAGAAGAAATAAAGATTGAATAAAAAGGGGTTTACCTAATTTATTCAGTCAAAACCGGATGGACCGGTTCACACTCGGACCCAGCTCGTGACTCAACCCCAATCCAGACTAGAGAGCCCAAACTCGTGGGCTTTGGGTACCTTCTTGCTACCTTCTTTTTGTAGCAGCCCAATTTTGAAGTCTTCGTATTTATCTCTTCTCTTTTTTTGAATTCATTATCCAGCAATTGACTAACCCTTTTCCTTGTTTTCTCTCTTTCCCTTTGTACCTTTTTTTTTTGCATACTTTGTCATATCATAAAGAGCATATTGAGTCAGAAATAGTCTGAAATTAAAGACTAGATTAATGAGAGGTTTGGCTCGAAACAATGATGAAAAGAATCACGACGTAGAAATACGGTCAAAATAGGAGCATTTACATGACGCGGGCAATATTTTAGCCAGAGGTTCAAGTCAACAGTGTCAGTCGAAACCTTTATGAACACAAAAGTTAATGATGTGTCCGAGTGGAAGTTAATGTAGAGTAATTGGGATTCCGAGGCAAGAAGTACTTTCAAAGATGAGTATAGCGACATCTCATATTCACTTAATGTTCTGATCGACCAACCGCCACTTCAAGCAGTGGTAGAGTTTTGGAACTACCGCCTATGGTTGTTTCACGATTGACAACTTTGATTTGACCTTGATAATTGAGAAGTCTCAAACCCTTGCAAGAAGATTAGTGAGAACCGCATCTACTCAAAGAACAAAGCTTTCTGGGGCAAGCTCAAAGGTTTCCCAGGCACTTTGCCATCTTGGGTCAACAATCAAGTCTCGACTTAGAACGAGAAAGAATATATTGGGTAGGAAGAAATTCTGGCCTTAGCTTCAGCACACCCTGAGGGTCAAGTTCAGCGGGACCCTTTTTGAAGAACAAGTCAAGTGTACCAAATGCCGACATTGGAGCGACTATAATTCGCCCCCTACACCACTTGGGGGCAAGAACAAGAATTGGTACATTTTTAACTCCGATGCAAGAGATCGCCCAAAGTTAAAATTCCTAATGAAAGATGCTGCCAAACTTCCAAGAAAGAATAAGGGATTGTTTGGATCTTGGAGAAAATCATTGACCTAGATGCCAGCTTAAGGACCACATATGTAGTAGATTTCCTTTGATCATTTTAACAAACCAAGGTTCCCATTAAAGCAAGTCATTTAACGATGATATTTGCCAAACTCAGTGTCGCTCTTTGCATTCATTCATATTTTCATAGTAGCATTATTCTGTGACGTATTGTTATTTTTTTCGAATAATACATTTTTGTACATTCACATACATCATATGCATCACTGACCAGGGAAAAACATTTGCCTCAAAAAATATGAGTAAGGAGGGAATGGCTTCTGACTAGTTTAACTTCAGAAATATGAATGACCTGTCAGCTAGGGTAGTTAAGCTCGAGGAGTTCCATGAGCATTTTGCCAAAAAACAAAGAAACCTAATGGCATACGTGAAGAGGTTTTAGGAAGAAACTAGGTGGCAAGTAAATGAATTGATGGGAATGATAGCCACCATAACCAAAGAGAAGGGTATGAAGGAAGACCTTTCGTAAGAAGAGAGTAAGAATAGGGAACGCGACTTCACGTGGGAAATGATTTTGTCCGATGAAGACCAAGCCGTTATCAACCAATATGAGGTAGCATGCCTTACTTATGAATGCCCCATCGAGTTGGTGTTGTATAAGATTAAGGATTCTCTTTGGGAAATTTTATCTCCTCGAACGGACAAGAGATCGACTCGGAGACAAAGAAAGCCCAAGGAAGCACAGAAATGACTTCAATCTGAAGCTATAACCGGGAGCGCCCAGGGTTTGAATAAGAAGGAAACAAGGGAACTCGAGGGAAGAAACAAGAACATCACCCCACTGCTAATCTCATACAAGGAGCCGTACTCACAACTGTACAAGGCAGACTTGGTTCGGCCTTACCATATGGTGCCCTTTAACCCACCCTACCCTTCTTGGTATAATGCCAATATTCAAAGTCATTCTATTGAAAGCTATGTGGCATTTATGAAGTTAGTCCAGAATATGTTAGAGTCCTGAGTATTGCAGTTAGGAGAACCAAGCATCACCAATCAGAAGGGATATGACTCCCTGGGTCGTATAAAGAGTTCCCGACTGAACAATCAGTTTCATGGTCGTTCTTATCGTCAACCATGCTCATTTGCGAAGCCCTCAAAGGTTTTTCACCCGATGACGTATATAGACTTGCTCTCAACACCTGTTGGAGCAAAACTTCTAGCTCCAATTCAGTCCATACCAAAGAATCCTCCTTATCCTGATGGTTATGATGCCAACGCCGTGTGTGACTACCATATGGGAGGTATTGGCCACCCCATAGAGAATTGTGGACCTCTAAAGAATAGGGTCTAAAGTCTGATTGAAAGTGAGATTTTGAGGCTTTGAGGAGGAGGGTGATAGAGATGATCCCTTAGAGGTATTAATCCCCGTAATTAGCTTTAGAGGGTTTTTTTCTAGGCATGTGGCATTCTCTTGTTGCACTTTGCTTTTATTTACCCAAAGATAGTAGTAGTGACCTTTTGAAATGAGTTATGTTGTGTTCGATTTCAATGAAAGAGGCATTCAGGTGCATTTCATTTGGCAAGCATTACATATTCTTTGATTTCTTTTAAAAATTTCATTTATTCTTTATTATTATGAGCTTACTTCTGTTTTCCCGAACATATATGTATATATCTTCTACAAGATTGACTTTAATTCAAAATTTAAAAATCGAATGTTGTGAGAACGCTACAAATGTGAAAACCCTCTGTTCCATTTAGGCCATGAGAGGAACAACAATTAGTGTTTAGGAGTAATGGGCTGATCATATTAAGTGATTTTTCCTCTCAGGCATTGTTGTTCAAGGTCCTTGAATGAAGTGATAACCCTAAAACATCTACCACCTGAAGACTGTTTGATATCCATGTATGGGAGGACATTTGGCATTCTTTCATTTCCCTTCACAAAGAAAGAAAATAAGGAAAATATCCATTGTTGTCTCCTTTTGAGCCTGATAATGTTTTTTCTGATTCAACCCAAACCAAGGATCACCCCTACACCGGAGGGCAAAGGAGATAAAAGTTTATGGATGAATGAATGACATCGAGTTCTGATCATGCTATGGAGATGACACCTCAAGAATTAGGGGGCAATAAAGGAAAATAAATGTGTTGAATACAATTCTCAATTTGAGCAATAGAAACCTAAAAAGAAAACAGAGAAAGAAAAGTTTATGCTCAAAGAGCCAACCTGAATCAAGTTGAAAGTCACCAGCACAAAAGTTGAAGAAGCTGAAAGTGAAACCACTAAGTTGAAGAATGTAGTTGTAAAAAAAGAGAAAAAAGAAAAAGAGAAAAGAAAATAAAATAAAAGAAAAAGGTAAAGAGATAAATAGAGAAAGGGCTATAGAAATTCCCCATCCAAATGAATCAGCCTTGATAGATTGATCACATTTGAATGAAAGCATGCATTGATACAGTGTGAAGATACAAGTTGATCCGAAGCTACACTAGAAGAAAGGAATTTAACTCTAGGGTGAAAACCCAAAAACAAGTAGTCTAGAGCGATCCAAAAAAGAAAGTGAAAATAGTGTTTCATCTAAACATATCTAGATCAGACAGTACATAATTGAGATTTCCAGTCAGAAGAAATGATCGTTGGTTTCATCACCCTTAAACACTTGTTTGGGCCTACATATCATTTCTTTCATAACCATGAGCCATAGCCTACATTACAAGCCTTGAAAGACTATTTCGACCATACATGGACGTCTGAGTTTGTCTTCAGATCACATACCGCCTATCGAGGTTAACCTTTCTTCAAGGATTGTCACACTTCTAATTCCTGATTGAGATCAGAAAATAGGGAAAGATGGGCCACGGTGCGATAGTGAGTTAAAGAGAGCCACCTTAAAATTGGGTAGAAATTAGGTATGAGAGTTGTTCCTCTCAGAAGCTTAATAGCCCAGTAAGGGTTTTACATGCGTATGTATCACCATAACATTCGTGGTCTTTTAAACAAAAGTTTCACTTAGGTTGATTTTTTTTAAAAAAACTAAGCTTGATTATAGTAAACATTTCTTTCCATGTTTTAAAGAAATAATAATAATAATAAAATTATTTTATCTATATCATCCTCATAAGTCTCTTGCATTGGAATGAACAAGTGGACTGACCTTTTGTGTGCTGCGGGTACCTGTGACTTGAGGGGAGACAAGTAATACCCATAAGGAACATTTTTGGAAGCTCAACATTAAGATACCACCTTTGGGATGACAAGACTGTATGTCAGTAAAGTGCAAGGTTTTGAAGTCAATCTTTTCCAAATAAGCTTTGATAAAGTGAAGATTAAACTTAAAGTGAGCTTAGGGGCTTGAAGGCGGGTCCTTCCCCTAATGTTGAGATAGAAGAAAACTTGTCATAATGAGTCAAGGCAAAGAAACATTGAACCTTAAGATTGAGTAGAGGCAGTGCAGTAAGAATGGACAACACAAGAAGTATTACATTATGTTCTGACCGGTGAAAGTCAGCATCTCCTTTCAAGAAGAACGAAGGAGGAAGATTCAGTAAAGAAAATGAAGATAGGAAAAGTTCAGAATATTTAGGGGACATGAGTTCACCCAAGCGAGGAGATTGTAGAAGGCTCATCATGAAGAGTCTATGGAGAAGCAATAGTTAGGCCCGAGTTAAGTGAGGGCAATGTTATTCTTACCGTGGTGAGTCAGCATTTCTTTTCAAGAAGAACGAATAAGGAAGATTCAGTAAATAAAAGTGGAGACCGGACCTCAGGGGAATAAAGAAGACTCGAAATATTCAGGGGCATGTGTTTACCCCAATGTTGAGAAAGGAGAAGGACTCGACATGGAGATTCAATGGAGAGAAAATAATGAAGTCCAATTGAGTGAGGCAATGTTTCGAAGGTGGACTTCGGGAGAAGATCGGTTGTAGTCAAACCAGTATAGGCCAGCCACATCTTTCCAAAATAGGATTGAAGACTTAGCAAAGATAGAAAGCCCGTGGAAGTTTTCCCCAAGCATCTTTGAAAATGTCGTAATTCATACATCATATTTAGCTAGACATTCCTAGGCTAGGAGCATGCTGACTCACATCATCAAACCATTTTGGTTGTTGCTGATAGATTCAAAGAATTGAAAGATGTTTTAGCCTGAAACTTCCTGATTAGAGAGGCAGATCCTAGTAAAGATGACTAGTCCCTAATGAGAAAAACTCGCTCAGATTCAAAGAGTTTCTAAGAATAAGAGCTTGCGTAGCCAAAAAGAGAATGGTGCGAGCTCATCCGAAGAAACGTATAGACTATGACGAAAAGAGCTACCCATAAATCAACCATGATAGAAAGATGAGAAGTGCATCGTGAGAAGAACCCATAATGAGAAGACTTCGTCAACACCTGCAAGGATTGAAGACATCCGATATAAAGAGAACGGTATTCGCCTTCGGCAATGTTGGACCGTGGGGAATAAAGAATTTTTTAGTAAGAAGAACAACTCCAGACTTTGAGCATTGATACAAGAATTTCATGACAAAGAGAGCAATTTTTAAGCTTTGAAAGCTGGTTTGTTTTCCTGTCAAGACTTTCGGGCCATCAGGAAATCTTTCGAGCATGACGATAAGGTGCCAATGCAATAGAAATTGGGGCATAGAGGAATTTATAGTTTGAAGAGTCAACCGGTGAAAAGCGAGAGTTTCAGAAGGACTTGTAAGAAAGTGAGATAAGATTAGCACTTGTTCCAAGACATGAGAGGAATCTGCCAAAGCAAAGGCAAGAAGGACATCAGACACAAAATGGGTAAATTTACCAAGAAATGACATCGATTGGGCACCCAAAACAAAAGAGAAAAAAGAAGAAAGGAGAAAAAGAAAAAAAGAAGAAAGAAAAGAAAATAAGAGAAAGAAGAAGAAGAAGAAAAAAAGAGAGAAAGAAAAAGAAAGGAAAAAAAGAAAAAAAAGAGAAAAGAAAAGAAAGAGAATGAGAAGAAAAGAAAAGAAATAAAATGAAATGAAAAAAAAAGAAAAAGAAAAGAAAAAAAAGAAGAAAGAAAAAGAAGAAAAACCTCTAGAGAGAAGACCTGTAAAAATGCTTTAGAGCAAGAGATTTAGAAAGTCAAGAAAAAGAAAAGACATAAAAGGCAAACCCGAGTAAGAGAAGAGGCGTCATCATTACAAAGAAAAGAAGAAGAGAAAAGCAAAAGAAATTGAGGGACCAAAAGAAGAAAGAATATTCGTAGGATAGGCTGGATACTTCTTAAGAGGAGAAGTAAACAACAAAGCAAAAACCTAAAAAAAGATTCTCAAGCAAAGAATTTCAAAACTAACACCCAAGGATTTTAGAGCAAATAAGACAGATACTCACAGCTCACGGATTTTAGGTGAAGTATTTCAGACTCGCCATATGAGGATTTCAAAGCGAAGGAGGCAGATACTAAAAGCTTAAGGATTTCAGGCGAATGATTTCAAACTCGTCATATTAGAACTACCGAGTAAAAGATACAGATACTCAAAGCTCAAGGATTTTAAGCGAAGGATTTCAAACTCGTCATATTAGAACTACCGAGCAAAAGAGGTAGATACTCATAGTTTGGAGTTTTCAGAGCGAATGAGGCAGATACTCAAAGCTCAAGGATTTCAGTCGAAGGATTTCAAACTCGACATATTAGTACTACCGAGCGGAGGAGGTAGATACTCATAGTCCGGGGTTTCTAGAGCGAAGGAGACAAATACTCAGAGCTCAAAGATTTCAGGCGAAGGATTTCAAGCTTGTCATACCAATATTTTAGAGCGAAGGAGGCAGATACTCAGCCCATGGATTTCAGGCGAAAGATTTCAAACTCGCCACACCAAGATTTCAGAGCAAAGGAGGTAGATACTCAAAGATTTTAGGCGAAGGATTTCAAACTCACCGTATTGGAACTATCGAGCGGAGGAGGCAGATACTCATAGCTCAGGGATTTTGGAGCGAAAGGGGCAGATACTCGTAGCTCAAGGACTTTGGGGCAAAGGAGGCAGATACTCATAGCTCCATGTTGTAGGGAGAGAAAGAGCGAACAATTCTATATAGGAGGAACTCAAATCTTGGAATCTCCTAACAGGGAAGTGGGACAAAATTAGTGCTTATGATCTTTGCTTTATTCTTATTTCACAAGGATAAGAAAAAATGGGCATCTGTAATCACTAATTTTATTCGGGGTAACCCATCTTTAAATAAGAGGGTTTATATTTATCATTACTAGTTTACTTAAATAAAGGGTCTATATAATTAACCTTCTTATATAATTATCATTCTATATTTCAAAAATAGTATGGGTATTACTTCGTTTATCCCTTTTCTTTTCATTTTATTATTATCCTATTATAGTTTTAGCTTGAAAGTATTTGTATTATTATTACTATCATCCTTTCCTTTTTTCATCATATATTACTACTATTATTAGTATTTGCATCATTGTTATTATTGTCATTATTATGTTTGTTATTAGTGCTGCTATTATGGTTATTATTATATATGTATTATCATATTATCCAATTCAAAGCCCAATTGCTATTAGTGGATAATGGGCCTAGGTTATATTAATAGGTTATATTAGTGTGTTATATCTTATTGTTGTTGTTTTTGTTTTAATATTATCTTTATAGTTATATATATTATTATAGTACGTAATATAAGTACATGCTTTGAATCAGATGAAAACCCGTGTGAATTGAATTGAAGGAGATAAGTAATCTATTATAAATACGAAGCCTGTTTATTTCTTTTTGTTCTGTCAGCCCCATAATGAAACACAATAGATAAATAAAGCCCAAAATGTCCATTTACATTTAAATAATAACAACCAAAAGTACTGTTTACATTTCGGCCCAACAAAGGTCCATGTTTATAACAAAACCCTAAGATAATTTGATTCCCCATTCCCTTGTGCAGCCAAACCCACAACCGAGACCCAGGTGCCCCTTTACATCACTCCTCACTAAGCACATCCCTTGCACCCTGGTGTCCTCTAGCAATACACCCAGTCAAGACAAACCAACAATGGCCTCTCTACACCAATCGGCCATCTCACCAGCAAGGACGAAGCTTGTCCCCTCCCCCACCAAGCCTCTCGTACGTGCACACAAACAAAGAGGGCATTAGAAAATCAGAAAGAAGGATAATCACAACAGTAAAAACTAGGACAATCAAGGGGTATTATAGCCAAAATGCAAATGCACACAAGGGGCAGAACATCAGAGACAAACCGATACTACAGAATAGGTAGATGAATACAAACAAATTTCAGAGGTAGCCAATCACTAATTTTATGTCTTTTTATATATATGCAAATTCATTGTAATTGTTGGCTATAAGAGCCGAAACCTAAACAATGTAATGGCAGGGAGTATATTCAAGCATCAATGGAAAAAGCAGCATTTTTCAGATTTCCTATTCTCTAGTTTTTCCCCTTTTCGAAATAAAAGAAAAGCTAAACAAAGGCAATCCATTTTTTAAACAATACACAAGAAAGCATTCAGATTTTTTCTTTTTTTCTTTATCTGTTGGGTTTGAATCGAAAAGGAAAAAAAGAAAGAAGAAAACTTTACCTTCGGTCTTCAACAGTCGGCGGTGACCGGAGCTCCATCTCGATAATCCCAACGGTGGAGAGGTAGATCAGGGCGAGGAGAATGACATACCTCGATTTCAACGCGATCCAACGGTGAACGAAGGAGATCCGGCAAGAGGAAGCCAAAATATTCGGACCCCTTTCTCGCAAAGCTTGGTTCATTTCCTCAGAAAACCAGTCCGATAAGGAGGAAGGGGAGATTGAGGTAAGTCTGTTGATGTTCTTGCATGGCTGAGACGGCCACCAGAGTAGCGACGAGCGGTGCTTATGGCTTCGACTTATAGGGTTTATTTTAGAGGAAATGAGAGTACTTGAGAAGGAGAAGAAATAAAGATTGAGTAAAAAGGATTTTACCCTATTTATTCAGTCAAAACCGAATGGATCGGTTCACACCCGAAACCCGGCTCGCGACCTAACCCTAATCCGGACTGGAGAGCCCAAACCCGTGGGCTTTGGGTACCTTCTTGCCACCTTTTTTTGTAGCAGCCCAATTTTGAAGTTAGTAAAATACTTGGTTGCCATAGCATACATACAATTTATGAAGCCTTTTTATGTGTAATGCAAGGTATAATATGTATGTTTTATAAATTACATAGGTATATACATGTGTTTTTAAATGATACGTATAGTTTATATATGTATAAAATATGATACAAAGTTTAAATATATAGTATACATTTTTCTATACAAGATATAAATGTATATATTATATCTTATATATATTATACATAATATATAATTTCATAATATATGTTTATATAATATGCCTAGTTTTATATAATGCCCATTCTTCATAATACATAATATATATAATATATGGTTTTTACATAATCTATGTTTTCATATAATATGTGTTACTTATATAATATGTGTTACTTATATAATATATGTTTCTTATATAATATACGTTTTTATATAATATATGTTTTTATATTAACTAATATGTGTTTTTATATACTACATGGCATATAAATTTTATAACATATACAACATATATAGTATACGTATATAATATAGTTTTTGTAAAGCATAATGTTTAGTTTTTTATATGTAATATACATTTTTATATTATAAGGTGTTTATAATATATATACCATAAGTTTTTTTATAATATATGTATATATAGTATAAGGCCTTTTTTATAATGTATGTGATGTAAGGTTTTGCAATGTACATGAAATACATGCTATTATAATATATATATATATAATATTTTTAAACTAATATATTATATATAGTATATGATATATGGTCATAGTTCTTATACATGTGGTTTTCGTATATGTTTAGTTTTGTTTTGTTTGGGCCTTTGGGCTTTGGGCTTTAGACTGTTGGGCCTAGTTTTAGAAGTTTGGGTTTTAAGGTTGTTTAGTTTAAGTGGGATATGGGTTCGCTAGGGTTTTAGATTAAAATTAGGTAAATTTATTCTAATTAATTTAGACTCGTGTGCTCGCCTTATTGGGGCACGATCTTTAAATTAATTAGGTTAATTTAGGATTAGTTTTTTAGAGACTTAGTTAGGTTAGAGTTCGAATTAGTTTAGTGAATTTAAATTCATTCTTGGCTCATTTGAGTGAATGTTAAATTCATTAAATTAATCGAACATTTCTTATTGACTTTAGGATAAAATGAACTTCAAAGTTGAGATTAACATTAAATTAGTTATCATAATTTGTTAGAGTTTTAGTCTTTTAGGGTAATTAACCTAGGATTAAATACTAGAATCACCTAATTAGTAATTAGATCATCATTTGGGCCTTTATAAGACAGGTCTTGGGTTGGGCCTTTATAAGACAGGTCTTGGGTTGGGCCTTTTGTGCTTATTTTTTTGCCTTTGTTTGTCATTCCTTGATTGTCATTCATACGGCCCATTAATTTTGCATAATTAATCTAAATCATAAAAGGGAGATATTTATTAAGTCCGATATTTGTGTCGTAACAGTCCGAGCTTAAAGGATGTTGACCAAATATTTGAATTAATTCTTATCGTCCCAAGGTAAAGTTAAAAGTTGATAAAGTCATTACATCATATCTTAACTGCTTGCACCATGTATAAAGGTGATGTGCGGGATTCAAACCATAAATTAACATGACAGTCGAGCTTATTCGATGTCGGTTTAATCTATGGTCCGATGTATCATCAACCTTATCAATTAAATGTTCAATTAATTTGAACCCATCAATTTGATAAAGCCCGTTCAATCAAGGTTAATTTTTCAATTAAGGTCACCGAATTAAATTCTTTTCAATTTTTGACAATTTCCTTTGATTAAAAGCAATAAATATTTTGGTACCGGTTTTCGGGCGTGATGGGCGTGCTAATCCTTCCCCACATGTAACCAACTCCCAAGCTCTTTCAAAATAAATCTCTGGTTCTCTAGTGTCCGGCTTACCTTATCCAAGTGGCCATTGTGACTCCTAGTTTTCAATCAATTTTTCAAAGAAAAAGAATTTTCAAAAGAAATCCCTTTAAATCAAGATCACAAAGAAATGATTTTGGGGATAACCCATAATACCGAACTTATAATTTTTCAAAGGGATTTCAAAAAAACGTCGCTACAAGTCCAAACCTTAGATTTAGAACCCTTATGAGTGCCTAAAACATTGAATCTGAATTAAGGGTATCGATATGGTAAGTTCTATATTGATACGGTCTAATAGTTTATAACTAACTTGCCGAACTTGTACTACACATATCGATACGACTAGAGGTGTATCAGTACAGATCAACGATTTTAACTACCTAGGGTTAACCGTATTGACACGGTTACAAGGGTATTGGTATAGTACCTTGTCTAAAATATGATTAAAGGTTGATCAAAAGAAAAGGGAATTTGGGGTGACGACTCACCTGCTATGTTGCCAATCAACGTGAGAAATAATCAGAAAGGATGATCAAAAGCCATCAATTGCCTTGAATTGCTAAAAAAGAATGAAAAGAAAGTGAATGATTAAGGTAGGAAAACCCTTAGGGGGAGGAAACCTTTTCATTGGCTAGTTTAGGAGGCAAAGATTAATTAATAAATTTCTGTTGCCTTTAAGGGTGAGTGGAGGAATCTTCCTCATTGTTTGTTTCAACCGAGAACCCAAAATCCCATTTCTTTGTCATCTTCATCTTCAACCCTTACGCAAGCACACACCTCTCACTTTGAACTCCTTAAGCTTAAGCTTTTCTTGTTTTAAAAATGTCAATCCATAGTATCAATTGGGTAAGTAAAAGCCCTATGTTTATTGTTGATTTTGTTAGCTTCCAAAGGTCCAATTTCAAGTTGTGATCTCTAAAGTTAAGTCCTTGTCCTCCGAATTCTTAATCTAAGAGTTTATTGAATAGCTAATGTCTATTCTAAGCTTAGAAACAAATATAGATAATGTTATATTGATTATAATACTTTCCTATTGTTTTCCATAGCTCAAGAATTGGAGAAGGCTAACCCATCATCTTCGAGACAAGTTAGGAATAAAGGAATCATTATCTGAGAGCCTTAACATCAAGGTGAGTGTAGTCGTGTCAAGGGAGTCGCACAGAGCCATCCCGTTGCATTTGTTATGTGTTATGATTGCATTTATGTTTAAGGGCTCAAGTAGAGCATGCATACGTAGACTCTAACGGTAAGCTTCATAATGCTTGATTATTTTAATTTATATGTGATGTTCGATTCATGCTTGTATATGAATTTTGATACGATTGTGCTATGATATGTTATGGAGCTAAGGCTCAATTTCGGTTCTGATACGTTATGGCATACGAGCATAAAGGTAAGTAATATAATGAAATATGTGTAGCCTTGGACATTTGTGAGTTTTGGATACAATTGGCATGTCATAGGGTTATTTGAGCTCGTATAAGTAATGGATTGGACTACGGTCTGGGGGTACGACCTATATGTGGGGGAGAAAATGATGGATTGTGTAAGGGACCTATTCATTGCTATGACTCAAGGCTACGACCTATTACTGATATATGTATGGTGTAGAGGGGAATCCGCGTATCCATTTGTTACATTGTCCAAGGGGAATGATATGTTTATATGATTTGTAATTGTTGCGTGAAAATATGATTTTGGCTTAAATATATATTGTGATGTGACCAAGGGAAATTGTTGATTATTGCTATTGATCATTGATTCGGAACTATTGATATGTTAATGATGATTGCCATTATGATAATTGTTGATGCTATGTTACATGTTGAGCATGATATTATGTCATGTTGACTATATGCCTTATGTTAGCATGATTAGATTTTTCATTGGAACATGGAAAGTTGCACATCATGATCATTCATGGTTTATGGCTATCTCACTTAGACTATATAAGTCTAATGCATTCATCTTCCACATTTCAGGTTAAGAAAGTTATCGATTCGAGATCGGGACTAGTTGGAAGATCAGTAAGTCACCACAAGCTTAGAGTAATGTGTTTTGTCCCTATGAACTCCTAGTATGGTGGCAAAGTAGTTAGATTAGTTGTTTATGGTCTTTAGGACATTTGTAAGTTGCCTATGATGTGTAAAAGCCTTAAAGGCCTTAAATGACCTTTTTATCATGCTTAAAAGTGGCTAGAAATGCATAATTGGTGCTAAAAAGGTGAAAACATGGCTAATGGATTCATTTTTGCATGAAATTTGGCTCGTAAGTTGATTGTAGTGATTAAAACTTGCTGGTAAAATTGGGTAATAGTTGGAAAACGTTTGCTAGGTTAATTCGAATAAAAACTAGTAAAAATCTGTCATTACATGTCAAGGGGTATTGATACGGGTGATGACGTATCAGTACGACCCTTGCATAAAAGGTCTGGTCAACATTGGTCAAACATGACGTATCGATATGGTTTGGGTGTATCAGTATGGAAATTGAACACTGGAATTTGGGTTGAAAAATGGTATCGATATGATCTTATAGTGTATCAATATGGGGTCAATGCAATCAACTGGTATCGATATGGGCTTAGCTGTATCGGTACAGGTTTGACATCCTTCAAATCTAGAAATCTAAAATTAGGCTTAGCGTATCGATACTACCCTTAAGGTATCGATACGGTTTTAGTTAATTTTGTTATAATGAATAAAGAGAAGTGTTGGACAGTTTACAAAATGGTCACTAAAGTCATACAGTTTGATCGATTAGGTAGATGATATCCGATAGTAACGAAACTTCATAGATTAATAATTGGTAGGTTTAATTACAAGTTGGTAATAAAGAATTTGGATTAGGATTTCTAATTTATGAAATTTGAAATTTAGTCCCTATGTTTGTAAAAGTTTTAAAATGACCCCATATTGAGTCAGTAATTGATAATTAGGTTCACTATGCCTTATATAAGAATATTAGAACTTCTGAATAAGTTTCTAACTCTGATTAAGCTTCTAATTTCTGAATATATTTTTCGATAATGCTTTCCGACCTGGTTCTCTACCAGACCGGGAAAGGGGTGTTACAAGCTCATTCAAGTCTTTATACATCTTGATAGCTCTGGGATGAATGGAAAAAGGACTCGAATGAGCTTCACTCAAAATTTGATTCCAAAGATCATCATCATCGGGAACACATATACAGTTTCGAAAGCACAACCTTCAGAATTCATAGCGAAGTCAGGATCTGAGTTATCCTTGATCTTAGCAATAAGAGTCTGCAACTCATCATCAGAATCCTAGAGTGCTTTGATTCGAGATACGATGGTTGAGTGAATTCTCAACTCTACCAACAATTTTCCATGCTTCTTGAGCCAGAAATGAGCATTCAAACATCTTAGGGAGGGAGTGGGCTTCCGACTAAGAGCTTCAGCTACAACATTGGCCTTACCAAGATGGTAATCAATGACCAAGTCATAGTCTTTCAAAATTTCCATTCATCGAAATTGTCGGAGATTCAACTCTTTTTGAGTCAAAAGATACTTCAGGCTCTTGTGATTAGTATACAAGTAACTCTTCTCACCGTAAAGATAGTGCCTCCAGATTTTTAAGGCGAAGACAACTACAACTAGCTCTAAATCATGCGTCGTATACTCATGAGGTTTAAGTTGGCGTGAGGCATAGGCAATGACCTTTCCTTCTTGCATAAGTACACAACCTAATCCCAAATGGGATGCATCACTGTACACAATGAAGTCCTTGCTTGACTCGGGTTTCACCAAAACAAGGGCATATGTCAGGACTTGCTTAAGCTGATCAAAATTCATTTGCTGCTCCACTGTCCACATAAAGGGAGTTTCTTTACAGAGAAGCTTCATCAAGGGTGCAACAATCATCGAGAACCCTTTTACGAATCTGGGGTAGTAGCCTGCAAGGCCCAAAAAACTACGAACTTCTCCAACATTCTTAAGAGGAATCCAATCAAGAACTTCTTGTATCTTCTTTGGATAAACTTGAATTCACGCAGAAGAAATCACATGTCCCAAAAAAGATACTTTGGATAGCCAGAACTCACATTTACTGAACTTAGCATATAGTTGTTTCTCTCAGAGAGTCTGAAGCACAATCTGAAGATGTTCTTCATGAGAGATAGTATCCTTGGAATAGATCAAGATGTCATCTATGAACACAACCACAAATCAATCTAGGTAGGGCTAGAACACACGATTCATCAGGTCCATGAAGGCTGCATGTGCATTGGTAAGCCCAAAAGGTATTACTAGAAACTCGTAGTGGCCATATCTGGTTCGGAAGGCAGTCTTTGGAACGTTAGACTCCTTCACTAGCATTTGATAGTATCCAGATCGTAGGTCAATCTTAGAGAACACAGAAGCACCTTTCTACTGATTGAAGAGGTCATCGATCCTCGGTAATGAGTACTTATTCTTATTGTTACCCTATTTAGCTGATGATAGTCAATGCATAATCACATCAATCCATCTTTCTTCTTGACAAACAAAACTGGTGCTCCCCAGGGTAAGGAACTCGGTTAGATAAATCCCTTGTCCAAAAGATATTGAATTTGAGCCTTCAACTCTTTCAATTCGACCAGAGCCATCCTGTACGGGGCAATGGAGACTGGTGTAGTCCCCGGTAGCACTTCGGTTCTGAATTCCACTTCTCGGTCGAAGGGAGTCTCGAAAGTTCATCAGGATACACATCATGGAATTCCTTTACCACTAGTACATCTTCGAGTTTTGCATCTTCTTTAGATTTCACAGCACACACGATGGCTTCATTAGACTCGAGTTTAGTTTTCACTAGAGTTATTCTCTCCTTGTCGATTCCACGGAGATATAGCTTCTTCTTTGAACAATCTACCTAGGCTTGAAGTTTAGTCAACCAATCAAGGCCTAGGATAAGATCGAACTCATGGAAAGACAAGGCCATCAAATTGGCCAGAAATGGGATCCATTGGATCCTCAGAAGGAAAGCTTTACAGATCAACCGTATAACCACACTATCTCCTAGTGGGTTAGAGACAACTATTTCAGTAGCGACTAGTTCAGGTTCTAAGGCATACTTCTCAATCAATGGTTCAGTAATAAAAGAGTGCATAGAACCGGGATCCACCAAAGCATAAACAAGATCAGAACATTATTCCACCATACCTGCAATCGCATCAGGATCATCTTCTTGCTCTCAACCCCGTACATGGTACATCTAAGCTGAGATTTGAGGGTCACGTCTAACTAAAGAAGGATTTGAGTTACGAGGCTTCTTTTCTGATCCAGTTTGCATTGGTTTCTCTCCTATTCCCTTACTAGGATTGTTTTGAGAAGCCACTGAGGTGGGAGCATTCAGATTCTGTAGGCATTGTTTGATAAAGTGACCAGCTTCACTAAAGAGGTAACAAGATCTGGCCTGTCTGCGACATTGCCTAGGATGCCTCTTCTGAAAAAAGCTATATAAAGGGATTTGTGAGCCCCCTCTAGAACCACCCGTACTATCAACTGAAGCTGTACGAGCGATAATGTTCTCGGAGATTGGGATTGTGGAACATATCCCGTCTTTGGCAGCTATTGAAAGGTGGCAGACTTCTGGTCCCGCTGTCTATTCTTCTTCTAAGGCATGAGAGGCCTGGGATCATCTCGAAATCTCTTGTCAGATCTAGATTGGTCCCCCTTCCTTCTTTCATAAGCCTTCTGGGAGGCTTCAATATCAACCGCCCAGTTAACCAGGTTCTGAAAGTCTTCCAACTCCAAAGCAGTGAAGAGAGGATGCAATTCATCACAAAGGCCATCAATAAACATTATGCACTTCTCTTTCTTGGTGTGTATGATCTATGCACCATACCTCGAGTACTTGCAGAAGTCGTCGATATACTACTCCACGGGTCGTCCTCCTTGTCTCAGATGGAGGAACTTCTTGCGCCTTTCTGCAATATAGTGCTTGCTGGTGTACTTTTTGTGGAACTCCTAAAGAAAGAAGTCCCACGTAATTCTATGCTCGGGCACTATGAGTGTCACGGTGTCCCACTAGCTCTGAGCCTCTTCAAAAATCAATGCAGAGTGTACTCCAGCTTATGTTCATCGGGACACTTCATTTGCTTGTTCAAAACTTTGAGAGTATTTTCCAGCCAATACGTTGCTACTTCATGATTATCTTGCTCTTGGCCAATAAAGGTATAAACCATATACTATCTGAGCTTATCAATGGGAGCTCTTAAGACAAATGAAGATGCTTCAGCAGGCTGCGGTGGCGGCTCCTGTCTAAGGGACAACCACTTGCTTGATCATTTTAGCCATGGACATCAAGTATTCATGCTGAGAGGGGAGGCATCAGAGAAGGATTGTGTAACACCCTAAACCGAGCCTAGAATTGATACTTCTATTTAGTAGTCTAGTTAATAAAGTCATGCCTAATTGAATGTAAACTTAGGGATTTAATTATGAACAAATTAAATGAAAAGAGATTTATTAGAAACTAACCAAGGACTAAAATATAAAAGATGAACAAATAGAGAGCCGAACTTAAAAAGGACTAAATTGAATGAATCCTAAAACTAAGGGAATGCATGATAGATTAAAAGACTCTAGTGGACATTACACATATCCATTTATCATGAATTATTCAGCCACTAAAGTAAAGGAAGTCATCTTCTTCCTCATGCTTAGTTACCAAACCGATTCAAAACTTTAGAGAGAGATAAGAGGATTCTTGAGTGATGAAGCTTGCTATCCATGGATTAAGCTTCGGTTAGGACAAAATTTGAGTTAGAATTCAAGATTGAGTAAGGTAATAACTTGCTTCTCCATCGATTATATGCTAGAATTTATGATTAGGTGATGTTGTAATTGTTTGATTCGAAATGTATACATACATGAACTTGCTGCTTGAGATTATGGTTAAATTGATTTGTACATAGGCTTAATTGGTTAACTTATGAGATTAGTAACAAGAATTGAATGTATACATGTTCCAAATGTTGAATTCATTGCTGGAAATTTTAGATGATAATCATAGTTCATATATAAATATATGTTCTAATTGTTAGAAAGAATAAGCATGTTGCTGGAAATTTGTATGAAATGCTGTATTGATAGAGTGATCGAATCTATTGATCACTAATGCCCTGTTTTGATCACATTGATAAATGAATTAAACTGACCTAAACTTGTAAGGAAATGTATATAAGCTAAATTACCATGTTAGAATCATGTCCTAATGAATTAAGAAGCTTAATATCTAACCTAGTGTAATTTGCCCAGAAAACTCTATTATGGGTAGCAACTTTGAAAAATCACCATAAATTGTATAGGTCGAATTAATGGCTGAATTTATATGGATTGAACCTTTATATGTCTATTTTCATTAGGAGAAAACATAATCGAATTCTGGATTGTGAGCTGGAATCTGGAAATGAAAACCTGGCCAGAAATGCAATTGCCATGTCTTTTGAACTAAAAACTGTATTAATTGGCAAGACATTAAAATGCATGGTCTAAACTGTTGTAAAGAGGGTTAAATAATCTTTATAGCGGTATAAACTAATTGAAATTCCGACGTACGGAATAAAAGCTATGTATGTTTAAGTAAGTAGTGTACAAGCTGCCTAGCAACAGCAGCCTAGGTACTTTGAGACTGTTTTGTTTACAGTTTGGTAAACTGTTTTGTAACAGTTTTGGGACAGTGGTTACTACCCTGTTTTACATGAATAGAAATATGAACAATTGAAGTCATGTATGTTAATCTATGAAAATGAATATGCTGCCAGATTCATGTATGTTAAGTACTAGTAATGTTGCCATGGTTGAATGAATATGTGAGCTTGTTTTGACATATGTATTTACTTGTGTAATGTGTTAGAACTAGGAGTGAACTTGGTGGAAGAGGAAAGGGTGGAACATCCTAAAGCTCAGAACAAAGGAGTGTGGATCCTAGACTAGCTAAGCTTGGAGTATTGTGAGTGTAGTTTTGTAGGGTTAGGACCAAATATGCATGCTTAAATTACTTGCCATTCTTGTATTGTTTAAATGGACTTATTATAGGCTTGATCATGCATATAAAGGGAAGATTGGCTAAGCTAAACTTGTAAGTAAATAAAAGCATGAAAGTTGACTAGACAATCAAAAAGAAAAGTGAAAACAAAAGTGTGAATTCTGTTCTTGAAAGTGGCTATTCGATTAGTAGCATATATGTACTCCTATGATATACGATGTGTGATCTTTGTGTCTTGAATGCTATTCATTCGAATGCTTGCTTGATGCCTAAGGTAGTGCATGCTAAATGCTTACTTGATGAAGAAGATGGTTATGTGAATGCTTGCTTATATGTTCTCCATGGTGTAACATTTGCTAACAAGATGTGATTCATGAATTATAAGGTATTGCTTGATCCTTGTACCTTGATTGTGATCTACTTGGCTTGCTTGATGCCAAATATGGCATGTATTCGAAATGGCTTGCTTGAATTTTCATGTGTACTTGACTTGACAATATGTAAGCATGAACTACTTGTTTAATGGTTGGTATACTCGACTTGTTACGTGTCGATGTTTGAATGTCTTGCTTGAATATGTTACTTGACTTGTGAAGTATGTATAATGTTTATACATGTTAAATGACTTGAATAGAGTATGCTAAGATTGTATTCGAATGCTAGCTTGATAATACTCTATGATGTATATGTCAATAGTACAAATTGAACCATGAAATAAAGACATTGCTTGATGCCTAAGGGCATATATTCGAATACTTGCTTGAATGACAAGATAAAAAGTGAATTGAAGAGCTAAGGCTCAACTAGCCTAAGGGCTAAGCATGATATTGCTATAACTTGCTTGAATGTGATTCTTGAACACAATTATCTTGACTTGAACATGAAAGCATAAAAATAAGAAACAACAACAAGCTTTAAAGTAAAATAAGAATTCTCGTGCCACAAGATATCCTCTAATGAAAGTTAAAGATTTAAAAGACTTAAGATACCTTAAATGGAAGTCCTTGGATACATTGGTATGATGCTTGGTATTCTTGGGACTACAGTTCATGATCCGCGACTCGGGAGGACGCCCTAGTACATGTAATATGTTATTGGCGATAGTAGGAGATAATAGTGGAGTTGTACGGAGATTGGCGACAATTGGTTGGATAGTGAGAAGTATAGGATTCTTGGACCTTTATTGTTAAACACGGACCAATGTCACTCATAGCCAAGTGTGATCCGAGGCAAACAAGTAAAAGATATCTAAATACCAAAAGCTCGAATTAAAGAAAGTAAACAAGAATTATCAAAGTCATAAACTAAAGTAAACAAAACAAGAAATAATTGAAGCATAAAGCTTGCTTGCTACACATAAATACTTGCTACTTGAACTATTTGAATTTTTGATATTCTTGTAACTTGATACTCGGATCACTTAACTTGTATACTTGAAATTACTTGTATAACATGATGGCTATGTTCAACCCACGTCAGGTAAGGACTATACAGTTTACAATGATGCATCGCATCTCGGGTTAGGATATGTATTGATGCAAGAAGGTAAGGTCATTGCATATGCATCGAGACAGCTCACGCCACACGAGATGAATACAGTTGTTTTTGCGTTGAAAATTTGGAGACATTATCTCTACGGGGAGAAATGTTACCTCTTTACCGATCATAAAAGTCTCAAATACCTCTTGACCCAAAAGGAGTTGAATCTTCAACAATGGAGGTGGATGAAACTCCTAAAGGATTATGATCTTGTCATTGACTACCATCTGGGCAAGGCCAATGTTGTAGCTGATGCACTCAGCCGCAAACCTCTGCTTGGTAAGTATTGTTATTGATCCTCAAGTTTAATGTAATGATTTGTACACCGACTCATTACAAGTCCTTGTGTTGTAGCTCCTCAAGCTATCAACTCTAACTTCCATCTTAGGAAACGTCGCTGCTTTGTAGCTGAACTTCAAGTTCAGTCTACCATTACATCGAGGATTCAAGCATTGCAAGGAAAGGATTCTAAACTTCAAGCCATTATTTCAAAGTTGCAAGATAACCCTGATTTCAAAATAAATTCTAAAGAACTCTTATGTTTTTGCGACTGGGTTTGTGTGCCTGATGATGAATCTCTTCGCACTGATATCCTCAAGGAAGAAGAAATATGCTTCATTCAACCGAGTTCTTTGCCCCGGAGAGCTCTGGTTCTTTTTGTGAAGAAGAAAGATGGTTCTATGGGGTTATGCATTGACTATTGGCAGTTGAACAAGGTGACCATCAAGAACAAATACTCATTGCCAATTATTGATGACCTATTCGATCAGCTCAAGGATGCCATTGTGTTTTCTAAGATCGACTTAAGGTCTGGCTATTATCAAATAAGAGTTAAAGCATGTGATGTGCCCAAACTGCCTTTCGTACGAGATACGGTAACTACAAATTCTTGGTGATGCCATTTGGGCTAACCAATGTACCAGCAGCTTTCATAGACCTAATGAATTGGATTTTTAGACCCTACCTCAACAAATTCGTGGTAGTATTCATTGATGACATTCTAATCTATTCTAGGAATGTAGTGGAACATCGTGATCATCTCCGTATTGTGCTTCAAACCCTCCGCGAGAAGTAATTATTTGCCAAGTTCTCAATTTGTGAGTTTTGGCTTACTGAAGTTGCCTTCCTTGGGCACGTTGTTTAGCTTTGGGCATCCAAGTGGACTCGAGGAAGATTCAAGCCATTATTGATTGGCATCCACCAAGAACGTTAGCGAGGTAAGAAGTTTTCTTGGTCTTGCTGGCTATTATAGGAGATTCGTCAAGGGATTTTCTATGATAGCAGCCCCTCTGACTAAGTTACTGAGAAATGAAGCTCTGTTTGTTTGGACTACGGATCAACAAAGGAGCTTCGATCAATTGAAACAAGTATTGACTCATGCACCAATTCTAATCCAACCTAAGTTAGGTAAGGACTATACAGTTTTCAGTGATGTATCGCATCTCGGGTTAGGATGTGTATTAATGCAAGAAGGCAAGGTCATTGCATATGCATCGTGACAGGTTAAGCAACACGAGATGAATTATCCTACTCATGATTTAGAGTTGGCTACAGTTGTCTTTGCGTTGAAAATTTGGAGACATTATCTCTACGGGGAGAAATGTTACCTCTTTATCAATCATAAAAGTCTCAAAATACCTCTTGACCCAAAAGGAGTTGAATCTTCGATAATGGAGGTGGATGGAACTCCTCAAGGATTATGATCTTGTCATTGACTACCATCCGGGCAAGGCCAATGTTGTAGCTGATGCACTCAGCCGCAAACCTCTGCCTGGTAAGTATTGTTATTGATCCTCAAGTTTAATGTAATGATTTGTACACCGACTTATTACAAGTCCTTGTGTTGTAGCTCCTCAAGCTATCAACTCGCACTTCCATCTTAGGAAGCGTCGCTGCTTTGTAGCTGAACTTCAAGTTCAGTCTACCATTACATCGAGGATTCAAGCATTGCAAAGACAAGATTCTAAACTTCAAGCCATTATTTCCAAGTTGCAAGATAACCCTGATTTCAGAATGAATTATGAAGAATTCTTATGTTTTTGTGACTGGGTCTGTGTACCTAATGATGAATCTCTTCGCACTAATATCCTCAAGGAAGCCCATTCGAGCCTTTTCTCTATTCACCCGGGGTCAGTGAAGATGTACAAGGATCTACAGGGGCTTTATTGGTGGCCGGGCATGAAACAAGCCATAGTTGAGTTTGTGTCTAAGTGTCTCACGTGTCAGCGTGTTAAGGTTGAACATCGTGTCCCTACCAGATTACTGCAACCTATTGATCTACCGCAATGGAAGTAGGAGAATATCACTATGGACTTTTTTAGTGGTCTGCCTTTGAATCTTGCTAAACATGATGCCATTTGGGTCATCGTGGATCGTCTAACCAAGTCAGCACATTTCCTACCGGTTCGAATGGACTATGGTCCTCCTAAGTTGGCTTACTTATATATTAGGGAAGACATTCGACTCTATGGAGTACCTCAGTCTATCATTTTCATTCAAGATCCCCGATTTGCATCTCAGTTTTGGAAGTCGTTACAAGGAGCTCTAGGTACCAGAGCTAATCTTAGCACTGCTTTTCACCCTTAGTCTGATTGCCAATCGGAAAGGGTAATCCAAGTTTTGGAAGATATGCTTCGAGCATGCATCATTGATTTTGGTGGATCATAGGAGAAATCCCTACCCCTTATTGAATTTGCCTATAACAATAGCTACCAAGCTTCTATTAAGATGGCTCCATATGAAGCATTGTATGGAAGGCGTTGTCGAACTCCCTTATGCTGGTCTGAGCTCCGTGAAGGCAAGATGTTGGGCCCTGATTTACTTCTGGAAACTGAAGAACATGTTACCATTATCCATGACCGTTTGAAAGCAGCCTTTGACCGGTAGAAGGCCTATGCTGATCTTAAGCATAGGGATATTCAATATGATGTTGGTGAAAAAGCCTTCCTCAAGGTTTCACCAGTGAAGAAGGTTCTGAGGTTTTGTAAAAAAGGAAATTGAGTCCCCGATTTGTTGGCCCTTTCGAGATTACTGAAAAAAGTTGGCCCTTTGGCTTATCGCTTATTGTTGCCCTCAGAAATGAGTAAAATCCATGATGTGTTTCATGTATCCATGCTTCGAAAGTATCGTTCTGATCCTTCGCACATCATTGAGCCTGAATCTGTGGAAATTCAATCCAACTTATCTTATGAAGAAGAACCATTTCAAATTCTTACAAGGGAAGTCAAGAGACTTCGCAACAAGACTATTCCATTGGTTAAAGTGATCTAGAAGAGCCATACCTCTAAAGAAGCGACATGAGAGGTAGAAGAGACAATGCAAAAGCAATATCCTCATCTCTTCGATCCAGGTAAAAATTCGAGGACAAATTTTTCTTAAGGGGGAGAGTTGTAACACCCCAAAATTTGACCTAGTCAGAATTAGGTTTCGGTGATCACAAACCCTATATCAAAAATGTTCAAATATGGTATTGATAGGGACCACAAGGTCAATTGTATTAGAAGTGGACTCTAATTGAGTCAAATTAATGTTAAGGACCTTAATGAATGTATTTAAAACCTTATAGTGGCTAAATTATAGAAATTAGAAGTTTGGGGATAAAAGTATAAGGAAATGAGAGTTGAGGGACTAATCTTGCGATTAGCCCCTCTTTACTTATAAATCCCATACGTGGGATAACCGGGAGAGCTTCCTTCATTGAAAGGAAAGCCTTCAATTAAAAACAAAGAAAATAGCTAGAGTGAAGACTTACCCGAAATCTCTCTAAGCAAGCACCTCACCAAGCTATCATCTCCTACCTAAGCAAGAACCTCCATTGGAGCTTGATTTCAAACTTGTCTTTTCTTCGATTTATTGTTATCGAATTATTGCCATCAATCGAGTAAGTTATAATCCCCAAAAAATCATTAAATTCCATGGATATATCAAGCTTAATCACAAGCTAGGGTTTGGCCATCCATGGAGTTTGTTAGCTAATAGCTATTTTAAGCTTCGATATTGATTTTGATATCGTTATATTGATTTAGGTATCGTAATATTGGATCTAACCGAATCCTGTTGTTTTTACCTAGCTCAAAAAGTTGGTAGAAATCATCCACCGTCACCAACAAAAGCTAGGAACAAGGGGATTGCTATCCGAGAGCCTTGAAAGCTTCGGAATATCGAGGTGAGTGTAGTCAGAGTTTCAAGATTAGGCTAGGTGTCTTTCCCAGCTTCATCGTTAATAGATTTGTCATTGGTAGCTCCATTGTTAAGGATTATTGCATCGAACTACTTATCGGACATTATGGCACGCATTGGTAAGTTATCGCACCGAGTATTGAGCATTGTTAATGCCATCGTCATTGTTATTGAACATCAAGCATATATATCGTTGTTGTCATTGAGTATTGTTATTGTCATTAACATCAGCATTGTCATTGAATTATGAAAGTATGGGACATTGATATAGAGCATTGATATAACCATTGATATAGCCATTGTCATTGATTATTGAAGTCAACATCATTATTGTTATCGAAACATTGTAAATGAAACATCGATCATTGTTGATTTCATTGGGATCATTGGACATTGCCATTGTTATTGATATTGTCCTTGAACATAGACACCGGAATATTGTTTATTGTGAAAAACAATGAACATGGCTATTGATATTGAACATGAATTATTGATATTGTCACCAGACCTTGGATTCGAACGACATTGGATACAATTGGCATGCCATAGAATTAATGAGCATAGTGTACGAGTGGACTACGGTCCTAGGGCTATGGCCTATATTGATTTGGCGAGGAAGATGGATGTGTTGTGATATTGTTCATATTGGCGAGGCGAAGGGACTAGACCATTCATTGATTTGGCGAGGCGTAGGAATTCGCGTATCCACTATCCCGAATCGATCCAAGGGTTATTGATGAAACATGGATTTATTGTTATTGAACATGATCATTGCATTGCTTCCATGGATTTATTGCATTGTTATTGGAAAGATATGAGTTGTAATGCATTTCCATGACATAGTGTTTATTTGTGACTACCTCACTAGGCAAAGTATGCCTAATGCATTGCATTTCATCCATTTCAGGTTAAGAGATTCAACGCCGGAGATCGAAGAAGTTGTTGCATTGTACAAGTCATAAGCAAGAATGAAGTAATGTATATCGAACCTATGAACTCTTAGTAGGGTGGCAAAGTACTTAGAAGAGTCATATAACGCCCTTTTGGTATGTATATTTTGTGCTTGTGGGATGTTAGTACACAAGGCTTAAAATGAAATTTTCATATGGCTTAACATGGACTAAAAGTGCATATTTGGCTCTAAAAGATGAAAACATAGTAAATGAATTCGGATTAACACGAAATTTGGAATGCTAGTGGTTTATGATATTTAAAACTTACTGGTAAAATTTCATTGCATTTGGACCTTGGTTGATAAGTTAAATCGAATAAAAACCAGCAAAAATCTGTCATTACAAGGCAGGGCATATCGGTACGGTTGATGGCGTATCGATACGGCCTTGCATATTTGGTCAGGTAAACGATGGTCAACAAGGGGCGTATTGATACGGCCTAGGCATATTGATACAGATTTTGGCTACTAGAATTTGGGATCAAAAATGGTATCGATACAAGGTCAAGGTGTATTGATACGAAGTCAACATGGTCAACCTATATCGATACGGCCCTCAACCGTATCGATACAGGTGTATTACAATTGAATATGAAATTTAGTAATTAGGTTTACGTACTGATACGGCCATAAGGGTATCGGTACAGTGACAGTTAATCCTGTTAAAAGTTAAAGAACCCAGTTCTGTATTGTTTACAGAATGGTCACTTATTATTGCATGGCTTAATTGAATGGGCATATGAACTTCAAATAATATGAAAATTTGTATTCTTACTGTTTGCATGATATATTTCATTGTAGTAAGATAGGTTTTAGAATCGGACCACTAAAATTATGATCAAGTCCCTAAAACTTGTAAATGTTATAATTTGGTCCTAATTGGATAATGATAGACTCGTAATAGAGTAATTGGAACTTTGTATTGCTTATTCTTGAATGTTAGGCCTAATATCATCATTTATTGCATAGAACTATTGTATCGACCACCGTTTAGTTCATCGGTAGCATACTCCGACCCGGTTCTCAACCTGGCCGGGAATGGGTGCTACATTAACACCCATGATCTTGTTCTTTCTGAAGAGCCATGCCAGTTTCTTGCCCTGATTAGATTTTGACTCAGTTTCCAGGCTCAAAACATCGGCTTGAATGGCTAGAGCCTACAGGTGCTCTACTACTTCTTGTACTTAGACGAGGGCTTCTGTCATAACATGGTCTCTATCCCGGACTTGATCCTGAGATTGCTGCAGCCCTGCCTCCCAACGGTGGTCATTCCACCTCTTTACTTCTTCAAAATTGTTAATTTTCCCCTAGCAAGTCTGTAAAGCTATTTATAATTCCTCGACTTGTTTCGTTAGAGTCTCGTTCTTCTCTCTACTTACTTTTAACTCAACTACAGAGTCTCGATTACCGTGCCTTTGTAGGAAGTCTTCTAGCTCAATAATTCATCCCTTTAGGTTCATATTCTCGGTTCTACTTCTATACAATTCTTCCTGCATGGATATTTGTTGTGTCTGAACATCTTTGAACCTTCTTTCCCAAAGATCGGCTCGCTCATTTTCCTCTCAGATTTCAAGTTTCCATTTGGTAGATGTCTTACCGAGATTGGCATATTTTGCTAATGCGTAGAGCTTTTTGTAATCGCCCCATAGACCACTCAAGTCTTCTTCAACTTTGCTTTTTCCCTTTAGCCTTTCAATCTCTTGTTCTTGAGACTATATACCAAACTTCAACTGGTTCCTTTTGTTTTCTAACCTTGACAATTGGCTTTCCATCAAGGAGTACTTCTTTTCAAAATCATGCTTTGTGATTTCCATTTCTGAGGGATCGACCTGCAAATGTTCCTCCACCGATACATTATTTTCTGGATTTGGTAAATGAATACTGTCATTAATTCTTCTACTTCTCCATCGTTGATACTCTAGCGTAACTTAAGTTTTTCATCGAACGGCTCCATCCTGCAAATATGCTTCCATGCCTAAGTGATCACGGAGATAGTTTTTTTGTAGTCTCCACCCTTGTATGGAAATTCGCAAGTAGCAAGCCATCTTGTTGTCGGGATGAACTGCCTCAACCTGTATTACCTGGATACTAGTAATGGAGTATATCCAGTTCCACCCTATATTCAAAGTAGAGGAACCCAGTCATAGTCTCCACATTTGTATATCATACTGTCAGGGAAGAACCAACGTGCTTTCCAGATGACATCTTTCTCCTAGAGTTTTTGAAAAATAGCCATCCATTTGTCATGAGAGATGTTCTCCTGCCATCATGTGGACGCTAGATATTTTAGCGGCGAGTAATTTTCAAAGCATGGTAGATAAGAAAATTTCTCCAGCTTCCAAAAGTGGCTATGAAACTATACCAACAAAAGCTGAGCACAACCGATGAACCTCCCTTCGCCATTTCTTCTACAAAGCACTAAGAGACCTAAAAGTTTCGGCTATGATTGCTAGAACAGGGGTAATTCCTTTGTCAAGGAGATCGAATAGTTCTATAATAGCATCATCAATATATCCCAATGATTTGGAAAAATAACCAAACCGTAAATGGCTAGGGTTGACCTATTTTTCTTGCTTGAATTGAACTTGGATTAAGTCTCGTATAGATCTCCAGGAGATGCACGCGGTTTCCCCTTTTTCTTTAATCTTGGCTTTGGCCCATTGTTCATCCATGGTAATCATGGTTTCCCCATTTTCTTTAAGGATATCAAAGAATCATTGGGAATATCTACTCAACCTACGAGTTTTGAGTCTGGGAAAAGAGCTGTTGAGTCCTCTAAGTATTCTAGAAAGTTAAACAAGAGGGGACATGATCATAGGTACCGTCGGGACTCTAGGTGTGATAATAAGCATATTTGGAACTACCAACCTATTGCACTTATGAGCCTGCACCGTGTGAGCACTATGGTAAACAACATCTAGGAAAGTATTGGTGATTGACTAGTGGTTGTTTTCGATGTGGTCTAAGGATCATGTTATTCGTGATTGTCCAGAGTTTGATAAGGATGCTCAGATGCGTAGTACTATTTTTGCAGCTATTGTGCATTCTCCAACTCGTGGCTAAGACCATGGTAAGGGTAAGTTTTAGAGACCAGTTAGAGGTCAGAGGAATATTGCGCACACTGTTGCTATCTAGCCTGAGACTAGAGGCGTCGCTCGTGTCTATGACCATTAGAAAACCCTCAATACGATATATGTGATTGCATGTACATTTACATTGCAATCTATTCCATTATTTTCATTAGTTGATTCTAGCTCTACCATTCCTACATTTTGAAAGAACATGTTTATCCATTGGGTATTTCGGTTGAGATTTTTTGTTTTGTGTTGTCGTCATGAGTTCGTTGGGTGTAACAACGACAGTAAACCGATTGATAGAATATGTCCCTTGGAAATCCAAGGGCATGTGTTTCCATTAGATTTTATGGAACTACCATATCATGGTTTTGATGTCATTCTCGATGTGGACTAGTTATCCAAACATTAAGTTGTGGTTAATTTCGAGAAGAAAAGAATTTTCGTGAAGTTAACCGATGATTTTGTGGTGGAAGTTGTTGGTGAGCAAACCAAATTTATTTCCAATGTAATTTCGGCACTTCAAGCAGAAAAGATGTTGAGCTTGGATCACGAAGCTTATTTATTTTATGTGATGAATCTAGGAGGTAAGGCTATTCGTGTTCAGGATATTTGTACAATTAAGGATTTTCCTGAAGTATTTCAAAAAGTGTTTCCTAAGTTGCCTCCAGATTGATAAGTGGAGTTTGGTATTTAGATGTACCCTGGTACAGTTCCAGTGTCAATAGCACCATTCATATGGAACCAAAACAATTAATGTAATTGAAGAGTCGAAGACAAGAGTTACTGGATCATGGTTTCATTAGGCAAACTATTTCGCCTTGAGGAGCACTGGTGTTGTTTTTGAAGAAAAATGGTGGTACTATGCGGATGTGCATCGATTATCAGCAATAGAATAAGTTGACGATAAAGAATAAGTACCCTCTGCCACGAATTGACGATTTGTTTGACTAGTTTTGTGGTACGACATTATTTTCAAAGATTGATCTAAGGCCAGGGTATTATCAGTTCAATGTGAAAGAGTCAGATGTGTTGAAGACTACTTTTCAGATGTGTTATGGTTACTATGAGTTATTGGTCATTTCGTTTGGTTTAACAAATGCCCCTGCAGCATTTAAGGATATTATGAACCAAGTACTCCATGAGTACTTGGATTAATTTGTGGTCGTGTTTATCGATGATATCCCGGTGTACTCTCATACTAAGGAAGACCATGATCGTCATTTGAGGATTGTCTTTCAGGCTTTGAAAGGAAATATTTGTTTGCTAAGTTCAGGAAATGTATATTTTGGCTTAAATAAGTGATGTTCTAAGGTCATGTGGTTTTGACGTAAGATATAAGAGTTGATCCGTAAAAGATTAAGGTTATTATTAATTGGAAGCAACCAAAATCGGTGATGGAAGTTTGTAGTTTCCATGGTTTGGCTGGTTATTATCGATATTTTATTGAGGAGTTCTCTAAGATTACTGCACCTTTGACAAAGTTGTAGCAAAAGAATGTTCCTTCTGAATGGACCGAGGAACAACAAAGAAGTTTTGAGAGGTAGGTGGAAGTTTCTAAAGCAAGTTCATGTCTTTATTCAGCTTGAGTCATGAAAGAAATACATGGTGTATAGTGAAGTCTCCTATTTTGGCCTCGAATGTGTGTTGATGAAGGAAAGGAAAGCTGTGGCTTATGCTTCATGATAGTTGAAGACACATGAGCACAACTATCCTAATTGTGATCTTTAATTGGTTGCGGTGGTTTTCACATTAAAAATTTGGCGTCATTATCTATACGGTGAGAAGTGCATTGTATACACAGATCACAAAAAACTTAAGTATCTTCTTTTACAAGAAGATTTGAACTTGAGGTAAGGCTTTGGCTTGAGTTATTGAAAGATTTTGACTTGATCATCAAATATAATTAAGGTATAGCAAATGTTCTTGCGGGTGCTATAACATCCCAAAAATACGACTTAGAAGTATGTTACCAATTCGAATGTGTTTTGATTTGATTCTGTGTAATAACCCAAAATGTAGCTTGGGAGAATATTACTAATTTAATTATGACTTAAGTACATTCGAGTTATCTTTAGAATTGAAATTTAATAAGCTAAGGACCAAATTATGAAGTTGGTATAATATCATAGTCATTTTAGAAAGGACCAAATTGGGTGTTTTGTTTGATTATGGAATTGCATGTAAATTCTCAAAAAAAATTAAGGACCCATACATGTGTCAATTGAGAATGGAACAAGTGGAAGGAAGGGGAGAGGGTCACGGTTTAGGTGAGTGATGACCAAAAATTTGGTTGCCATCTCCTTCTTCCTCCCACTTTGCCAAAACCATTAGAGAATTAGAGTGAGAGAGTAAACTACCATGGGAAGCTTGAAGATTTAAGCTCAGTTATTGAAAGGTTTTCGAATCCCTCATTGAGTAACATAGAGAAGATGTAAGAATCCTTTTTATCTTTTAGTTTAGTGTTGTCTTAGGGCTTAATTTTAAGTTTTTCCATGGATTATGTTGTTGTTTAAAGTCAATAGAAAACTAAGCTCACGTTATGAATGTATTGCCTTAATCGAATGATATATGTATATACATGTGTGTGTACTTAAATTCCTATACCTTCGAAATTTTGCAAAAACAATTTTGAAAGACATGTTGTTATTTTAGAACTTTAATGTTGTTGAAAGAATTGAGTTAAGAATTGTTCGAATCATGTGCTTCTAGGGTTGTTGTATGCCAATTCATGTTAGGAAAATTTTCTAAATGGTGCAAACATGATGCTCGATAGATAGGTTGTTTCATTTATATGTGTATACAACTTGGTGGGCTGTTTGAATATATAAATATGCATGTATGTGTAAATGCTCTGTTTTGTGAATAGAAAGTTATCTTGAAATTGTTTTGTAGAATTAAATTCAGGGGAGGGACTATTTTTATGATTTTGAAGCTATTTAGGGATTGAATTGATAGGTTAAAGACTGGTCCATGTATGTATACAAGTGTTTCAGGACTATTATATATATATGAAATAATACAGGACTGTTTTGATCATGTACTTGTGATTGAATTGCTCATGTGGACTGTTTTGGGTTTATAATGAAACGTGTGGCCTATTTTGAGTAGTTAAAATAGGGGAATCACTTTAAGAAAGTGTATAGAAACTGTTTTATAAGTCTAGGGACTGTTTTGAAGTACTTAAGCATGAATGCCAATGTATGGATTGTTTTGTATGCATATATGTGACAATACGTATGTTAAGGACTGTCTTGTATTGATGTAAAAATTAATGGACTGTTTTGTGTGCATATATGTGACCATACGTAGGTTAAGGGCTGTCTAGCATTGATGTAGAAGTTAAAGGACTGTTTTGTAGCTATGTATCTAAGTAATGGACCACTTTGAGCATATGCATTGTGTATGTATGTAATAAGGACTATTTTGATGCCTACATGTGTGTATGCAAAGTGTATGGACTGTTTTGAGTGTATAAAAACATGTAGAGGATTGCTCCATATAAAATCATCTGAATACACATGAATATTGATCTAACTTGGATGCATAGAAAAGTATGTGGGTTGTTTGTACAAGTAATTGAGTAATTAAGAAATTGGGAATGTTTTGCATACTTGTGAACATTGGTGGACTGTTTTTGTGTGAAATTCTATGAACATTGAGTGTTGAGTTGTTTGGTGAATGATTGAAAGATTGAATCAGTTCTAATTTATATAGTTATGTTCTTTGTTAATCTTAGACCAAGAAGGAATTGAAGGACTAAGAACTAAAGTGGATCAAATAGAGGATAAACAAAAAGGGGATCGTGATTCGGGAACAAAACTAGCTCGGAACAAACTGTGAGTGTAGTTTAAAGTCTCGGGATAGGATGAACCTATCCTGAGCATCTTCATTGTTGCTTTAATTGATTTTGCTTGTTCTTTAAGTTAAATTGTGCTAGTATAGCTAAGCTTGGATACAAGGTAGGTACTTCATTGAAAGTACTCTATGATGTGAAATTTGGATGAAAACATGTTATATGGTTAAACTCTATGCACGCGAATATATATATACATATATGTATATAAGCTTGACATGGTAAGATTAAGCCTTGCTGTAAGTATAAGAAATTGAAACCATCCTCACCTCTGATAAGATTTAAGATATACTCTTTTGATTATATGACCTTGGAGCTATGCTCATTATGGGATCAATATTTGTATATGGGCTTGATAAGTCAAGCAACGTGAGATGCAATTAGATTATTTGAATAAGGAGCTAAGCTCAACTTTGATTCTGATAAGATATGACAAGATCGAAAAGCCTTGGTTTCGAGTCAGTCCTAGGTATAGTTGGTATGCCATAGAGTCCATAGAGCTCGTGTTTAGGGTGGACTACGGTCCTTATTTGGAGACAGTAGGAGGGAAGTGTTGTGGTCACTTGGAGACAGTATGAGGGATTGACCAGTACCGCAAGTACCATTTTATTTGGTGACAGTTGGTTGGGGATTCGTGTACCTAGGCTGTTACTTGATTCTCAAGGCTATGTTAAAAACAAAAGAATGAACGTTGCAAACCCAACCGATTAATTATATTGATAACACATAAGACAAGAAATATATACTTTTGACATGTTATGTTTATTAGCTTACATGATTAGAAACATGTTCATAATATGCTATGTTGATAACTTTATTAATAAGAAATGACCAAAGTAAAATATATTTATGAAATGCTATGTATAATGTCTTGCTTGATAGATAATGACCATTTATATGATCCTTTTATAATTTAGAGTATGAAATGACATGTCTTGTTCGAATGTCATTAGTCAAATGACTAGTTTCTTGTCAAATTTAGAGCCTTGCATGGTTATGGTGTATTCTTGGATGAAAGGTTTGGTTGATTCATTTGTGCATATTGATTACTTTAAGCTACCGTACTAAGTATATACCTATAACTTACAATAAGGAGATTAATATGTTTAATTAATAGACCATACCTTACTTGATTAACAAACAACACTTGCTTATTTGAAACTTGTATTATTTTCGTATAGATAAGGGCTAAGCTAGAATAACATGAATGATCACTCATTTCTTAAATGTGAATTAAAAATCATATGGGTTCCGTTTGATTTTATTGTGAATAGTCATGCATGAATTTTGGACTGTTTTGAACATATATATGTATACTCTTCATTTAAAAACTGTTTTGACTAAATCCAATTATGTCTTGGACTGTTTTGAACATATATATGTATACTCATGATTTAAGGACTGTATTGACTAAATCCAATTATGCTTTGGACTGTTTTGAACATATATATGTATACTCTAGATTTAAGGACTGTTTTGAATGAATCCAACTATGTCTTGGACTATTTTGAACATATATATGTATACTCATGATTTAAGAACTGTTTTGACTAAATCCAACTATGTTTTGGACTGTTTTGAAGATATATATATGTATACTCACAATTTAAGGACTGTTTTGACTAAATCCAATTATGTCTTGGACTGTTTTGAACATATATATGTATACTCAAGATTTAAGGACTGTTTTGAATGAATCCAACTATGTCTTGGACTGTTTTGAACATATATATGTATACTCATGATTTAAGGACTGTTTTGACTAAATCCAACTATGTCTTGGACTGTTTTGAACATATATATGTATACTCATGATTTAAGGACTGTTTTGACTAAATCCAATTATGTCTTGGACTGTTTTGAACATATATATGCATACTTAAGATTAAGGACTGTTTTGAATGAATCCAACTATGTCTTGGACTGTTTTGAACATATGTATGTATACTCATGATTTAAGGACTGTTTTGACTAAATCCAACTATGTCTTGGACTATTTTGAACGTATATATGTATACTTAAGATTTAAGGACTGTTTTGAATAAATCCAACTATGTCTTGGACTGATTTGAACATATATATGTGTACTCAAGATTTAAGGACTGTCTTGAATGAATCCAACTATGTCTTGGGCTGTTTTGAACATATATATGTATGCTCATGATTTAAGGACTGTTTTGAATGAATACAAGTATTTATTGGATTGTTTTGAACCTATATTAGTATATACATGATTTAAGGACTCCTTTGGATACATATACTTATATAAACAAGTACATTTTGGACTGTTTGTATATATATAAATGTATGTTGATGGTTTAATGGTACTATGTATGTTCTAAACAAAAGATATACAAGTGAAATGGGTTGTTTGAATCACAAGGCTATGATAAAATAAACCAAGAAAATTTATAAGTTAAATAATGAACTTTGACGATGACTTGCATAGCAAGTAACATCTTAACTGAGTATCTAATTGGGTAAATAGTTATGCTCTATTCGAATATCTATATGAATATATGAACATGCCTAGTTCGAATCATCTATGTATAAGTGTAGTACTTGATTGAAGGTCTTGTCCAGAATGGTTAATTTCTTGTCCAAGCATAGAATTATATGTACATGATTAATAGATCTAAGTGAAATGATGGATTATTTTTCCATGATTTAGTTGCTTTAAACTACCTCACTAAGTAATCATACTTATTCATTCTTTCACCATCTTTTAGGTTAAGTTTGCTTCCGGTTAGCTTTTGAGCTTGGACAATATCACAGAAAGTCGAGATTGTATGTCTTGTATTTCCTTAAAAACTCCTAGATGATAGCACATGATCATTGGTTACGCATTATGCATTTAGTTAATTATTTGATCTTATTTGTGTATAAGTCTCTTAAGTGGTTATCAATATTTGTGATGGCCTATTATGCTTTTCGATTGCTTGTTGGCTTAGTTTAATAGGGTAATCAAATATTTGTTTGATAGCTAAGCTAGAGTTATATTTGAATGACTGTTTGTTGATTAAGTTATGATAATTGTAATGTTTGAATGAAGTAAGATCATGAATGAATGGTAGGACACCTATATATTTATATAGTTCGATCAAAATGGTATGGATTAACAAAGATGCTTTAATAAGTTAAGGGTTATAAGATGTCTCACTAATGAATGAATTAGTTTAATCCAGTTGGCCTATTTTAATATGAACTTTAGATGTTTTAAATCGAAGTTAAACCCACATTTGTTAATAAATGGATTAATGTCTTTAAGTGGTAAAAGATGTTGAATGCTTATAAAATGAAAGATCTTAATCCAATGCTTGATGAGTAAGTTATGTTCTTGTACCTTTATAAGGTATCTTCAGTTAAGATTTAAAATTGTTACCAAATTTGAGTAACTTGAAGTTTAATCTTGTCTTTGTATTACTCTTGGTGTTTTGAAATCAGGACTTACATGTGTTAAGTCATTCCTTGTTGGTTTTGAAACACTTTCTAATTCAGTTTACTCTTAAGCCGAGTTAGAGGTGTTACAGATGCTTTGGGTCATAAGACTACAATTGAGCTAAGAACGATGTTCTCTACGTTTAGTTTAACCAATGATGGAGCGATGTTAGTTGAGCTCTAGGTTAAATCGGTGTTGTCTAAAATGATTAAAGATGGGCAACCATATGATGAGTCATTGGTAGCTCATTTTAATGAAGATTGATTTTTGTGTTTCAAGGGTCATATTTGTGTGCCTAAGAATACGAAGTCGAGACGTGCTATTTCGACTAAGGAGCATGTGAGTCCTTTCGCCATGCACCTTGGTAGTACAAACATGTATCGGGATCTTTGTGAGTTGTATTAATGGGTTGGATTAAACAAGGATATTTTTGAGTTCGTGTCGACGTGTATGGTTTGCTAACAAGTTAAAGCTGAGCATCAGTTCCCCTCTAGTTTATTGCAACTAGTTCAGATTCTAAAATAAGAATGTGAAAGGATTACGATGGATTTTGTGATGGGTTTGCCTTTGACTCCTGTTGCGTGTGTGATGTACTATATTATGGCATGAAAACTATGCAAGTATACACGCCGAACAAGTAATACAGTGATGAGTGAGTATCGTCTCCACAGGGATTGGAGGGAAATTAAGTGAAGTATGTGCACTTGAACCATAAACAACTAATGTATATAATGGTATAAACAATGTGATGTGAATGTTGTCGCAAAGTATTGAACAGTGTGAAATGCTGTAACAAAATGTAAAGTATAGAAATGTTCTAGCAACACTGTGTGTTGAGAAATAGTGCAAAAGATAAGACAACGAAATGGCCCACACGTACGAAACTCTTAAAAAGGATAAAAGGTTGGGTCTATCTTGGAATCCTATGTCTTGCCCTTGATGAATGTTCAACATTTTCCAATTAATACGATACTCGACAGAGTTTTCTAAGCTATTTCTAGGCTATCTCTAGTAAGAAACCTGACAGTGAACATGCTAAAGCAATACCTCTCAGCGTGAACCCTAGGAAGATACTATTGATTAATCCCTACTCATTTTAGTCGTTGAAACCCTATCTTTATCTCCAAGGAAAGTTAGGGTTTGCCTCCTAGCTCAACCCCATTGTTCATATAGATCTAAGCTTAACTCTCTCGATATTAAGCATCAAACATAGATAAAGGCCATCTCTCGAAAGCTCTTACAAATCTAGGCAATAAAATAGTGAACAAAGCATGTATATAAACTGGAAATGCTGGAACATTCATTGAAAACAAAATATAATCATTCAAGTTAAACCCTAGCCAACTTAAGTTAGTTCATGGATGGGTAAATAACATCCAAAATCAACATTTAGTACAACCCATATCCAAAAAAAGATGAAGAAATGAAGAACAACTAAAGGAGAAAGAAAGCTCCCAAGCCGTGAACCGTCGTGGACTGCCGAGAACCACCGAAGTTCTACTACTTCTCTCAAAGGCCAACAAGCTTTGTCCCCTTGGAGCTTCAACAATGGAGGTTACCACGTTGAAGAAGAGAACAAGGAAGAGTGGCCACCTCTCCTTTTTTCTCTCTTATCTCTTACTTTTTATCCCCTTTTAAATACGGGTGTCCTGTCCTTTATATAGTGGGGCTCCTATGGTTTTGTGCCCTTAATTCTTTGTGTGCCCTAAGGGAATATTATCTTCACATGTGTGAGCTAGACAGTTGGCAGAGGGAATTCACGTGACAGCAGAATAAAATGTATGCATGTTTTTGTCCTTTTCTATGCCTAGAAATGTCATTCAAAATGTTTCAGCATAATTCTCTCCGAGCAATTCTCCTTAATTCACTTGCACATCACCATACAAAAAGAAACCCTTCCTCTCAAAGTAGCACCAATTTCATAAATATATAAAATCAACCAAGCAAACACCACCATATGCAACTATATGAACTAAATGCAACTATATGCAATGAAATGTGCTTAAAACCAAACAATAATCTTAGAAAAAGTCATGAAATGTATCCTTTTTACAAGGTTAACACACCCCCGAACTTAAGTTATTGCTTGTCCTCAAGCATTGAGTAGGGATCAACATAGAAAATGCTATGGAAAAGATAAGCTCAAGACAGTGTTATGTTAAAATTTCAGTCTTTAGAAAATATAGTCTTCAACATGCTAGACAAATTGGGATTTTAAGAAATTTCCCTTAAGACAAGATCATTTGCATGTGTGTGCGTAACTGCATCCAATCTATGCTTAACAGAGTTAGAAAAGTTCTAGGCAAGACCTCTAGTATACCCTAGTATAAGTTAATCAATTTAGTACAAATTTACTCCCATTATACGAACCTTTTTTTATAAAACTAGTAAGAGGAGTGTCAGCTCATCACAACTACCATCCTCAACTCTAGATGAATATGGAGCAAACATTTCATCCCTGAGCTAGTAGGTAGAGTCATCTTGTGACAACTTTCATTCACTCATTTGCTATTGCTACCATTTTTTGAAACGCGATATCCAGGAAAACAATGCAAAGCGGAGTGTCCCTCTATAGTTATGTCGAAGCATTTATTCACAATTCAACACATTCAATAAGCATAGGGGAGTCTAATAAAGCCTTTAATGTTTTCATTTATCATTCAAGTTCATTAATATCATTCAATCTAAGGCATTCTAGAGCTCTTTCATACAAATTTTCTAACACCTTTAAGCATAGAGAACATACAATCATGTAAGGTTTTAATTTCAAAGCATTAATTCCTAAAGTAAGTTCTACCAATCTCAACAGTCATAAACATTCAATCAATCCATGGCCAAAAGATTTTCATCATCGAATACCATCAACTTATTCATAAAACCGTCTTTAAACTAAACTAAATGCCAAAGCAAAAATCTGTTCATCACTACTAATGCAAATGTTTACTATGAACACTACTTCCCCCAAACTTGAAGAAAGCAGTGTCCTCAATCCATGAAAATTAACTAAAACTAAACTAAATGCAATGCAATGCCATGCATGGTACGTTGACTAACTCTACTTTGATGGTTGCGGGGTTGTCTTGTGCGCCATATGCTTGACGCGCCTCTTCTTTAGTGCGGCAATAGGCAAATCAGATTCGGTTGTGGTGGCTTGTGGCATATCTTCATTAGACACTTCAGGTGGAGAAGTCCAAATGTGACTGGCTGTCCTCTTCAAATGACGTCTGGTTAGAGGTGTTGCAATTTGCTGTGGCATTGGGGTAGGAGGGACATCATCATTCATCTCATTGTTTGTATTAGTATCGGATGGTCTTCTTTCTTAGTAGGTTTTGCATCCATGGGGGCTTTACCCTTGTCCACATGTTTGGGAGTCTGTTTTGCTTAAAAACTAATATTAAAATTAAACAATAAAGAAACAAAGCAAAGAAAAACAAACAAACAAAACAAAAAATTGCTATAACAGAATATAAAGAGGGTTGAAGGGATGCAAACTCTCAAACATCCTAAATTGATGTGGCAATTTTTGTCGCTTTCGATTGGAACAATAGTATAGACCAAAATTCCCTACACATATAACAATTCTACCTTTAATATATTTTGCATGGGCATTTCGTGTCTTCCATATATGTTCGCCATCTCTTGGCATCTATCACAAGATTTACAGAAATCTTGGGTATCCTTGAAGAGTGTAGGCCAATAGAAATCAAATTGTATGACCTTTGCAGTAGTCTTCTCTCCTCCAAAGTGCTCTCCACATAAAGCTAAATGTCATTGGAATAGGATCTCTTTTTGCTCGTCTTTGGCGATGTATCTTCTAATCATTTGGTCAGTACATTCTTTGAAGAAGTACGGGTCATCCCAATGACTGTAAGGACATCATACATGAACTTGTTCTTTCTATGGCTATTCAAATCACGAGGAAAATACCACTAACGAGAAAATTGACAATGTCAGCATACAACAAAATTGCCGCAACAAATAATAATTTCTCATCAAGGAATTACTACTTAATATCTATTTTGTTCCTTATTTCTTTCATAATTTCTAGCATAGAAGGATGACCAATTACTTGGTTTTCAATGCCTTTCAAATGAGTAATGGTCCAACCTAAAGCCTTTTTATGTTGAGCTAAAATATGAATCAAACTACTCTCTCACTCAGGCTTAAGATTACCAGCATTAATCACAGGCAAAGTATCATTGGAACCCAAATAAGCATGCTTAAGGTACGAAGGTAAGAGCTTTAGTTCAAAAGTGGGTGGGTGCTCAAATAAGGGTTTAGGGGAACTAATTCAGCAAAATCTAAGGGTTCAAATTGCATACTTGGTCTAGCTATGAGTAAGCTAGATTGTTGTAGCTCCCTTGGATATTCCTTGAGTTCATTGTTGTCTTCTTCATCAAGCTTCAGGTAACCATCATTGTGCAAAAAATTATTGCATCAAAATTCTGCAGCTTCCTTTTCCATCATAGATTCTAAATCTTTAAGTGATTGACACTCCCTAGAATTATCAGCATATTTGAGAGTGTTGAAGATTTAATAGTTACCCTTTGGTCATCCACTCTTGATGGTGGGGGTTATCTTTTGCTGTGGCAATATTTTACCTGTCGTCATTGGGTCCACTCATCGAACCCTTACCCTTGCTCTCTATCGAAGGTGAGTCCTCTTGCAACTGAGATTCTTCATGCACGATCTCGTGGGTGGGTTCTCTGAGTGTCTCCCCCCAAACTTAGCTTCTTTGGTGATCTGAGTGCTACTCCTTAAGTTGAATGCACTATATTGCTCCTTGCCTTGAGCTTTAGTGAATTCAGTATCACTTGGTAAACTGTCTTGTGGGCGTGCATGTAATGCTTGAGCAATTTGACCCACTTGAGTTTCCAAGGCTCTCAAAGATGAACTATGACTCTGTAGCAATTCTCCTTGGCTCTTAAAAGCGTGATCTTGCAACAGAGCCTTCATAGTCACCATAAAATCTTGGAGATTAGCTTCCTAAGAGTTGGTGTTCGATGAAGATGCTTACCCCTTGTTAGTATTTTTCCACAACATATTTTGTTGAAAACCCGGGGGTGTAGTCAGATTTTGTTTCCAATTTGAGCTGCCTATATTGTTGATTCCTTGACTCCCCCAAGAAAAATTAGGATGTTGATTCCATCCTAGTTTATAAGTGTTCGAATAGGTTTGTTGTTGCTCCTAGTGAAGTTCCACATGTAGTTGGTAGACTCGTGGTTTTTAGGGCACTCGCTCACATGATGAATACCATGGCAAATTACACAAGAAGAACTTGCAACCTTGACTTCCTTCACTTTACTAGGACGTTGGAGATTCTTCAACATGTTTGTAATTGCTGACAATTGAGCTGACACAGAATCCTTAGCACCAAGCTCAAATGTCCCTTGAGACTTCCTCCCCGTTCCTAGTCTCGAAGAAGGGAAGTGATAATCATTGTTTGCTATTCTATCAAGGATATCAAATGCTTTTGCGGGTGCCTTGTCCAGCAAAGTACTATTTGCTGAAGCATCCAACATCAATCTCGTTGGAGCATTTACACCATTGTAGAACATGACAACTTGCTTCTAATCGTGGAATCTATGGTTCGTACACTTGCTTAGGAGTCCCTTGTATCTATCCCAACACTCATGTATTGACTCATTATCAGCTTGATGAAAGGAAACAATGTCATTCCATAATTGAGTGTTCGTATTGGGTGGATTATACCGCAACAAAAAGCTCTTGCATAGGTTTGTCCATGATTTCATCAAGCCAGAAGATACTCCACTAAGCCATGCCCTTGCTCGATCTCTCAATGAGTGTGGGAATAACTTTAATTTCAGCACATTCTCATGCACACCTTGTTTTCGAAAGGAGTCACACACCTCTAGAAAAGTACGTATATGATGTGTTGCATCATGAGGCGTTCCACCAAACTATTCAATAGAGTTTAACATGTTGAACATCACCAATTTGAGCTTGAAGTAGGCTACCTGAAACTTGGGAGCTACAATCCCAAGGTTGAGATCATCCAAGATGGGTGCTAAATAATTTCTAATAGGCCTTGGTTGAGCTACAACTCCATAATTGCTGCAATATTTTGATCTGCATGGTCTTCAATTGGATTTTGAACTCTGTACATGGTTCTTGGAACAAGTCTTATTTGACAAAATAATCTTTCAATCTCAAGTTCAAAAGGGAATAATGGTTCCTCAGGTCTTCTTCGGGTAATGCAACAGTACAACACCTAAAAAAGGTAAACACAAACAACAAATAAAACTATACAAAAAGGAGAATAAAATGGTGCGAAAACTAAACTCAAAATCACCAATTGCCAATCCCCGGTAACAGCGCCAAAAACTTGTTGCGTGTGTGATGTACTATGTTATGGAAAACAAACTATGAAATTACATACGTCGAACAAGTAATACAGTGATGAGTGAGTATTGTCTCCACAGGGATTGGAGGGAAATTAAGTGAAGTATGTGCACTTGAACTATAAACAACTAGTGTATATAATGGTATAAACAAGGTGATGTGAATGTTGTGGCAAAGTATTGAAGAGTGTGAAATGTTGTAACAAAATTTAAAGCAATGAAATGTTTTAGCAACATTGTGTTTTGAGAAATGGTGCACAAGATACGGAAACAAAACAACCTCACACGTGCGAAACTCTCAAGAAGGATAAAAGGCTGGGTCTATCTTGGAATCTTATATATTACCCTTGATGAATGTTCAACATTTTCCAATTAATATGATACTCGACAGAGTTTTCTAAGCTATCTCTAGTAAGAAACCTGACATTAAACATGCTAAAGCAATACCTCTCAGAGTGAACCCTAGCAAGATACTATCGATTAAGCCCTACTCCTTTTAGTCGTTGAAACCCTATCTTTATCTCTAAGGTGAGTTAGGGTTTTGCCTCCCAGCTCAACCACGTTGTTCACATAGATCTAAGCTTAACTCTCTCGATATTAAGCATCAAACATAGATAAAGGCCATCTCTCGAAAGCTCTTACAAATCTAAGAAATAAAATAGTGACCAAAGCATGTATATAATCTGGATATGCTGCAACATTCATTGAAAACACAATATAATCATTCAGGATAAACCCTAGCCAACTTAAGTTAGTTCATGGCTGGGTAAATAACATCCAAAATCAACATTTAATACAACCCATATGCAACAAAACATGAAGAAATGAAGAACAACTAAAGGAGAAAGAAAACTCCCAAGACGTGAGCCGCTGTGGACTGTTGAGAACCACTGAAGTGCTACTGCTTCTCTCAAAGGCCAACAAGCTTTATCCCTTTGGAGCTTCAACAATGGATGTTACCACGTTAACGAAGAGAAGAAGAAAGAGTGGCCGCCTCTCCTTTTTTCTCTCTTATCTCCTACTTTTCACCACCCTTAAATACATGTGTCCTATCCTTTATATAGTGGGGGATCCTAGGGTTTTGTGCCCATAATTCTTTGTGTGCCCTAAGGGAATATTCCTCTCACATGTGTGAGCTAGACAGTTGGCAAAGGGAATTCACGTGACAACATAATAAAATATCTGCATGTTTTTGTCCTTTTGTGCACCCAAGAATGTCGTCCTGAATGTTGTAGCATAATTTTCTCTCCCATAAGTGCTTCTTAACTCACCTTCACAACACCATGCCAAAACAAACCTTCCTCTCAAAGCAACACCAATTTCATAAATATGTAAAATCAACCAAGCAAACACCACCATTTGCAACTATATGAACTAAATGCAACTATATGCAATGAAATGAGCTTAAAACCAAACAATAATCTTAGTAAAAATGCAAGAAATGTATCATTTTTACAAGGTTAACAACTCCATCCAAGAAGGATTCTATTTGGGTGATTGTTGACCGGTTTACGAAGTATACACATTTTCTGGTAGTGAGTACCACATTTACCTTGGATTAGTTGGTTGAACTTTATATAGCCGATATTTTGAGGTTGCATGGGGTTCTGAAGTCAATTATTTCTGATCAGGAATCCATCTTTACATTGAGGTTTTGTAGGAGTCTCCAGAGACCTTTGGGTTCAAGGCTTAATTTCAGTACGACTTATCACCCTCAAACTGATGGTCAGTCAGAGCGAGTGATTTAGATTCTAGAGGATATGTTGAGATGTTGCATTATTGAATTCAAAGGTTTTTGGGAGAAATATTTTCCTTTGGTGGAGTTTTCTTACAATAATAGTTTCTATTCGAGCATTCAGATGGCTCCTTACGAAGCTTTGTAAGGTCAAAAATTTAGGACAACATTGTGTTGGGTAAAATCAGGTGAAAAGCATGTTGTTGGACCTGAACTGTTATGAGGATAAGGTGAAAGTAATTTGTGATCGGTTGAAGGTGGCTTTGGTTATGCAGAAGTTGTATGCGGATTTGAAACGTCATGATATTGAATTTGAAGTCAGTGATAAGGCTTTCCTTAAGGTTTCACCTTGGAAGAAAGTTTTATGGTTTAGTCAGAAAGGCAAGCTTAGCCCGAGATTCGTATGACCCTATAAAATTGTTGAGTGGATTGGCCAAGGAAAAATATCCACATAGAGAGAGTTGCAACATCCCAGAAATCGAGTTAGAGGAATCAGACGGGTTAATTGGTTCGGATTAGGATTTTGCAAGAAAATAAGTAATTAATTAACTCCGGTTTAATAATTCGGTATGATGAAATTAGTTTTGTTAAATATGTGAGATTGTATTTCAGATGGCTTTTAAAAGAGCCAAATTGGTTTCTCATTAAATTAGTGGCTATTTTGTAAAGGTTTTGAAATATTTTAAGTGACTAAATTGGAAGATGACACAAACTAAGTATCTTTAAGGAGCAATTATTACATTTAGGTTTTAAAAAACACTGCCCTCATATTTTATCAAAAATTGACATTGGTTAATTAGTTTTCTCCAAAACGTCAATTTTCTTTCCATTTTCTCTCAAGTTCTTCCAAACAATCTTTTGATTTCTCAAAACTTCCAATATATCTTTTCTTCTAAGTGATTTATAATCAAGAATTAAGCATTTGTTTTTTATTTCTTCATCCTCACCATTTGTTTTCACGTCAAAAATTGAGGGAATCTTTTCTCCAATCTCACATTTCCATCCATTGAGGTAAGCAAGGGCTTCTTATTGATATTATACCTATTTTAGGTTCTTACTATATCAATTTTATTGTCATTTGGGATTAAAATGAATTTTTAATTGAATTAATTGGATTTTGGTTGGGTTAAGAGTAAATCTCGATTTTTTTAACAAATCCCAACCAATTTCATTAGGTTTTAATCAATTTCTATTAGTTAACAATTATCTAATGTTTATTCTAAGAGTTTAATCCTGAAATTGGTGTAATTGGTTAATTTTGGTTTAGTGTTATTGTATAAAAATCATTGTATTGTGAAGAATTGATTTATAGGTTGTTAGTTTCTGTTTTAAGGGAATATTTTGATGATGTTTAGAGTTATTTTGAGTTAGGAAACGTTGAGGGTTGATTGGAATGATGTTTAGAGAGATTGACTGATACATTGGATGAGATTTTCGGTTATTTAGTGGTAATATGGATGAAGAACCAGTAATATTGTAGTTGCTGGAAATTATTGGATGTATTTTGATGAAGGATTATGCTAATGTTGAATTTTAGAGCAATCAAAATTGGATTCAGAAGCCTAGCTTTGATTTCGAACATTTTCAACAATCGACAAGGCTTCAACATTGAAGCTTAAGCTAGTTGGTGAGAGAAAATGTGAATTGGCTTTCAAACAAGGTTTGAATTAACATTTTGGGGGTTTGGGTTAAGCCTAACAAGATTTATCAAGCTTGGAAGTAAGTTTCCTAATTTTGATCTAAGTTGCCAAGAGCAACGCTTTTTGTATATAAATTCTATTTTTTAGAGGCGCATGAGAAATTATAGGAAATGTCTTTTATATGAATAAATTGGATTGTGATAGTGAGAAACTACGATAAGATACAGTTGGCATGACATAGGATAAAAGTACACTCTATATTTTGAAAGTTTGTGATGAACTCAAAGTCTAATTGATGGATCGTCTATATTTGTATATATTCCAATTTTATGCATATTTCACAATGCTTTAGCTTGTCTTTAGCCACATATGTTTGCATTTAGTTGTTAAAATCATGTATTTGCATAACGAGTTGGGGAGTTGTTCTTTGTTCAGTGTGAATGGTTGTTTTGTTAGCTTTGATGCAGGCTTGGCATAGCAGCGCATGAGCAGAAGAGAACTGCCAAGTCGAAGCTGGAAAAGGTGGACCAAAGATTGCCAAGCTTGGTTGGCAAACTAGTGAAGTCCGATGACTGGTCAAAGTAGCCGTTGAGCCCAATACATGTCAGCCCTAAAATTCAAAAGAATAAGATAAGATGATAACGTGCTTTATCCTAAGTACGGAATCAAATTTCAAATTCAAAACCCACTCTAGGGTTTTCCATGCATGTCTGTTTAAAGGAAGAGATCGATCAACTTAAGAGAGAGCACGGTGGTGGAAGAGGAAGCTAGAGGCTATGTGGTTCAACCATCTTAGACCGAGAGCTCTGGAGCATTCGAAGGGCTGCATTGACGAATCTCCTTCTTGCAAATTCTATTAGTTTTATTTTTATTAAGTGATGATGTTGAGATATGATAATATTTTGTGGATAGATCCCCCAACCATGAACTAAGCTTTTATAGTTGGTTGGGGATGTTTGCGTTTAACGCTCAGTTTATGTTTGTTTTTTAATAATTTGAATGCCTTGGCATTATTTTCTATCTGGCTAGCACTACCTTTTTCTAAATTCTTTGCCTTATGACAGTTGCTATTGTTTGATTATTATGGCTTAATATCTTAACAGACTTGAGGGGTAACGATCAGTTGCCATGTAGTAAGGAGAGAAGCTTTGACAGAAGATGTTCAAGTAGATGAGCTTACTTCGGAAGTGAATCTACCACTTAGAAGTACAAATTAGAACTTAATCAAGTTAATTAATGAAAAGCTTCACTATAGACATATATGGGTTTTAACATGGTTAACTTAGGGTATTGACATCGACAGAGGCAATGCCACTCTTAAAATCTACTCAACAATAAATCCAAGGCATGACATTATTAATAGCTGGCATAGCTAGCGTAAAATCTAGGCATCCCTTGCCAATGCTCATCACCCATTTGAATACTTAATTTCCCAAATTGTTTTCACTTTCATTGCATTTTTTAGTTATTATCTAATACATAAATTTCAATCAATCCAAACATTCTTGATTCCTTTAACAAGTAAACTATTAAAAAAATTCAATTCCTGCTCAATATTTGTGGATATGATACTCAGCTTACTGTTGTATTACTTGCTGACCGTGTATACTTGCACGCAATAGACTCACTCTGGGCATTATTTCTTACATATTCACACTGCATTTACAATCTTTTGTCAAGCATTAGCAAAGTCGACAAGTTTTTGGTGTCTTTGCAAGGATTGCAATGGAATTTATTGTTTTGATTTACTTGTTTTGTTTTACTTTAATCATTTGTTTTGTTTGGTGTAAGACCAGAAACTGCCCTACGACGAAAGATTAGCCATATGACCCAGAGAGCAGACGAACTTTGCAAAGGTTGAAAAGAAAACTTAGAGAGATGGCTCGGAATGGAAATGGTGGAAGAGATGGTGTCATGAACAACGAAGAGAATCCAACAATGCACAATGGGATACCATCAGCTCCTGCAGCTGTTATTAACAATGCCATAGAAAGACCTATTAGAGAACACTTGGCACCAAATTTGGATAATTTGATTCCAAGACTAGTTGTTCCCTAGGTAAATACAACTAATTTTGAACTTAAACCGATAATGATTCAGACTCTTTTGAATGTAGGACAATTTGATGGATCACCTACTGGAGACCCAAGTCAACACTTGAAGCAATTTATGGAGGTTTGCCAACTATTTCAGCAACTGGAGTGTTTGAGGATGCAGTGAAGCTGAAATTATTCACATTTTCCCTAAGAGATAGAGAAAAATTACGGCTAAGTTCATTGCCACCTAGTTCAGTCAGTAGATGGTAAAATATATGCCAAAAGTTCCTTTTGCGATTCTAGCCACCTAAACTTAATGTTAGGCTTAGGAATGAGATTATTGCATTTAGGCAGGCTGATGATGAGAACTTGTATGATGCCTGGGAGAGATTTAAGGACCTGTTGAGGAGGTGCCCTATGCATGGATTCCCTAATTGGACCTAGATAGAAACCTTTTACAATGGACTCAATGCTCATGCCAGGACTGTGGTTGATGCTTCGACAAATGATGCACTACTGGACAAAAATTATGCAGAGGCAGTTGACATCCTTGAAAGGATTGCCACCAATGATTTTCAATATCCTACTACTAGATTAAGAACATGGACAAAAACTGCTGGGAAATTGGAGCTTTATGCATTAACATCCAACAATGCTTAGATTTCTAATCTCACTGGCATTGTGAAAACTTTGCAAAAGAGCAATGAATCCCAAGAGGTCAAGGCATTGGACCCATTTTGCACTATTTGTGGGGAGGACCATCACGTGGATGAATACCCATCCAATCCTGAATCGGTAAATTTTTTTGGTAATTTTAATCATAATTTTAACCCACATTCCAATACATATAATGCAAGCTAGAAGCAGCATCCCAACTCTGCGTGCGCAAATGAAGGCGGTAACCAATACAATGCCCAACGATAGAACAACAATGCAAATCAAGGCGGTAACCAATACATAGCCCACTAAACACAAATACCATACTAAAAACCTCCACATGCTGGAATCTCATACTGGTAGTGCTCCTCGATCCCGCGATCCAACGATCAACCTACGCACGAAAACAACGATTCTGATCATTGAGCTTACAAAACTTAGTGGTACGGATCTACTCTACCATATTTCATGCTAATCATAAACATAAACATGCAAGCTAGTACGAGCAATAAGGAGAGATAAATAAATACGTGGCGCTATCACTAGTCTCTTAAACTAACCACCACCAAAACCAAAATTCCCGACTTTCTTGCTAGAGCCAAAACCTCCAACACGAGCTGATAAACCCAGGTTCTACTCTATGTCCTTCACCCATGTAACCAACACATTGAAACATGTGTAATCAGAAGCCAACATATATGTCTTAACATCCTGTACCAATCTGTAGCGAAATCAGTCACAGCGACACCTCTCATTTGATACCAGTTTAGGAGCATACTAGCTCAATCGAACAAACTGTACCTCATACTCTGCTACGGACATACTGCCCTGAACCAAGGTCATGAACTCGCACTTCTTCTCATCCAAGTATCTAACTCTCATATACTTCTTCTTAAAGGCAGCTCGAAATAAATCCTAGCTCACATCCCCGAGTTCCATGCTCGCCATTAGAATAGTCCACCAACTATAAGCATCTCTCTGCAACAGAGATACAACACATCCTAGCTTATGGGCATCATTGCACCCCATTTGCTCCAAAATACGATCGGTACTGGCAATCCACTCCTCGAATGCCTCATGTGCCAACCCTCTAAATTCAACTCCTCCCAAACTACGCAAGCTCTCTAACGGTAACCCCGTCTGCCTAACAGCTGGTGTAGGCACATGCACTCCAACAACAACAGCCTAAAATGCTACGATCATCGCCTGAAAAAAGGCATCATATCACCCAACACTAGCCCAGCTGGCACAGGTGGTACTTTCTCCACTACTACATGTAGATTAGGCTGAGGGGTGGAAACCCCTAAGAGGTATAGCATTCTCCTGATTCACCTGCCCAACGACAACAACATTCGTGCTAGCCCTCAATTCTCTCTTTGGTCTCATCGTACTAATATATGTAAGGCATGATAATTACATTAAAATAAAAACAATCAAGCCAGCTTCAAGCAAGGATCCAAGACTTCCATTTCAAACCAAAACATTTTAGACTGTAGTAATAAGGCAATGTGTCCAACAAGATATCCCCAACAAGGCATATAACAATCAACGCACATATGAACAATCACCGTGCATAGCAAAAAAACAATGAACAATCAATAACAACATCCCAACAATCATAACCTCACCCCAATTATTACTAACCTGGCTCTTATACCACCAAATGTAACCCCCTCGACCCGACCTAGACGCCAGACCGAACTGAGTGAGCTACATTGGGTTTGCTGAAACAAACCCAAAATGATTAACTAAACTTAGATCAATTTTTTCTTTTTATCTTTTCTAGATGCAATATTATGTCCTATGGCGTGCATGCTGGCATCGGATGAAATCTCAACTGAATCGGGCGTCGAATTGACATCCAATTGCATATATTTGAAATTTAGGAACCAAATTGCAAATCTAGAAAGTTACGAGGACTTAGTTAAAAATTTGAGTTACCAATCCTTAATTAATCAGATTACATGATTGCTTGCCAAATTTCAGCTCCAAACAATAATTCAAAAATATACGATTGCATTTACGAATATTAGGGACCAAAATATAACATTTCAAAACATTTTTTAACTTTGCAAAATATCCTCAGAAGGTTTCGAAACCTCTCTTTAAGGTTTCGAAACTTTCATTCCAGTAGCAAAAGTTAGCCTTATGTTTTTGGAACCTTGAGGCTGATTTTGGTACCAGCTTTAAAAGGTTTCGAAACCTGGTCATCTGGTTTTGAAACTTACTTGCAAATTTGTAGATAATACATATTTGAGACACTTTAGACTCTTCCTAAACCAAACCAATTGAGCCCCAAACACTCTAACTCACAAAACAACAATACTTCAAACATCATACAAGCATCATACCCACTAAAGACATTCCAGATATCACTAGGATGTGGAAGCATAGACATCATGGCAACAAAGGTAATCAACAAGGTAAACCTATAGGCATGCTTTGTAGTCAACGTGCAAAACGTAAATCCACATCAAAATCAAGCATATAAAGCCTCATACAACTTCACAACAACATTATAAACTTGCATATAACGATAGTTTAGCAAATAATTCTCCCAAAAGACAATGAACCTCATTGCTTTTAATACTACTAGTCTAGTTCAAAATCATACTTTCAAATAGTTCAAGTCCTTGGATTACCCTTCGCTTGCTCCCTACCCCCAACCTTTAATTCTCTATATTGATGGACAAAGAGTACGTAAACACACTAGGATTAGTGAGGACTGCTCCAAAAAAAGCACCATCAATTCATTTAAAATTGGTTTCCAACTCACATTGAATTCATCATTTAAAACATCTTTCAAAACATCATGCCTTACAAACCACACACTTAACATTTCCAAAAATATGCATATTAAACCATATGCAACATGTATCATGGATCAACAGCAAAATCCCATTTGCAATCTCTCAATTTAAGTTTTCCCGTACATAACAACCCATATGCAACGTTTAAAGAGTAAACATGTATAAACCAACGTTATACAACATAATCCATCAATATGATACAATATCAATTATAGTGGCTTTCAAGTGATCATAAACCAAATTCCATTTTACAAAATATTACATCGGATACATGGATTCAACAAGTGTCCCCTCAACACTTCATACAATCTAAACCAGAATTAAGGTACAATCACAACTGGGTACCATCACAACCCAATCATCGGTTATATGTATAATCCACTAACGGGATTGTTCGATACCATATAACCTCTCGATCGTTAGAGTACTCATGGTGGAGTATTTGGTACACATAAACCCCTCAACACCCGAGGTGACTTATTGTAGTGCACTATCAATCCTATGGCCGGCCAACTATATCCGATAACATTTTAAATCACATCACTTACCAATATAATTCATTATTAACCATATACCTCATTGCCTTTATATGCAACAAACAAAACCATTTCCAATGCATTAAACCATGCATTTACAAGTATTCCTCATACTTACATGGATCATTTCCAAATGCATCCACCATCAACATGTGATAAAAAAAATCAGTATAAAACAAACTTAAAACATGCTTAAACAGTATGTACCATGCAATTAAAAAACAAATGCATAAAACCAATTTTGCCAAAACATGACCGAGGGAGAAATCTCATCATACTTACTTCCGAGTTTAAATCAACATTTTAAGCTTAATTTAAACTCCCAAAATACCCTTTAAACCATTTCAAAGCTGAAATCCACGTTCTCACTCACCGACAACGCAAAACTCTGTCCGCCGATGCGAACTACTCCTCCAAAGCTTCAAAAAGGTGCCACAAGCTTGAGGATCAATCACCCATAATTTAACCACACAAAAACATAGGAATCAATGCATCTAAATGCATTAAAAGACTCAGCAACATTAAACCTCAACAACTCTAACCAAAACCCCCTCCACAACAACTGAAATCAACATCAAATACCTTCCAAACTTAACCCAGCCAAAACCTAAAGGTTTAATCTATCAATTACCTTAAATTAACATCGAAAAACAACTTAACAACATCCTTATACCTCCAGCATTCATAAAACATTTGTAACTCCTCAAAAACTCATAACTAACAACCTAGAAAATTAAAGATTCACTTAGTTTCGGATTCCAATGTTAAAACCAACTTATTAACATTAGAAAACATCAAAATTATTATTAGAACCAATCAAGAACTCAGCAAAATAGATCCAAAATGAAAATTGCTTAATCTCATCAATTAAACACTGTTTTAACCAATTTTCCATAATTAAATCATTAAAACTTATAATAAAACATTAAACAAGGATCAAATACTTGGAAATTTCAGTAAAGAACCATTCATTAGAGGAGAAGATTGAACCTTACCTCTAATGAGTGAATCTCCTCTTAATTGGATGTTTTACTCTTGAAAAACAAAGGAAAACAATAAGATTTTGGAAAACAAGATTGAAGAATCCATTAGAAATCAAGAATTTATGAAATCAATAAAATTATCTCAAATCTTTGATTCAAAAGAGAGTGTTTGGCTGAAGAAACTTTGAGAGAAAAGTTTTAGAGAAAAGAGTTAGGCCAAAAGTGGTTTTAGGAAAATAATTATCTTTCCGTAATTAAATCCTCTTAAATTCACTAATTAAATCTCATTTAAAATAATCCAAATTGAGAGAAAAATCAGATTAAAACATTTAGTAAATTAGTTCCTAAAATATTCTAAGATTTGACCCCTTTTCAAAATAGTCGCTAAAAATAGTTTTTCGCTCTTTACATTTTGGTCACTAGCCAAAATGTCCAATTTCCAAATCCCACTTTTCAAAATTGACTTTACCAAAAATATCCATATATTAAATAATGATTTTAGGACATTTTTCCCTTAGGTTTTCTCACAAAAAATATTTATTCAATTTTTTATCCAGAATCTAACTCGAATCTCTAATCTCGGTCCACCAGAACGTCTAATCAACCTAGAAACTCCTAGGACCAAAATTGGGGCATTACAGAAACGGACTACGCCAATGGACTCAGAACATCGAGAAACCCCATAAAAGTCAACACCAATCAACAATCAATGCCTGCCAACGACGACGGTGGTGGATGTGGTCAACGGTGGCAGTAGCACAGTCAACGGCGGCTGGCGAAGCGGTTAATGGCAGATTACGGTGCGATGGCTGGCTAGGCTTACAGTTTAATGGACCGACTTGGGTTTGGCTCAACAGGCAGGCTTGGACAGCTGGACAACTCTCCAATGCGCTGAAGCACTCCTATGTGCAACGACGGTGCGTGAGGGGCTACTCTGATGGTCGAACAGTAGCAACGAGCTCTAAATTTGCAGTCTCGGCACTGCTGAACACGTTGATGCCCTAGATTTGGGTTTTTACCGCCAAAACCCCTCCATTCTGAAACAGATGAAACTTCAACCCCTCCGACGGTGACACCACGACCATCGATCAACTCGTCTCGGTAAGGTGAATACAATGATATAGGAGGTGTCGAACAAGGACTCTCCATTGGCAGTAGATCAAACCTCAAACTTGATGGACGATGAGACAAAAAGAGAGAGGGAATGAGAAAAGGGAAATGAGGAGAAAGAGAAAAAAAATCTGATTTTCCCCTCTTCTCCCACACCCCCTCTTTCAAATATTTGGCTTAGGGTGAACTTGGGTGAATTACACCTAAGCCATTAACATTTAATCCATTTTCCAAATAAGTCATTAGATTCCTTTAATCAAGCTTCCACCAATAATATCTCTCAATTAATATGCTCACTTAAAAGATCCAAACCCAGATCCAACGCCCAAAATATTAACCCAGAATTTGGGTCATTACAATTATACCAATTGGGATTTATTAATATTGATTTGGGTTTTAATTAATATTAATTGGGTTTAGTAAAATCAATTTAACAAAAACCATTTGATGGTTAATTTTTTTAATGGAAGAACAAGTTCTTTATTTTCTCTCAAAACTTCATCTCTTGATTTCCGAAATTCATAGAATTTCCA